>CM042159.1:15422446-15452446 GCA_023376005.1 Doryteuthis pealeii | reverse complement strand
TGAAGCATTTTGTGTATGTGTAAAGTAAAATTTTTGAAGGCAATTTACAATTGCCTTCAAAAATCTTTATATTACACATACAATAGATACTATAAAAAAAACCTTTATTTCACTATGCCTGAGCGAGGCTAAATTTGTAGTAAAAAATTAAAAGAATTTCGAACAATCTCCACGAGCGCAGGAGCCGAACCGAATTAACATCACGGAAATATCCGATTTAACATCACGGAAGTAACCGAAAAAGAAAAAAAAAATGTTCAAATATACGGTGTTCCTCAACTTCTTAAAACAACAGATGATTACAACATCGCCGTGGGATAAGTACTATAAAAAAAGCACCTAGTACTTTCAATAACTCTGATGATGGAATTTTATTTCCTAAAATATTTAGAATTTAAAAAAAAAGTTAAATAAATATAATTTTCAACACATATTGCATTGTAAATTGCCTTAAAAAATCTTTATATATATATATATATATATATATATATATATATATATAAACGAGGGTCAATCAATGAATGTAGTCACGTTGGAAGCAAAAAGTACAATTTTTAGTATATTTTTTCCAGAAATGTAGAATCTGCATTTCTGGAATTGGTTTAGCAAAAAATATTTTTCACCTCGCAAAGATATTTGTTTTAAAGTTAAAATTAGAAAACAATCAAACTGAGTACTCGTTGCTTTAACTTGGTCTTTCATAAAAGGTTTATTGGTTAAGAAGTGCAAACCATGTGAAATTTACAGAATAATGTGTGATCCTTATGGAGAAATATGTTTTAGCCATACAATGTTTACATATGGGCTAAATTGTTTAAAGAGGGTCGAATATATTATTCAAAATAAAGATAATCTCGGCAAGCCCACTATAGCGAACACACCTAAAATGGTAGATTCAGTTAATGTACTTTGGCTTACAGAATAGTTACACTGAGGAAGTCTCTGAACAAATGGGAATTTCTATGGGTACATTACACAAAGTTGAGCATGATGACATTTTTTCAGAGATCAATTGTCTCTGGGTTTCACTAGGACAATGCAAGGGCTCATACTGCAGCAAGAACAGTGGAAATCACCAGTCAGTTTGGTTGGGTAAACGGCTACCACGACCGCCTTACATTCTAGATCTGGCGCCCTCCGATTTCTATTTCTTCAAAAGATTTCTATGGAACAAAGTTTTCAAGCGATGATAAAGTAAACAGCATTGATCTTAGTCCAAAGATTTCAGGACAATATGACCTTTAGGCACCCCTTTTTGATCTCGATTAAGAAAGGACATGTTTTTCATTTACACCGTCAATATCCGGTTGTTTTAACAGACGATTTTTAGATTTAAAAAATTATAAAACTAACCCTAACCCCTAACCCTAACCTCTAACAAACAACCGGATATTGATGGTGTAAATGAAAAACATGTACTTTCTTAATCGAGATAAAAAAGGGATGCCTAAAGGTAATATGTTCCAGATTTCTATAGGAATTGAAGGAATAAAATGGAAAACATGTATCTTTAGAATAGAGATATTGACATTTCAGTCTCGGAAGATTATAATATAGTTTTTGTACCCCTGAAGTTACAGCGTCTCCTGTGACTGTAAATTCCAATGTTAGAAAAACATTCTCAACTACAGACGTCGCATGTGAAGGCTGTCCCTGAAGATGTTAATATGCCGGCGTTTTGTTGCAGCTGCTTTCTTCTGGACCTCCTAGCTTCATGGTGTTGCGCCAGGGTGACTTCAGACATGAGCAGTCCTTTACAGAGAGCCTGCCGCCACCGAGAATGGAGTGTATATTGAAAAATAAAGTTAAATATGAATCGTTATATTGCATAATTGTCTTCATTTATTAAATAATAATGTATGTGTGTATGTGTGTGTTATTTACTAAATAAAGTGACTTTTGAATTATAACGACTCACATTTATCACAGAAAATAACTCCTATCTATTTAGTTTATGGTCAAGTCACACTGGAAACACTTATCCCTACTAGATCACCGAAGTTAAGCAGTGACCAGCCTGTTAAATACTTAATTGGGAGACTACTTAAGCAGCAGCAGGTACTATACGAAATCTGAGTCATTTGCTTATCAAAATGACTTGATCCGGCATTAAATGACCCCAAAAGGGTTGATATGCCGTAAAAGAAAACTATCCAACCAAATAATTAAATACTGTCTATCTGCCTGTCTGTTTGTCTGTCTGTCTCTGTCTCTATCTCTCTTTTCAAACACACACACACACACACATACACACATATATATATATATGACCATATCTATATACCAATAACCTCAGACATGTGTGCATGTATGTATCTATCATATTCCCTGTCTATTCCTATCACTCTCATTCCCTCCACTCTCTCTTTCTGTCTGTGTCTGTCTGTCTATCTCTTCCCCTCTCTCTCTCTCTCTCTCTCTCTCACTCTCTCTCTCTATATATATATATATATTATATATATATATAAATATATGTATATATATTATTAAGCCTTACTATTTATTCATAGCTGGAGGGAGAACAGATGTATTCATGTTCTTCTGAATATATGTATGCGTGTATATATTTATATGAAGAGATATATATGTACATAATTTAGTATATCTTTACGTGCAGAATTTGACATTTGGTATATCTATCTATCCACATTCACACACATACTCACACGTATATATATATATATATATATATATATATATATATATATATATATATATATATATATATATATATTTGTTATTTGTTAGTTTGTCTGTATATGTTTTCTTGCATATATTTATACTCACACATATGTGTATGTATACATTTAAGAAAATATATCAAAAATATCTATATGTGCCTAATTTGGTATATCTATCTATTTATCTATATATCTACACACGCACAAACATACACATATACATATATATATATATACATATATATACAGATACATACACACTATATATATATATGTATGTATATATCTATATATCTATATATATATTCAAGGATAGTCATTAAATATATAATAATGTTCATGCAGAATGTGCAGAGACCAAACACACACACGCTGATACACACACGCATCCTCATCGAAACAAACACAGATACACCTTCCTAATGAAACAGACACACATACACACAATTTTGAAGTACGAGAATGTCTCATGTGAGAGGCCGCCGATCGAAAACGAGGCTTTGTTAACACTGGCAAATGTGAAGCTGTACAGCGAGGCATCTCTTGAAAATTGATTAACATAAATGACGTCATTGCCTCAACCGGTTTATAGCACTCTTTCTGTGGCTGCCTTTTTCAATGCAGGAATCTTCTTTCTTTCTCTCTTTCTCTCTTTTGTTTTCTTTCTTTCTTTCTTTCTTTTTTTGTCACGTGCCATCTAGAAACGTGGTTCGAATCACCTCTACACCCAGCGCTATTCTTTCGTGTAGGTGTGTGTGTGTGTGTATGTGTGCGAATGAGTGTGTCAAATAGCATATGCGTTTCGTGTATGTGGTTATGAATATATGTCTATTCATGAGTGTTTGCATCCGTATGTGTATGTATATGTACTGTGTATGTGTGTGGTCATTATTTGAACTCCACACAATTTTTAATGATAATGACTACAGCAGCAATGAGCCAGGTCTACAAGAAGCAAATATTAGATATACGTTCGATATATATATATATTATATATATATATTATATATATTGGTACAGGCAAATTTATATAATATACTGAGGGTTATCATACTGATCACCAAGATGTCAATGGATGAAAGACTAAGGAGGAATGAAAGGAATAAAAAAAATTGTTTATTGATAAAACAAGGGTCCTTTCGACCGGTGCTTTTTCAAGTTTTACACCATTCATATATATATATATATGTGTGTGTGTGTAAGGAACACCTAATTATCAATGGAATCACACTATTGTAATTTCGTGATGCTAAGCTAAGTCAGTATATATTTTGGATATCTCACCATTTCACGTGAGTGAGATACTATACCAAGATATTACAATTTTGTAATGAGTTGGATCCTCACTGGGTGCTCGACGCCTACATGTTGTTTAAATATGTATGCGTCTGTCTGTGGGAGGTCATAATTTGAACTCGACACAGGTTTTTTTATATTATATTATATATATATATATATATATATATATATATATAATATATTATATATAGAGAGAGAGAGAGAGGAGAGGAGAGAGAGAGAGAGAGATTTAATAAATAATATGCTAATCAAGATTAAATAACGATTATCTAATAAGAACAGAGAATATAACGTAAATAACTAAGGGAATTTTACGTTGGTGGTGACATAGTTTCAGTTGCAGACAGATACACAACCTTCATCATAATAAAATCATATTATAATGGAGATTCTATCTTTGTCCGACTGTAACCGAAACTATATCACTACTCAAGTCAAATTCCCTTAGTTATATATATATATATATATATATATATATATATATATATAGCTCTGCTGATGAGGCCTAATAGGCCGAAATGTACATACAGAGATTGATTTTTCTCGATTTGTTTAGGCTTACATTTAAAATAGGTATGCCCGCCTAATTAATTAATTATTAATTAATTAACTTTCAAAATTAGGTACGACTTCAATTGAACACATATTCTCCCAAAAATTGTCGGCTGAAAAAGCCATAACATAAACACATCGCTTGTGTATTTACTTCTCATATATATATATATATATATATATATATATATAGAGAGAGAGAGAGAGAGAGAGAAAGACATAGATTTTGATAGATATGGAGAGAAAAGATATATATATATATATATATATATATATATATATATATATATATATATATAGATAGATAGATAGATAGATAGATAGATAGATATCTAACAGGCTGAAACAGATATAGATATTTCTCTCTCTCTTTCTCATTCTCTCTCTCGCTCTTTCTCCATTTCTCTCTATCTCTTTCACATGCACATACTGACACGCGCATGCACATCCACACACACACACACACACACACACACACACACACATATATATATTATATATATATATATGAAGAAAAAGTGGAAGTAGATCAGACAATATGTAATACAGAAAAATTGAAAAAAACAAGTTTCATTAACGAATGATATTGAAACACTGCAGCGTAGGCTTATTAAACATCATTCATTAATGAAACAATATATAATATATATATATATATATATATATATATATAGAGAGAGAGAGAGACAGACAGACAGACAGACAGATAGAGACAGACAGAGGCAGTGAGAGTGAGAGAGAGAGAGAGAGAGAGAGAGAGAGAGAGAGAGAGAGAGAGAGAGAGAGAGAATTACAGAGGGAGAGAGAGAAGTGTAAAAGAAGAAAGCGTGACGAGATAGATAGATAGATAGATAAATAGAGAGAGGAGAGAGAGAGAGAGAGAGAGAGAGAGAGAGAGAGATACATACAGACAGACAGACAGACAGACAGACGACGAATAGACAGTGAGTGTAGAGTTAACCAGGTTTGAAATCAGAGTTTTCCTTCTCCAAAACTAGTTGTGTAAGCAAGGTTAAATAGTCCAGTCTGCACTACTACTTACCAATATCTGGAGGGAGAATAGTTGGATGCAATGTGAAATGTAAACAGACTCGTGCAGAATTTAAACTCATCTCGTCTCCATTTCCAAGATAACCATTACACCACGCACCTATTGTAACTGTTAGGATCCTATGTATGGTTCAAATAGATGTGCTTGAAAATTAATGTTATTATATAAGATTTTCACTCACTCGGATGGTTTGTGAGATAGGGGGCAAGTTGCCGTACAGTTGCTTCCTTGTCGGGTGTTGTTTCCACAACTTGTTCAAGATCGCACGCAGCATTCTTGAGCAATTTTTATCTAGCTTATTCTCAAGGTGCCTCGTTAGGGTCCAAGTGGTGCAGCCTTACAGCAGCACTGATACATCTACAGCGTTGAAGAAATATCATTTTAACTCGTCAGCGAGATCGGATTTCCACATGACTAATAATCTGTTTATTGCAGACAATACCGTTCCTAATGACGAACTCATAAGCGACGTTCTCCTGTAGAAACCAGTACATGGACATGCCAATGTGGGCCGTTTTACAAGGACCTACATTGACCAGCTCTGGATGCTGCGCAGAGGACCTCCCGGCGACAATGAGTAATAGAGAAGGTTGGCGAGAGATTGTCATGGATATCCGTGCTAATTGCTCGACATGATGATGATGATATAGGAATATTTGGGGCCATATAACTGTGCAAACCAATGATGATGATGATAATCATAATCTTCATCATCATTGTCAAGTCGTGCTGATGAGACGTTTTCCCTTGAGTCTTTCTTGCCATTCATCCCTATCGATCATCAGTTTGATATGACTTCTAAATGACATCCCGTCTCCACACAGAGTCGATGAATGTAAGTATGTTTTTTTGGTTGGCCAACATTGGTGTGTCCATGTGTGGGAGTCCACGGAAAAACGTCGTTTATGAGCTCGTACCTGCTTCTCCAACAGTGCAAAAACAATTGAGCATTGAAAATAGAATTCTGATTACAATCAAACATTTATAAATTGATCCAATTTTCACATACGTAGTCCTTTAGGAGTTATTTCTCTGATTTTTTTTTTAGATGAGACTATTGTCCTCATCTTCATTGTTATCTGTATAACGTTTCGGCCGATGTGACCTTCGGTCTTCTTCAGGTATTTCTTGTCGGGAGCCTTCTCGAACTCGGGAATCTTCCTTTCAAACCTTTATGTCGTAATTGGGAGCCATAAAGGGTTTGGTTCAAAGTTCCGTGATGGCTCCCGATTACGACAAGAAGGTTCCCGAGTTCGAGAAGGCTCCTGAGTCCGACAAGAAATACCTGAAGAAGGCCGGATGGCACAGTCGAAACGCTGTACAGATAATAAAGATGAGGACAATAGTCCGAATAATCCGAATAATAATACCATAGGAGTTGAATAAATAAACCAAACGGAACCTTTACAAATTGATTGAATTTCATTTTCGGACTAAAACCTTTGGGAAAGGTATGAACCCCCTCATCTGTAGCAATGGGTGAAATAGTAGCCCTTCCGTTATTCTGCAAGGATGGCTTTGGCATTAGATAACCCACGAAGGTTGAATATGTCCTAAAACAAAAGAAACCAAACCAATGATTAATAATAATGATTTATGTCCTAATTTTAGACAATAATAAAGAAAGTCGGAGAATGGACCCGCCTAAATGTAATGATTGAATCATATGATCACATCATTCTGAATAATTTGTGGAATAATAATAATACATCATTTAAAAATGAAGAATTCAACTTCTGTTAGAAATTCTGAGACTACGTATTTTATTTTTTCCACGAATCTTGGCTCGATTAGCATTTCAGCCGATACATTCTCAGACTTTTTACGGTATTGTTTTAAGTACTGAAATGAATTATTCTCATTACTCCAGGAATTAAACATATTAATATATATGTCCTTGTTGAATCCTCAAGAAGTTTCTATCTATTAATAATGGAGATTCGATTCCGGTTTTTGTCTGTAACAAAAACTACGCCACTGCTTACGTCACATTACCCAAAATCGTCATAACATGGAATAAATACACTCGAAATTTGAACATGCAACCTTAGACAGTCCTCATTGTTTTTAAAACAAGTTTTAATAAATACATGACTGGTATTATATATCTATATATAGTTTGTTTTATTTTAATACATATTTAAAGTTTACATTTCAAATTGTTTTATTTTTTAATCCTTTACTGAATTTGATGATTTTACTTACTTAGGGTACAAACTCGCTGACATTGAATTTTTAACTCCCACCCCTTAGGCAATATGTTTCAAAAATCCATTTTTACATCGCCCGGAGGGTGTTTTTTATTTTGCCAGTACAGTTAATAAAAATAAACCAGACCAAATCAAAAATAATAGCAGCTACTGGAACACAAGAAGCATGTTTCAGGTTAAAGTCATCGATCTCCTCGGTTCTCAGTTATCAACCAGATTAAAAATAAGAAAAATTTGAACCGGTTGAATTTTGTAAAATCAAAATAGAGACAGTTGTCGATCACCTACAGAACAGTAAGCTAAAAATGTATATTCAACAGGTATGGGGGTGAGTCCCTGTGATGTAGGGGATATGATCTAAACTGTTCTAGGAATTGTTCTAAATACATAACATGCGTTCTATGATATAAATGTGTTCTAAAATACACAACATGCGTTCTATGATATAATGTGTTCTAAATTGTTCTAAATACACAGCATGCGTTCTATGATATAATGTGTTCTAAGAATTGTTCTAATACACAGCATGCGTTCTATGATATAATGTGTTCTAAGAATTGTTCTAAATACACAGCATGATTCTATGATATAATGTGTTCTAAGAATTGTTCTAAATACACAGCATGCGTTCTATGATATAATGTGTTCTAAGAATTGTTCTAATACACAGCATGTTCTATGATATAATGTGTTCTAAGAATTGTTCTAAATACACAGCATGCTAAGAATTGTTCTAAATAGCATGAGTTCTATGATATAATGTGTTCTAAGAATTGTTCTAAATACACAGCATGAGTTCTATGATATAATGTGTTCTAGAATTGTTCTAAATACACAGCATGAGTTCTATGATATATGTGTTCTAAGAATATGTTCTATGATAGTGGTATTATTAATCCCCTATCCGGGGCGGGGGGTCATACCTTTTCCAAGAGTATTAGCCGGAAATTTTGAAACTAGATTTCGAACTCACTTATGATGTTATGGTCCAGTATGTTATCCACTACACCACGGAGACTCCCCCAGAGAGAGAGAGAGAGAGAGAGAGAGAGAGAGAGAGAGAGAGAGAGAGAGAGAGAGAGAGAGAGAGAGAGAGATGTCATAAGTCAATAATTATTAATGTGGTATTTGAAGAGATGCGTATTTTTCACACACAAACTTGTTAGAAAAAATAGTTGGGAACATCATCTTGTGTATGAAAATACCGAAAGGAAATTCGGAGTTTTATACTGCAATGTCACAATTTTTAAAATGTTTTGAACATGCGTATTGTTGTTTTATTTATTTATTCATTTTTAATAGTATATATATATATATATATATATATATATATATATTATATATATATATATATATATATATATAGTTGGGGTACCAAATTTCTAGGTACAAGGTGATTCTAGGCTGGTCATATTCTCTCTGTCTGAATAAAATAAAAACGTGGTCTAACGAAGCTCGATGGGCCCCAGATACACACGAGTGGAAATGATCCATAATCACGATACCCATGGTATTTAAGCCCTTTTTATTCCCAAATATATATATATATATATATATATATATATATATATATATATATATATTATATATATTAAATAATAGTTACTATTACTGTATAAACTAACTAAAAAATAGTTATTATTACTATATAAACTAGAGATATAATAATTACTATTATTGTATAAGAGACAAAAATTCGAGCTAGTCACAATTTTGACTGATGGAATGAAATGGAATGGAATGGAATGGTGTGACAAAAAGTTTCAAATTATAAACATTCTTTTTTTCAATTTTTTTTTTTAGCTTAGTCTTCCATCAAAACTAAATATGTTATCGACACCATGAAAAACAAAGAGAAAATAAATTCAATAGAGATAAATAATACTAAACAAAAAGTCTGTTTGTAAAATATATTATGAAATAAGAAATAATTTATACAATAAAAATTAAAGCTTTTGTATTGTTATGTAATAAAAAAAAATACAAAAAACCAAAAAACAAAAGGTACAAAGCTATACTGCTTTGTACGCGAAGTAGTCCAATATGACGCCTGCTGTCGTTCACCTGAAGTCCCTTAGCATATAGTGCAATCTTCTGTCGCCAGATGGCTCTGACCGCAACGTTGGCAGATATGGCCCAGGGTAGGTCTCCAATCCTGGAGGAGGTCATATCTGTGGAGAGATACGCTCTAGACACTAATGGAATTGAGATAAAGAACAGGGCTTCCCAAATAAAACATCTAATCTAAAAAAAAAAAAGACTGCTAATATAACAAATAATTGTTTAATATATAAAACGGAGTGAAAATAAATATTATATATATATATATATATATATATATATATATATATATAGAGAGAGAGGAGAGAGAGAGAGAGAGAAGAGAGAGAAAGGGGGTGGAGACAGAGACAGAGACAGAGACAGACACACCATTTCCTCAGAGATAAGTATACCCATAGCATTAAAAAAAAAAACAAATAAAGAGTTCATTTTCATTTAAACCAAAGGCACCGAGATCTTTTACTATTTGTGCATCCAAAAACGTTTATTATTAGGTAGTATTTATTACCAACCTCTACAGCATTGTAATTCTGTTTTAAAAAAAATTAAAATTACACCACCTCTATAGCCAAGAATAAAATGGCATTAAAAAATATATAAATAATAAGATTCTGGTAGCTTTCGTTTAGAAGAAAATAAACTTTATATAAAAGAACTGTTAAAGAATACCTCTTCCTTGGTGACTTATGATTTAACTTATGATAGCTCTCAAGTTCTGGAGGAAATGAAAGTTAAATTTTGTCGGGAGATACGGTGTAGAAACTAGTGGTATTGAGACAAACGACAGGCTTTCCCAAATAACACCCCTTTAAAAAAAAAATTGCCTACTTTAAGCTACTCACAGCAGTTCTCACATTTTTACGCATACCACACCCAATGAAGTACAAACACTGATGGTTAGTTGATTATAACTGAGTAGAAGGACTTAGATTACCATAATAATTGGACCTTATTTGAATAGAATAAGTTCTGATGTGAATAGATAGTGAACTTTGAAATATCCATCTTAGAGATAAAGAATACCAAGGAAACTAGCGGAATTAAGAAAAGGGACAGGGCTTCCCCCAAAAACACAACTAACACTTTTTTAAACACACCCAAGAAAGTAAAAAAAAACAACAAAAAAAAAAAAGCCCCCAACAAAAACAACTGATGGTTATTAATTGAGTTGAAGGACTTAGGTTTCAATAACAATATGACTTATTTGAATATAAGTTCTGATGTAAATAGATAGTGAAAATCCTGGACGAGTTGTTTGTATTTCATAGAGGGTTGATACCATTGTGAAAGAAGCATACGTTGAATCCCTAACAACATCATATATATATATATATATATATATATAATATATATATATATATACATGATGTTGCTAGGGACTCCACGTATGCTTCTTTTATATATATATATATATATATATCTATATATATATATATATATATATATGATTGATGTTGGGGAATTTGTTTGACTGTCTTAGAACCATGGAGAAATATAATGATAAAAAAAAATTAAAATGATGAATATTGTGTTCTTAATATTTTGTATTCTATTTCTCGAAATATTTCGGATACCTTCACCCTTTTTCTAAAGTTTTTGTAGACTGATTGTTCCTGACTCATCTCCCAACATCCATCATATATATCTACAAGGAAACATACATGAAATCCCTAACAACATCATATGTTTATGTGTATATACATATATATATTAATGTGTGTGTGTGTGTGTGCGTGTTTACTTACTTATAAAATAATTTGTAGATATTGGTGATATAATTCGTATCTGATAGCTGATTGAACCTGATCTCAAACGCCTTTATGATGCTTTTCACAAGCCAACATATTCAAACACGTGCAAACATCATCTCACAACTAAAGTTGCTTAAGTTCCAGTATGCACAATACATTAAAAGTTTTGCAGTTAACAAAGCCCGGCCGATTATTCGGAACGACCAAAGGCAATAACCTGTCCTTCTTATGCAAATAGATTATTAACTATTCTATATGATATTTTCAAATCACGCCTGAAATTCTTCAATTTGCTTACGGATTTTGAATAGAGTTTGGGAATAAATACTACCTAATAATGTCGGTTTTTTTTATTTATTACTGTCCATTAGAAATGATTTAATCCTAGAATCATTGGTTTAAACAAAATTATCTTTTATTAAAAATTGTTAGAGGATTATTTTGCATAGTGTAATCTGGCAAGAATGATACTATATATATATATCTATATGCGTGTGTGTGTGTCCAACTACTCACCTTCCAGCTATGGGTAAATAGTAGGCCAGACTGGTTTCCTTGAGTAGGTAACCAGTATAGGAGAAGGAAAACTCTGAATTCAAACCTGTTAAACACCGTTTAAGAAACTAACCTTGAGTCACATCCTGCTCGTGTAGATGGGCTGGTAAATGGATATACATATATGATGTTGTTGGATAGTTCACGTATGATTCGTTGCAGATATATATGTGATGGATGTTGGGAAACTTTTGGGTTTGTATTGGAAGCAAGAAAAGGTATAAAATAAGGAATAATAACCAAAATTCTAAGTGATGAATATCATTTTATTGTTTATCTTATTCTTAATCTCTCTGTCTCTGTCTGTCTGTCTGTCTGTCTGTCTCTGTGTATGTATGTATATTGAACATATTTCAGCCCAGCAACATTCAAAGTGGAGAAGTTCCAACATGTAGTTTATGTGGAATAGTATATCTCTCCAGTGCTGGCCTGGTGAGCCATCTGAGAAAACACAAGGACAGAGTGTCAAATGCTTCTGGCACCTAACTATGATGATTAAAAAAACAGGAAATGGTCTTACTCGAACACGAGTTGACAGCCATTATATTAAACATATGTATGAAATCGAAGTGTTCAATTCACAGAGAGGCATAAAAATTGAAATCAAAATTACGGTATTGCACTCTTTTACTGTTACTCTTTTCATTTAACTTTCATGCGGCAACACAATCATCAGACACTAGAAAAGACCTTCTTTACTGTCTGATGATTAAGTAGCCACATAAAAACTCGACTGACAATTAAGCGAATGCAATACTGTTTGTTTTTAGTTTATATATATCTTTCTAATATATAATTAAAGATAATCTTTTTATTTGTTTACTGATCTATCTAATTAATCTAATATATTTTATTTTATTTTACAACTGTAAAAATAGCTAAGTAAATTCTTCTATTTGACCGTGTTTATTTTGAATTCAAGATAGTTACAATGTAGCAATATTCACCGTAAGTGAACCAGTCAAGATTATATATATATATATATATATATATATATATATATATATATATATATATATATATATAAATAAATTCAAAACCATTCTCAACATATATTACAAAGGTAAGAGACGGATTTTATCTTCTCTAATAACTTATAGAATAATTATATTAGCTTGATGCTTCAAAGGAGTCTAATAATACATGAGAAAAACTTTCTATCAGGGACCCCACTTCCAAAATGTGTTTTAATACTTTTGAGAAGGGTCCCTTGGAAAGGATTTTTCATTTATCCCCCTCATTTCGTTCATTTTTATGTCATCCATTCATTCATTTTACCATTAATTTTTAACTAAATAATTTAGAAGCATACGCGAAAACTTAAATGATATACCACAATAACTCAGAAATATATATATATATATATATATTATATATATATATATATATATATATATATATATATATACGTGTAAAGAGAATGAGTGAGAGAGAGAGAGAGAGAGAGAGAGAGAGAGAGAGAGAGAGAGGAGAGAGAGAGAGAGAGAGAGAGAGAGAAATTTGCTTTAGATACATATAAAGTCAATCGATAATTAATTACTGAAAACGGAATAACGGCCGCCATTATAACTCTACTACCCATTGCTATAATGAAAACCATTTGAAAGGAAAACAATAATATTAATAAGAAGAATAAAGGATTTCAATTGAAATACAAAACAAAATAAAACGTAGAAATCTAACGCGCACTAACATCAATACTTTATTGGGCGCATGTGTTGTGAATAGTAGTTAGAAAGCTAGTCATACAGACATTTACATTTACAGAATATCGTCCTCACTGAGTGCCCTTTATCTTAGCCCCATCTTTATACTGTCATATCCAGTCTCGCGAGACGAGATACGTATTTCAGTGAACCTTCTTTTGGGTGCTCAATACTCCTGGTCTTATGCTAAACTAAAACTAAACTAAGTAAACGACAACAGTTTAAGAGATCAGTTGGATACATAACTTTCCCAAGTCTTTTAGTGCACTAGAAAAAAAATGCACACCGGGCGGTGTAAAATTAATTTTTGAAAGATATTGCTTGTGGGGGGGGGGGTTTATATAAATAGAATAAATTTAAAAAAATTGTTACTAACTTAAAAAGCATCATATTTACTCCATTCTACTGAGATATTTGTTTTGTTTTAGAGAGTAAGGACCTCCAAAACGTTTCTAAAAAATGTTGATGTAATTCTTCAAACTCTTATCTTTATAGAAAAATTTAGATGTCGTACGAGTAAAATATATTTTCTTCGGATTTCATAAAAGGAAATAAGGGGTGGGGGATACTTATTAAAAAAAATGACCTTCACATATTTTTGGAAAAAACTATCTTAAACATAAATTATTCTAAAAGTTAATAATTATCAAAATGTTCGTGAAAATTTGAATTTAACTGATTTTTCATAGAATTAAAAAAAAAATTACTGTGATGTAAGCAGTGACGTAGTTTCGGTTACAGCGAAAATGTGACCAAATCTTATTAATAGACGTGAAAATGCAAAATGTATGTGGTGGGTATCACAAAAGATGTATATACAATTTGACCGGTGATTGTGTTTTCAAAAGATAAATTGTCTAATTGCATCCAACACTTGAAATCAACACCACAATGTATATATTTGCCCAACCGATCCACCCGCACAAGATATGGCATCAATATTTCAGGGGAGTAAAGCTGGTTTGAATACAGTTTTCTTTTCACCTCAATTGGTTGCCAAACTGTTTCAATTGATGTTGTCTTCTTGTTGTATACGTTGTGCTGAAGATCACAACTTGTATTTATAAACAATCGGCTGAATCGGCCAATCAAAACCGCCCAAACATATATCTAATTTACCATTTAAAGGCGTTGATAAATTGTCTTGCAATTACTCGCTGTGGATGAACAGACCAACAGACGAGGATTATACAGTTCTCTACTTCAAGACAGGATAAACTCTGATACACCTCAAGACGGATCAGCGGACTAGAATTAAAACTGATACTACACCTTTCTACTTCAAGAAAGAATCAAACTTTATATCACAAGGGATCTCCACTGTCAAACTGCTTTCCTCTACAGCCCTAAAAATGACCACACGAATCGTAACAATTGAGTTATCAAAAACAACATTAAAATCCGGAATTGTTGACAATATTAACCTTAAAGTATTAACCTTTGTACAGGAATATAACGAGAATAAGAATAGGAATGTTCCTTTCCATTCTCTTCAGAGAATTGGTTCGGTTTAGCACAATCTTCCCGTTCTTAGTACAAACAAAGTATCCATCAAAATTACGAGCATATTCACGTATTGATCTGTCGGCTGGGACTGTAGAATACGCCAACAACACCTCTGCAGAGAAGTATAACAACCTCCCCTCAATGGAACCACCTGTTGGCCGTAAATGGAGATCCATGATGCTTCAGGACAAAATCCTGAAGGCTTAGCAGTCCATGACTTGCAACGTTGCACATTGCCCCTAACTTAGGCTGGACGGGCGGGTGGAGATCAATCCGCTGGACACATCAAACTCTAGCACCTATATGACTGTCCCGACCCTATTGCTCTTATACCACCCCCAACGACTTTTATGATATATGTGCTAGAATATATAAATATATATATAAAGTAAATTTGGTGAAGTGGTCTATTGTCATAATCAGCTGGGCGGTGAGGACCGGTATCGAACCAGGAACCTTGCGATTTCTAGGCGGGTGCTACATTTTTATATCTCAATATCTCAATATCTCAATATATATATATATATATATATATATATATATATATATATATATTGGCAAAAGAAATATAAATCTGGAAAAAATGTAAATCAATATATATACATGCTTATATGAATATATATATATATATACATAATATATATATATATATATATATATATATATATATATATATATATATATATATATACACTACTTTATATATATATACTACGTATATATATATATAGACATACACACACACAATCACAATCACACACACACACAGATATATATATATTATATATATATATATATATATATATATAACGTAGTGTATGCATATATATGTATCCCTCAAATATATATATATGTGTGTGTACACACATATATATATGTACACAATCAATTGTATGCATAGATGCATTTGATATATGCATATATACGTGTATGTGTCCATATATATATATATATATATATATATATATATATATATATATATATATATATATATCAAATTACAGCGTCACCTGGTTGATTAGATATTGATATCAATATCTGGTCATCTGATGTGTATTACACAACCAAACGAGACATCTAACAAAATGATCCGGGCTTTTCGAAAAAGTCAATATATTTGTGTTACCCAAACTAGGATAAATAAGATATCTCTTTGAAAGATTAGATTCCATTTATTTCTCTAAGCATTAAAGTAGAATATTTCTCGTTCCGGTCCGATGAAGTCCGTCACCAAATTTACCCTAGGGACGCTCGAATAAGTATTTCAAAATAACAGGAATTAGTAAATAAATAAATAAATGAAGATACAATTACTTAAGTATTATTTGTCTGTATTTTTTTTTTTTAGATGAGACTTAGTGTAAATAATTCTGATGTTTCGGACTGTTGCCCTCATCTTTATTGTGGTATGTATAAACACAATATGTTGGTCGCTGTATCCTCCAGCCTTTCTCAGGTATTCATTACTATACTCTGATACACTGGGAACACCTGAGGAATGCCGGATGATACAGCGGGCAAAACGTTATGTTTATACATTAACAATAAAGACGAGAACAGTCCGAAACATTAAAATTATTCAATTACTTAAGTATTTTTTTTTTATTTCTGGAAGGCTTAGGGTTAACGATTGTTTTAGGGAAATTGTAAAATTTAGGGTTTGGTTTGGTTTGGTTTGGTTTGTTTTACGGCATATTAACCTCAGTGGGTCATTTAATGCCGACAAAGTTTTGAAATAAATTCATTGTTAATATATTTCTTTTTATAAACACATTTTCTATTTAATCCATAGATGGGACCCTAATAAGTACTGCCACTCCGGGTCGGAGTGAACCAGGGAGCAATGGGGATGAAGGGGTGCTCCACATCCGCAGACCTCCAGAACTGGAACCTCAACAACAAATAGAGTTTAACGTCATACCCAGGACATGAAGACTCTCAGCCATCACCTACTAGCACATATATGATAAAAAGGATTTGGGGCTTGCCATAAGGGTAATAGGGTTGGGACAATCATATAGGTGCTAGGGCTTGACGTGACCAGCCGATTGGTTGGAGGGGCCATCTCCGACCGACCGTCTAGCCTAAGTAAGGTTATGAGTGGAGTGTTGCATGCCATGGACTGCTTATCCACCAGAATTCTGTCCTTAAGCATCACGTGTCACCACTCAGGGCCAACAGGCGGCCTCATTGGGGGTAAAATTTAGGGAGTTTTGTCCAGATCTTGAACTATCACCCCAGAGATTATAGCATGTTTATTCAGTTATTTTCTCCTTTTCCTTGCTATTGGTATGTAAAATTTTACACTTTCTATTTGATTATTGGGAGGAAAAAACAGAGAGAAAAAAAAAAAACAAGAGAAAAAAAATGTGATTGTTATGAAGGAAATTTGTTTAGCGAAGATCAAATGATAGGCCCATAGCCAACAGTCCTTAGTCATACTGCTGAGAGAGAGAGAGAGAGAGAGAGAGAGAGAGAGAGAGAGAGAGAGAGAGAGAGAGAGAGAGAGAGAGAGAGAGAGGGGGGGGGAGTTGGGTCGAAGAGAGAGTGTGTGTTTACAAGTGGTTGATTGAACCCATATCATTGTGTATGAATTATTAGTAATAGACAAAAGTGCTTGAAGCCAAGGAACTGTGTGCAAATTACTTGTATTAGATAAGAATACTTGATATCGTATAACCATGTGCAACAAAAGTTCCCCTAAAACTCTTGATAAACTACACAAAAAATGTAAATATAGATATATATTTCCTAACATCGAAGCATAAAATAACCCCAGACGGGTTGAAAAACTGTTAAAATCTAGTAATCTACCAATCAATCTAACGTGTCTTTGTTTTTTCTCTCCTAATAATTTCAAAGTTACTTTCAGTAACAATAATAAATACTAAGAAAATATATTAGAAATACTAATGTAACTCGTTTAAAGTAATTTTTGGTAACCGTAGGTAATTAATAAAAATAAATTAGGCACATTAGAAGTACTTACCTAATAGGTTTTTGGGAAATCTGACTCCAAATAAATTTAAAGCTTATTTCAATAATTGTAGGTATTTATTTCCCGCTCTATCAGTATGTCATCCTTAACAGGTGTCATATGGAACTATAAAAAGTATATATATATATATATATATATATATATATATATATATATATATTCAAAAGAAAAATCGATATTACGTCAGGAAACATTGTAAAAAATCAATTTCGAAAAATAACTTAGCATTGATAACCTAGATTTCTGTAGCCTAATTAAAAATAACATGGAATTGTTTGTTTTTTTGTACAGAGTCGGAGTGATAGTTGGACTGATAGTCATCTGAGCACCCGGGTAAAAAAATAGTTATTGGATTCTTTATTCATTCCACCCTATCATCAATTCTATTGTTAAATATATCCTCATTTGAATAATTTTAGATGAGACTTGATAATTTATTATTTAGATTTTTCGGACTGTTATCTCACCTTTATTGTTATATACACAACGTCCCGCCGATGTAACCCCGGTCTTTAGATTTTTCTTGTCGAATTCGGGACATTCTTGTCGAACTCTGGAACATTCATGTTCGGGTTCGAAGTTTCGTGAAGGCTCCTGATTATGACATGAAACATCCCGAGTTATACAAGAAGGTTCCCAAGTTCGGAAAAAAAACACCTGAAGAAGGCCAGTGGGCACATTGGTCGAAACGTGGTGTATATAACAATAAAGATGAGGAAAAGTCCGAAAAATCCAAATAATGCCAAGTACATCCTTAATCAAAGATTTCTTTCTAAAGCTTCGTGTCTAAAAATACAAATTTAGGGAAATCTATATCGATAGGTACCTCCAGTGAAACGAATACCGTTACACCTGCTTGTCAACGCTGACTATATCCCCTGCCGAGGGGTAAGAACACACCCACTTCATTCCCACCCCAAAAGAAAAGCTTGTAAACTTAGTAAAAATCATTATAAAAACGTTTTAAATATGAAAATGCTCGAATGCAAGTCGTGCAGGATAAAACCTAAAATAAATAAATGTTTTCTCACCGGTCCATGCCAGTCTCATGACTATGAGTTTCACGCATTTGTAAAAAATAGTCCTCGGTAAATTTTTTTACAAATACATGAAACTTACAATCATGAGAATACACACCGACACACATACCCACACCTACACACATATTCACACACACACACACACACAAACACAAACACAAATATATATATATATATATATAATCATGAATGAAATTTCACTCTAAAAGCATTCTTAATCAATAAAATACAGTGCTCTATACACAGAATGCAAAGCAATATTAAAATATTTTCAATATATTCATTGTTTATGTAACTGTAAACCTGCAAAAACGGTACAGAGTAGTGATATTTTTATGAGAGCAATACACCTTAATTTTCTTAGAGAATAAATTATTTTCCCATTACAATTTGCATTTGAATTATGATTTTATGACAATGACATACTAAACGTCAATTCTTAATCATTCAAATTCTCGATATGACAGAGATAACTGAATTGAAATGATAAATAGAATCTTTCACTCCTTTGTAAATAGAAGCATCAATATCATCATGGACCGAAGTGCTATCATGAGACCCTGGCATATTCACGATTGTCTAGTTAATGCTAAGTTCATTTGATGATAGTAAGTGTGGTAAAATGATTATATATTTCTAAGAAAATAACAATAAATTGATAAGGACATGAAAATTAATAATTTTAGAGATTTTATACATACATACATACATACATACATACATACACGTGTGTGTGTGTGTTTTGTTTTTAACTCTCCTTAAAGCTTCTATGAGCCATCCCATATACCAATAGAATAAAAAAAATCACGACTCTGAATATCACGTTTGCCGATCTTCAAGTGAGCCAGTTGGAACACATTTCAAATGAGGGCGCTAGTATACATGAACAATTTTTGTGTGAGCCTGTAAATATCACGTTGTTGATATTTGTAATATATATATATATATATATATATATATATATATATATGTGTGTGTGTGTGTGTGTGTGTGTGTGTGTGTGTAAATTGAAAACGGAAGCGAATCCGACAGTGTGTTGAAATGAAAAATAAAGGAAAGAAAATGTTGAATTGATAAAATAGGATTTATTTTATTTTGTTTTACTGACACGTGTTTCGACCAGAAGTTTATCCATGTACACATGTATTCTATCTATTACTATTTTAAATACAAAATAAAATAAAATAACAATAATAGAAAAACTACAAAAATTTCCTGGTATACTAAAAAAAAAATGTATTTCCTTTATTTTTCATTTCAACATATATATATATATATATATATATATATATATATATATATACTTCGAATCATCGTAAAAATGTTTAAGGTAGCAATTTACTAAACTTTGTTTAGTTTGGCACAAGACCAATCATTTAGGGAACCTTGTGAGAAACGAACTCAGTAAAAATGGTATACTAACCTAACTTGTTAACTATTCCAACATGTAAGGTATCTCTAAAAGTTAAGTATTACTTAGATTTAGCACACAAAACGAAAGTACAGGGCACCCGGTGAGGATCAAAAACACCACTTAGTAATAATGGGTTAGTAGGACGAGTTTGCAAATCGTTACGAGGTGCCCGTAAAAAAAAAAAAAAAAAAAACGCTGTAGCCTCGATTTGGCAAAGAGGTCTAAGAGAAAAATAATTCACAAGTAGCTACCCGAAAGCCAACTCGAAACCGTACTGACAAATCCAGATAATATTATTCAGTTATCTGATTAATATAATTCTGAGGAAGTACTCACCTATTTGTAGATTCCTTGTTGGTAAAAACTACGTTTTGTTCTTTTGGCGGGGAAGAAGATGGTGGTGTTTTTGCTTTTGCTTTCGCCTCTCCCTTCAATTTCGCTTGTTTTTCGTTTTCGTAATCTATGGCTATTTGAAGCAAAGTCTTCTTCTTTTTGGGCGCCGGGTTTTTAGTTTCGCCTGAGGTTGGGTATTATTTTTGGTCGCCGCCGGTGGTTGGGTATTTTTTTGCTGATTTTTAAACGTAGGCATTTTGGGAAACACTCTCTTTGACTTGTTGGTAGGTGTAGTCTTAGTATCCATGATTCGTCGACAAAATAATAACAACACAAGGTGTTTTTATAATCAAAAGAAAAGTTGACAGGAATTCCTATATGTATAGTTCAACAACAGACTCATGACACAGCTTAGTTCTTATCCGTATCGTAGATTTGCATTTAAGTAGCGTGTATAAAACAATTCTTTGGTTTAAGCCAGGGAAATGAAAACGAAATGTATGTTGATTGTATTTACAAATATGGATATAGAAAATTTAAAAAAAAAGAACGAATTGAAAATAATAGAAGGTCGTTTATAGTTGTTTATGACATAGTGCGACCAGTACCAGGTGCCCTCCTTATTATTTGTGTGCCAGTGTTGTTCTGGAAATTCATCTGTTTTTATTTGGCAACAGCTTTGTCGGTTTGTCCAGGTTACGATATATATATATATATATATATATATATATATATATATATATACCGAAATCTACCACCTGTCGCCACATACAATTAGGTCGGTATATTTACTGAGTCTATCACTATTTCTTGATCAACCTGAATAAAACACTGTAATAAAAAAGATCTCTGAAGTGGCTACCCCGAAAGAAATTCACCATGTCAGCAGGGCTCATAACACACTAACATCCCATGCAGACCGGTGAGACACCCACATAAAAATGGCTGACCCGGGTATAACACTAAACTGTATAAGATAAAGAGACTTCAGTTCTGGAAATATGGGGACTGTGTAGTAACCCTTCATTGCCATTACTTTCAGGTCCACTCTGACCTGGAGTGGTAGTTCTGAAAATCTGGGGACTGTGTAACACCCCTTCGTTGCCATTACTTCCAGGACCACTCTGACTCGGAGTGGTGGTACCTGTTAGTCAAATATATATGTTTAAGAATTCTATACGACTGTGCGCAAACAAACAGACAAAATAAAATTAAATTAAAAAAAATCTTAACAAACAACTATGTGAAATGTAAATATAAACGTATAATGACTAACACGATGTTGCCCTCCTTGTTAGATATCAGCAAATCTCTCCACTATTACTGTACGATTGATTGATTTTAACGGCAAGTCAACCCGTCTGGATTTATGCCTAGAGGTTAGTGAATCGCATATTCTCTAACCTCTAGGCATAAACCCAGACGGGTTGACTTGCCGTTAAAATCAATCATTCGTACAGTAATAGTGGAGAGAGTTGCTGATACCTAACAAGGAGGGCAACATCGTGTGAGTACTGCGCAGGAGCACAAGCACGAAGATCAGCTTCGAGTCCAGAGCCCCGAGCCCAGACTGAACACTCACGGCACCGAGCATGGAGAGTAAAGAAGGGCAGCTCTGGTACGAGCACGGAGCAGAGCACTAAGCATGGTGCGCGGAGTTCGGAGCATGGAGCACGGCACTGAGCACAGTGCACGGAGCATGCACGGAGCACACTGAGCACGGAGCACGTCACTAGGCACAGTGCAGGGAGCACGGCACTGAGCATGGTGCACGTAATTTTTTTAGACACAATTTTCTAAAATCCATTTTTTCCTATTTAACCCATAGATGGGACACTAACAGGTAATACCACTCCAGAGTAGAGTGGATCTGGGAATAATAGCGACGAAGGGGTACCGCACATTCTCCAGAGCTCCAGAATTGGAACACCAGGATTCTGTCCTTAAGCATGATGGGTCGCCAACTGCAGCCAACAGGTGGTCCGATTGGTGGGATTTTACATCTCTACAGAGGTGCAGTCGGTGTATTCTACAATCCTAGACTACAGGGCGGGATTACCGCTAGTAAATGTCGGGTGTAAAATATAAATTGGCAATAAAGATGATAAAATAGACAATGTTTATAAAAAATGAAATAAGTCGAAGGAATTATTTATACTTCACTGTTATTTCTGTTTTGTCTACAATGCAAATTTTGACCTCTGCATCTCGATATATTTATCTTTCTTATCTTCAACAATAGACGAAAGAACAAAGAAAGTTATCACTGTCATCCAGCCTGATGTTACACAGATATCACACTAAAATCTCCAAGCAACAATCTCATGTGTGTGAGTGGGGAGGATATTGATCAAAGGTTCAAGACAAAGAAATGAATAACATAAAATCGTTGGAGTGGCCTAAAGTCGGTATCAGCGAGCGAGGGAGTCTATACCCTTTTCACTAGTGCTAGACCAAGGAGATTGTTTTTGGCGTAATAAAACATTATATTAAATTCGAAAGGCTAATGAAACTAAATAAGAATGCAGATAAAAAGATTTGAAACAGAGGTGAGTATAATCGGAAAATAGAACAACTGAAACTTACTCTCGCGTCACTCCCGTCTTTCATTGCAATTTTTTTCTAATTTAACTATTTAGTTAAAATAGGAAGTAAAGAATAGAATTACAGTTATTTCTTCTGGTTAATGAATTTCTTTTAAGATTCATCCCCGGGATTTTTGCTCATATTCATTAAAATAAAACCAAACAATTAGAAATCAATAATCCTAAGCACATATTTAGTAAAATCAAATGTTTAATATTAATATGCAAATTAGCCTCCCCGTTCACACTGTAAACAGCTATTTTGTTGTATATATAAATACAATTGCATGTTATTAGTCTGTAGATAAGAACAATAGTATTAATAATGTAAAACGATTTTATTAATAATTGATGTTTAAATAAAAATAAAATCATAGAGAATGTAACGTAAATAACTAAGGGAATTGTGACTTGAGTAGTGATATAGTTTCAGTTACAGACAGAAAAACACACAATCTCCATTATAATAAGATTTTATTTTAGATATAGAGACTATATTCTTAAAATTATTTTTAACTTGATCTATTATAATTAAGTCAATTTCTATATTTTGTTTACAAATGGACGGGACTGATATAATGCTTATGTTAGAAATGGAATCGGTGACAAATTCTGGACACGGTTGTTTGCATTTCACATAGCGCAAATACAAGATCACAAGTATAGGCCATCCAGCGAGGATCGAACACACTATTCAATAGTAATAGATCTGCCAGACCAGCTTGCAAACCATTACATCTTAATGGTACAAACTTTTTACCCAATGCATTCGCCACGGGCAGGATCTGACACGAGGTGACAAGTATGGGGCATCCAGCGAAGATAGAACTTACTATTCAATAGTAATAGATCTGCCAGACCAGCTTGCAAACCATTACATCTATTCAGTAGTAATGGATTTGCGAGACTAGCTTGCAAACCATTACTCAGCGATGTGACGAACTTTTTACACAACCATTCGTCACAGGCAGGATCTGACACCAGATTGCAATTATGGGGCATCCGGCGAGAATCGAACTCGCTATTGCGAGATTAGCTTACTAAACATTGCACCAAGATGGGCCGCTCTGTATTACCCTACCCGTTCACCATGGGTAGGATGTGACGCACAATCACATGTAGGGAGCATCCAGCTGGGCTCGCACTCACTATTCAGTAATAGTGGATCTGCGAGATTAGCTTGCTAACCATTACACCTCGATGGGACGCTCTTTATTACTCAACACGTTCGCCACGGGTAGGATGTGACACAAGGGTGCAAGTGTGGTGCATCCAAGTGGGATCGAACTCGCTATTCTGTAATTAATGGATCTGCGAGACTAGCTTGCTAACCATTAAATCCCGATGGGGTGCCCTCAGTACATTTACCAGTATTGATGATGGAATAAATCCTTTTAGTAATACCATAACTAGAGAAGACGCGGAGAAGTCCTTTGTTGGTATCCTTTCAAAAGAGATATATTTAAAGCAATGGTTTAGCACTAAAAGCCACTATAAAGTGCTTCACTGTGAGGAGCATATTTGCAGTAGACCTGCAGATTCTACATATGTACTGCAATTTACAAGAAAGATCGGCTTTGTTAAGATCATTCATCACATGCACAGTAATCACATGTTCAAAGATCTTGAGAATAATACCAAGGAAACTAATTGATCTATACTAGACCGATCATCATGATCATCATGATCATCATCATCATCATCATCATCAAAGCCCACTAAAAGCACGGATCCTTTCGACTCTCTATCTCCCCCCCTCTCTCTCTCGTCACCCGTCCCTATCGACCGTCGCCATTGTCTTGTCCTCAAAACGGCATCCAGTGTTAGCACAGAGCTGATGAATGTAAGTTTTCCTTCTAGATCTGTTGCTATATCAAGGTTACAGGATTAAGTCTGTCCTAACATTTACCCATAGATGGAGTGAGAATAGTTGGATGCATACCTTTCCCAAATGTATTTGCGCTGTATGGAAATGCAAACAGCCTTGTCCAGAATTTGAACTCGCTTCGCCGTTTCCATTTCCTACGACGATAACCATTACACCAAAGGAATCGCTTTCAGTAGATAAGAAAGCAGACTGCGCGTAAGTGTTTCTTTGGACCACCCCTTTAGGCACCCCTTTTTGATCTCGATTAAGAAAGGACATGTTTTTCATTTACATCGTCAATATCCGGTTGTTTGTTAGGGGTTAGGGTTAGGGCTTAGTTTTATAATTTTTTTAAAATCTAAAAATCGTCTTTTAAAACAACCGGATATTGAAGGTGTAAATGAAAAACATGTCCTTTCTTAATCGAGATCAAAAAGTGGTGCCTAAAGGTCATATGGTCCGTTTCTTTTTTGTATGGATTGGTCAGTGCTCGTACAAAGCTATTATAAATTGAATAGATGTATGACCAGTTTTGTCACTCTACCTCCCAACCCCACTCGAACTTCCGGCTATGTGCCGAGGCTGAAGGCACTTTTGTATCTGCTTCGTAATAAAATAGTGCCGCGGGGCGTTTTATTTCGGAGGGGTTGCGGAAGCGCAACCAGTCCAAATACATCGCTTTCAGTAGATAAGATATTACTACCGACGTTTTGCTGCCAAGGCTAAATAGATCTGTCTGTTCTACTATTTACACATAGCTGAAAGGAGGCAGAGTAGAGAGGGGGTATACTTTTTTTTAAAGAGTAGCAAGACATCATGTGAAAAATAGGCAGCTTCCATCAGGAATCGAACTCTGCATGTTGAGTCCATTTCCCGTAGTTTTTCATACTGACTGTTAATTTAATCTACTAATAAGATATCAACGTAGTATAAATATCTCCTTTTTATATTGTTTTTTTTTCTGTTTTTTTTTTCAAACGAGAAGATATTTGCATATCACATACAAATTAATTAGCTGCCTGGATGATCTCGTTTGCACGACGAGAAGTAACGCTTGAAATCACGCATTATCTCGCCTTGTAGTCGTACGTTCAATCAATATTCAAATTTAGAAGAAAAAAAAATTGTGCACGGTTTGTTTGTCGTCGCTAGGTAACAAGGTGCTCGCCATTGTTGAAGTTATGACGACCATTGCGTGCATGGTCAAAAAGTCGCCTTTAAGGAATGTTTAAAAAAAAAGCTTAATAAAAATAGCCAATAGAAAAAATAAATGATGGTGGACAATAGTCCCCCTCCCCCTCCAAAAATATGAAAAACGAAAGAAGGAAAGTATCCGGGATTTTTGTTGTTAATTGATATTAAGCAAAGGAGAAATAAAATTATCACAAATACATTCTAAGAATTTTGTGTATTAAGGAATAAATATTCAGATTTAGCGAGTAACTGAATCTATCTATCTCTCTCTATATATATCTTTCTTTTTCTTTCTTTCTTTCTTTCTTTATATACTTTGTCTGATCTATCTATCTATCTATCTATCTATCTATCTATCTATTTCAGATTGTTCTTATCTTTCTTTCTTTCTTTCTTTCTTTCTTTCTATATCTACTTAGTCTGATCTATCTATCTATCTATCGATCTATCTCAGATTGTTCTATCTATCTATCTATCTATCTATCTATCTATCAAATTTATCTATCTATCTATCTATCTATCTATCTATCTATCTTTCTTTCTTTCTTTCTTTCTTGCTTTCTAATCTACTTTGTCTGGTCTATCTATCTATCTATCTATCTATCTATCTACCTTTCTTTCTTTCTATCTATCTATATCTATTTTATCTGATCAATCTATCCATCTATCTATCTATCTCAGATTGTTCCTATCTATCTATCTATCTATCTATCTATCTATCTATCTTTCTTCTTTCTTTCTTTCTTTCTTTCTTTATCTACTTTGTCTGATCTATCTATCTATCTATCTATCTATCTATCTATATGACTGCCTGTCTGCTTTATCCTCCTCTATATCTATGTATCTGTCTCTCTCAATATATAAATGTGTGTGTGTGTGTTTCTGCTTTGTCGGATCTATCTATCTTTCTTTATCTCTCTTTCATGTACTTACACCCATATATATATATATATATATATATATATATATATATATATATATATATATATATGCAAAGGCAAACAATCACACGCACAGACACGCACGCACACTCACACACGTACAGCCTTGAATAAAGCAACAAGTGTATCAACTACATTCACGATTTTGTTGCAGAACTCCTTCATTCAAGGGTTAAAGATGTCTGAAAAAAAAAGAAAAAAAGAAAAAAAAGATGAAAACAAAACTGTGTTATGAAAAAGAGCCAATTTGTTCCCGCTTGTATTTGTAATCACTTTCCATTTTTCGTATGACACTCGACAAACAGGTGACGGCTCTCTCTCTCTCTCTCTCTCTCTCTCTCTCTCTCTCTCTCTCTCTTTCTCTCTTTCTCTTTCTCTTTCTGTTTCTCTCTCTGTGTGTCTCTCTCTTTCTCTCTCTCTCTCTGTCTTTCTCTCTTTCTCTCTCTTTCTCTCTCTGTCTTTCTGTCTCTTTCTCTCACTCTCTCTTTCTCTCTCTTTCTCTTTCTCTCTTTCTCTGTCTGTCTGTCTTTCTCTCTCTCTCTCTGTATTTCTTTTTAGTTTTTTTTATTTGTTTTTTTGTCGTTGTTGTTGTTTCCTTGGCCAAGTTGATCAGAGTGAGTGCGGACAGAAGGATTGATGAATCATGGCATCATCGATTCCTATGTGAACTGCGTCACGCAAAGACAAATACGCAACAGGCTAGCCTGATCCGTTCAGCAAAGAGAGTCTGACGTCAAGTGTTCCTCTAAACGTGCACATCCAACATCTGTGTTCACTTCCTCATTGCTTCACTTAGCCTCACCATACCAAGTACACACTCTTCTCGTTCTATTTCTCTTGTCTCCGCTTGTCTCTGTATCTCTACATATCAGTCCGTCTGTCAGTTGATCGGTCTGTCTGTCAGTCTTTCTTTCTTCTGTTTATAGTTCTCTCTCTCTCTCTCTCTCTCTCTCTCTCTATCTATCTATCTATCTTTCTCTCTCTCTCCGTTCTCTCACTCTATGCCTTTCTGTCTATCCATCTCTGTCTACTTTCCCGTTTCTGTCTCTGTGTCTCTCACTATACATCTGTCTGTCTGTTTTTCTTTCTCTCTCATTCTCTTTCTCACACACACACTCTCTCTCTCTCGCACACACACACACTCTCCCCCTCTCTCTCTCTCCGTTCTCTCACTCTATGCCTTTCTGTCTATCCATCTCTGTCTACTTTTCCGTTTCTATCTCTGTGTCTCTCACTATCTGTCTGTCTGTTTTTCTTTCTCTCTCATTCTCTTTCGCACACACACACACACACACACACACACTCTCTCTATCTCTCTCTCACATACACACACACACACACACACACACACCACTCTCTCTCTCTCTCTCTCTATCCCACTCTCTCTCTCTGTCTCAGACAGACAGACACTCTATGCCTTTCTGTCTATCCATCTCTGTTTCCTTTTCCATTTCTGTCTCTGTGTCTCTTACTATACATCTGTCTGTCTGTCTTCCTTTCTCTCTCTCTCTCTTTCTCTCTTTCTCCCCCTCTCTTTCTTTCTCTGTGTCTCAAACAGATAGACACTCTATGACTTTCTGTCTATCCATCTTTGCTTACTTTTCCGTTTCTGTCTCTGTCTCTCACTAACCATTTGTCTGTCTTTCTTTCTTTCTGTCTGTCTGTCTGTCCCTCTCGCTCACTCTGTTTTCTCTCACACTCTATGTCTTCACGTCTGTACGTTTGACTGTCTCTGTGTCTCTCACAATCTTTTTGTCTATTTTTCTCTCTTTGCTTCGCTGTCTCTGTTTCCCTCCCCCCCTCTCTCTCTCTCTCTCTCTTCCTCTCTCTGTATCCTATCACTCTCTATGTCTTTGTTTCTATCCGTCTGACTGTCGCAACCTTTCTCTTTCTGCCTCTGTGTCTCTCACTATCTGTACTTCTGTCTTTTACTCCATCCATCTATCTATCTATCTATATATATATATATATATATATATATATATATATATCCATGCTAGTCTCTGTCCTTGCATCTGTATATTTGTGTGTCTTTCTTCTTACTGTTTATGGTCCCCCCCCTCTCTCTCTCTCTCTCTCTCTCTCTCTATCTATCTATCTATCTATCTATCTATCTCGTCCTCTATCTATTTCTGTCTCTATGTATCTATGTCTCAACCTCTCACATTATCTCTGTATCTCTCAATCTCTATCTCAGTTTTGTTCTCCTCTCTTTTTGTCTGTCTATTTCTCTCTCCCCCTCTCTCTCCCCCACTC
>CM042159.1:15364946-15417446 GCA_023376005.1 Doryteuthis pealeii | reverse complement strand
TAGAAGGCGTGACTGAGGGTCTGTGTCCTGGGTATGACGTTAAACTGAAGGTAGTGGTAAAGTTCAAGTTCTAGAATTCTGGTGAGTGTCGGGGACTCCTTCATTGCATTACTCCCAGGTCCACGGTGACCCGTAGTGGTAATACCTGTTAGGGTCCATTCTCTAGATTGAATAGATCCTTAATCAGTTTTTAAAAATGTGTTTAAAAACATTGAGTTTAAAAAATAATGAATACCCAACAAGAATGAATAAAACAAAACGTTTTCGGCATAAAATAACCCAACAAGGTTTGACATGCTGTAAAATCCAACCAACCAATCAACTAAGAGTGGTCAATACTTCATAAAAAGTGGTGGTTGGCATCCTTCCGTCAACGAAAGACGATGGAGTAGTGTCAAGGTTTTTGTTAACTTGAACTACATAGCCTGGGTGGGTTCATATGGAGGATGAGCTGTTGCCCGTGCAGCCAATCCCCCCTCTCCGCACTGCCGCTGTTATCTAAAGGAAAGGTAAGGAACCAATGCAGTTTGGCAACGGTAGTGTCGCAGGAGTTAATGGGTAATACTGGATTTCAGCATCACACCACCTTAGGGACTCCTAAACCAACCAACCAACCTGATAAAAATTGACATTATCATAATTGTTAAATTAGGATTTTCCAGGCTCAAATAAGATTTAATAGAAAAGAAATCTTGCCCAGATATTTTGGGTAACATTCATATAATTGATATTTATTGCCTTTGACAATATAAAAAGTAAAGCTGTAATAATTATGGAAAATACTAGTTAGTAATACTTGAGGTCCTAGTGTGGTCGTGCCAGATGATTGAAACCATAATCCATAATTTTCCACAACTATATATATATATATATATATATATATATATTATATATATATATATATATATAAGGTAAGCTAATCTAATTGAATGGTAAGTAAGGGATGATTTTATTTAGGATCATCGAAATCTCACAGTACAACAATATTGTATACTCTTGTAGGTGCAAACGTATAGATTCATACAAGGATTTTTATAAATCCCCAAGAGAGCTCAATAACTAATAAATTAATTATATACAGAGCAATATCTAACTTTCTAAGAAAGAAAAATTTAACAAACCGTCTTTTGATTATTATAATTTATTTAAACTAGAAACTCAAAATGATTCTAGCCTCTTCATATATATATATATATATATATATATATATATATATATATATATATATATATATATATATATATATATAGACTTATTTAATTTTCATAGTTGTTAATTTGACTGACTGCTATCCCCTAAAAAACTTGGCCCTGAAAAATATTTTTTTTCTCATTTGACTTCCTGTCGCCATGGTGACAGTCTTTTAATGTGTACATTTTGTAAAGAAAATTTTTTTTTTGAAAAGGGAGAAGATTCTACATTGGGGAAAATTTTTCTGTTATGCAATTCAAATTATTGATGATTATCCATCTGATGAAACTTAAATTGGGGAGCTATATTAAATCAACTTAGATTTATAAAGGCCCCAATTTTGGTCGAAATAAATTTATTATGGAATAACGGTGTTGAGTTTTTCCTTCCTTTCAAAGATAAATATTGGTCTGTATTATAAAAGATTATTATACATTGAGCTCTCTGTAGTAATTTAAAGATTCACTGTATTTATACATACTGGATCATACAATAATAATACAGTGTGTCTTAGATATCACATATAAAATCATCCCTTACTACCAAGTTTTGGATACCTCACACACACACACACACACACACACACATATATATATATATATATATATATATATATATATATATATATATATATACTATCAGAAGAAATTGGTCGGGATAAATAGAGTAAGATAATGTCTGAACTGTTTTTATCCTATACTTTCTAAAAATGGAGTGGTTAATACGAGCTTTGTCATAACTTTCAGTTTCACGGAAAACCGTTCGATCATCACATGTTGGTGTAGATGCCACAACTAGACTTCAATATCTATTTGTAAGAAAAGACTGTGACCATCATATCACCACCGCTCCATTCAACTCTCTCTCTCTCTCTCTCTCTCTCTCTCTCTCTGTCTCTCTCTCTCTCTCTCTCTATATATATATATATATATATATATATATATATATATATATATACGATGATTGCGTGATCCACAATGGATTTTAAGTAATAGACTTTAAGAGTACATAATGTAGACATTTTAAGTTTTAGGCCTGCTCTGCCAAAGGAACAATGATCACTTTCATATATTATATATCAATCTTTTGGAATTGATGTCTATCTATCTATCTATCTATCTATCTATCTCAATCTCTCTCTCTCTCTCTATCCTTCTCTCTCTCTCTCTCTCTCTCTCTCTATATATATTATATATATATATATTTATGTAATATATATATACATATATATGTGTGTGTGTGTGTGTCTATGTATGTGTATGTGTGTGTGTTTATGTGCGTGTGTGTGTGTGACTTTTTCTAATGGACCAGACTAATCCACCCATCTATCTATCTGTCCATCTCAGTCTTTCAAAATCGCTATTTATGTATGTATTTCAATCTTTTCGTGATCTATCTATCTATCTATCTATCTCTCTCTCTCTCTCTCTCTCTCTCTCTCTCTCTCTATATATATATATATATATATATATATATATATATATACATATATATATAATATTTTACGCATTATAAATAAATACAAATAAGAAAAGAAAAGAAATTTTAAAAAATCGACCTCCAAGGTCAAAGGTAGAAGTTAAACAGCAAAATCGTAACCTTACATCCGGGTTCATAGATATTTCCCGCCGATTTTTGAGCCAATAAAATGTATCCGAATTTCGAAGTGACTCATCTGAACCAATCCAATAAGATGCTACAATGTGAGAATTGGGCCAGTGCTTGGTTGGTCAACGCTTAAGGGTGAGTGGAGATTTTACCAAAGAGTAATCTCCGATCGGAGGAGAGGTCTTTTTAATAACCATAGTAACTAAGGCTACTGATGCTATTTTTGGACTAAAACCTCATGTAGATCAGATACCACGAAAAGCAATAGAATTTTCTCTCTTAAAGAAAACATAAACCATTTCATTCTGAACACGCGCGCACACACACACACGCGCGTGCGTACACACACATACACACACGCCTATGTACATGAATATGTATACGCATGCACACGTACTCATATACGCACCTTTTCGGAGTTTCCCCAGTAAGTGCGTAGTCGACGAATAAATCAAGCATTTATTTAAACAATAACAATTTCTTTTTCAAACTAATCATCCATTTTATTTACGAGGATTTGCTTAGTCTGTCCCATGGGCCTCGGGTTGCTTACATTACTTACCGTCCAACCCACTCAACCCAAAACCCGAACCCTGTTGTTAGTGTCTATCTAACGCCTCCACAGGATGCGACGCAAGTCAGTTTTTTTTTTACGCAGTATACAGTTATTTTGTATTAGGAGTTTTCCTTCTTCTTTTTTTTTTTGTTTCTTAACTCTTTCCAACCTCTGCAATCCTACTGTGAGCCGCTGATTGTTATATATATATTATAAAGATTCGGATTACAATAATACTAGGAGGGTGGAAAATGGCCTCATCCCAAAAGATCTTTTGTATGGCGAATTAGTAAAAGGCTCCCGATCTGTAGGTAAACAACGCCCACGCTTTAAAGATCTCCGCCGGAGAGACATGGGAATATGCCACATTGATATAAAGACGTGGAAGATAGATGCAGAAAATCTTGTGGTTTTCTTCATTTAAGGCATTTTTAGGCATTGCATCTGATTTATTTAAAAAACAGTCACGGTTTTTGCAACCAATTAATGGCGGAATTTGTCTGTCTGTCCGTCCGTCTGTCTGTCTGTTTGTCACTCTCTAAATATATATAGAGAGAGACAGACAGAGAGACAGACAGAGACAGAGACACACAAAGAGAGAGACAGAAAGACAGACAGACAGACAGACGAGGTGGGAGAGACTTATGTAATGTTTGTTTGTCTCTCCTTTAAAAAATACTCGTAAAACACCGATTGATATTAGGCAGTTTCAACTCAAAGAGATCTCTTTTATATTTTTTCGAAGGTTATTTACGGTAGTTTTACGGTTTTTGTTCTCGGTTTAAAACATTTTTAAGGCACTGTATCCTATTTACGTCAAAAACCGTCACGGTTTTGGAAATCACTTAACAGCGTAGAGCGGGACCTGTCTATTTGTCTCTTCTCTCACTCTGCCCCAATCTCTCTCTCTCTCTCTCTCTCTCTCTCTCTCTCTCTCTGCTTCCCACTCCCATGGTTGAGCACTGTGGGGCACATTAATTGTAACTCCACCGTTTGGCATTAGCCGTGACCCGTCTGTTTACAGATTTGAGTTCTCTGGTGATTGTAAAAACATACCAGTTAATTGTCATTAGCAGTTAATTGTTCACCCTAGACTGACGGCCGCTGATAGCCTCATGGGTAAGGAACTTGGCAGACAAAAACTCTGTCGGGTTTCAATCCCAGCTAGAGATAGCTGTTTAAAAAAAAAAGAAAAGTCGAGCCGCACTGATGAGAAGTAAACTTCGAAACAGGTGTCTGTGGATGACTGATATATATATATATATATATATATATATATGCAGAGATGTAGAGAGAGAGAGAGAGAGAGAGAGAGAGAGGGGAGGGGGAGAGAGGGGGAGAGAGAGAGAGGGGGAGAGAGAGAGTGAGAGAGAGGATTGGAAAGAGTTATGTAATGTGTTTGCTTTAAAAATCCTCGTAAAACCCCAATTGATATTAGCCAGTTACAACTCAAAGAGATCTCTTAAATGTCACTCACACAAAAACAATATTTATTCCGATAATTTATGGAACAATAAACACAGAGTTTATAACGATTGTCTGAATAACAAATTACATAATCAATGCAATTATATGTTTCCTTACAAGACTATGTCATTATTTTGATACACACACATTCTCACACACATTCATATACATCCTAAATAGCATACATATACGCTATTACCCATAAAAATACTAACTTTATGTGAAACTAAAGAGACCAGGTTTTTATTATTTCCTGTGGAGAATTATACAATCAAAATTATTATTAGTTATTATTTAAACCAGACTCTACATCTTGTTTAATATAGATAATCTTTAATATTTATATACTATATTATGATTTTTATATTATATTATAATATATTTATAGATGTATTTATATATCTATATATGTATTATATGTTGATATTTATATCTGTATTTATATATTTATATACTTTATATATATAGATAATCTTTAATATTTCACATTTATATAATAAAAAAATGCTTAATATGATAAGATTTAAATTCATTAAACCAATTGTTTAATGGGTTTAAATTGTTTGTGGGTCATTCAATGCCAAATTAATCTTTGTAGAACAGTAGTTGTACTGTTTAACCTAGAGATGAGGGGGTTCATAATTTTTCTCAAAAGTAACATTCCGAGTTCTGGCCTTGTGCCATATATAAACTAAGCTTAGTAAATAACTATACCAAGTGATGGCCTGGCAGTCATACAGCTGGTGTCTTTAATTCGAGTTGGGTGTGTAGCGGCTTAATTTAAAATTACTTTTAACCTACAATGATTGAGAATGTTCCTTATTTCATTTACATCTATTTAGGTACATAACAAGGCCTGGCAGCCATGCAACTTAACTCTTTGCCTAATTAAAACCGCTCACAGCGGCTCTTCCACCACTGCAATCCTACCGTAAGACACTGGCTGCGGCTGTCAGATGTGTCACTTGTTTACACTGAAAAAGGACTCAGATTACAATAATAATAAGACTCTCTTTGAAAAGAATGAGTTCTGATGTGAATAGATATTGAACTTTGAAATATCCGATCATACAAGCAAGAAACACCAAGAAATTTGGTTGGCTTTGGAATTAGATAATCCACAAAGATTGATATGCCATTAAACAAAGAAACCAACTCATAATAAATCTTGACGTTCACATGTCTGTTTTATTCATCCCCCCCCTTTCTCTCTCAATCTCCCTCTCTCTCTGTTTCTGTCTCTCTCTTGTTCTCTTTCCCTTCCTTGTGAAAATGTTAACCCTCGTTGAATATGCACCTATGTTCTAACTTCTGATCTAATCCGTAGTCACGTGACCCTAACTTATTATCTCTTTCTCTGTCTCTGTCTCTTGTTCTCTTTCACTTCCTTTTCAAAATTTTAACCCTCTTTGAATATGCACCCATGTTTTAACCTCTGAGCTTATCCATAATAACATGACCCTCTCACCCCTCAATGGGGATTGACAATGTGTATTATATATATATATATATATATGTATGTATATATATATATATATATATATATATATATATAATTATATATATATATATATTCATTGGGTCGGCCTAATGTCGGTATGAGCCAGACAGCGAGGGAGTCTATCCCCCTTTTCACTAGCGCTAGACCAAAGAGGTTGTTTTTGCGTCTGAGGTGGAGCGCCACACCTACCATCAGCTCCTTACTTTACCGCACAGATCCCTGTGCTACTCATACGCTGAGTTGGCGAGGGCCGGTATCGAACTAGGAACCTTGTGGTTTCTAGCCGAACGCAAACAATCACTGTCATTTCAAATTGGCTTTTGCCACTTGTTACTTGGTCATCTGACCATCAACTGACCACTGGTTACGTGCGAGACGTCATCACCGGAAATGAAGAAAGCTGGACCGGAAGTTCTCTTGAATTAGCCTTACTCGATACTTGTCGCTGTCGATATCAAACAAAACTTCAATCTTATTACTTAAGTAGTGTAATGGTTATCGTCATAGGAGTTAATTTGGTGATCAGAGTTCAAATCCTGGACGAGGCTGTTTGCATTTCACTTAGCGCTAATACCTTTGGGAAGGGGATGAATTCAACTATTCTCTCTCCAGCTATGGGTAAATAGTAGTGCAGACTGGGTTTTTTAAGCTTGGTTAGTATTGTAACTCGATTATCAGAGTTAATATAGAAATGATAGGAAGAAACACAACGAGTATTAAGGATAGGGGAACAGGTTCACTTAGCAAAGATAAAAGGTGAACAGAGTAATTGGCAAATACTAGGTTATATTATCAAATCCCGTGAGATCTCGTTTCTCTCTTCTAAGTTTCCATCGGACTTTATAGGAGATTCCATTCTCCTTATTTAGGTACTATATGACAGGTGAAGTCTAGGTGAAGGAAAACTCTTAATTCAAACCTGTTAAAATCCGCGTAAGACGTTAACCTTGAAGTATTGGTAAATACAAGGTGTGTCATAAAAGCATCGAGTTTGAAGCTGTATTTAACAAGATAGAAATGAACAATGAATGGAACGTTAATTTGTTTCAGAATACAAGGTGTGTCATAAAAGTGCCGACTTTGAAGCTGTATTTACCAAGATAGAAATAAACAATGAAAGTTAATTTTTTCAGAATACAAGGTGTTTCAAAAAGTACAAAAAATCTCGATATTTTTTGACACCTTGTATGTGTATGCCTGTTTTTATGGCTATAGCAATAACTCACGCTATCGCCCCATTGGGGCAGCCGTTGAGAAAGCGGTGGGATAATCTTCTTGTATAGTGAGAACAGGAGGGTGTTTTGCACTTGCACCTCATGTGAAGGCTTTTTAGGCTTGATAAAGTGTCATAATTAACTTGGACCAGAAGTTCTACATCTAGTATACTTAAAATGATTAGCGCCCCCTCATAGAGAGAGAGAGAGAGAGAGAGAGAGAGAGAGAGAGAGAGGAGAGAGAGAGAGAGAGAGAGAGATGCGAACTAAAATGGTATTAAAATTTTTATCTCAAAGAGATCTGTTCGATCCGTATTTGGGACCATGACAGGTACTACCACGGAAATTGTAGATGGATAGATATCCCGATAGGTAGACCAACCAGAGATACGCTTGGCTGTCAAATACCAGCCATCATATGGTGATTGGGGAAGATAACCGGATATCCGGTGCTATCTGTCCTTATGTCTATTCATATACATATTCCATAATTATCGGACACACACACACACACACACACACACACATATATATATATATATATATATATATTATATATATTATATATTCCACCCACACCAGAAGCTGTCTACCGGTCGATCGATCGATAAAGAACCCAACTCTGTCACCGCGCAAGTATCTATCTTAAGAAAGTTAATTCTTCTTCAAATAGGCCGGCATTATTCTTGTAATTGCATGTTCGGCCATTGTCTCGCATAAAGAATCAGAAAGTTTACCAAACCTTCATGACATTATGTATGGCACAAACAGTAAAGTCGTCGGGGTGGCCTAAAGCCAGTATCAGCCAGACAGCGAGGGAGTCTATCCCCTTTTAATTAGCGCTAAACCAAGGGGATTGTTTTGGCGTCGAGATGGAGCACCACAATTACCATCAACACCTCACTTTACCGCACAGATCCCTATGCTACTCATACGCTGAGTTGGTGAGGACCAGTATTGAACCCAGAATCTTGTGATTCCTAGGCTGACACTCTATTGACTGAGCTAAACCGGCGTTAAAGATGTGTAACTGTGTAAAAAAAGTAAGGGAGTCCATCCCCTATTTACTAGCGCTAGACCAAGGACATTATTTTAGCATTTGAGGTGGAGCGCCACACTTACCATCATCTCCTCAGATCTCTGTGGTACTCATACGCTGACTTAGCGAGGGCCAGTACCGAACCCGGAACCTTGTGGTTCCTAGTCGGACACTCTACCGACTGAGATTGCTCTAATACTTGTTAAATATTCTGAATGGGTTTTATTTAATCCTTTTTCATTCCACTGTCCTCATTTGCTATTCAGACTACAATTAAGCAGTGAGGAGCCTGTTCACTACTTAATTCGGTGACTACTTAAGGAAAACCAAGCATTGTAAGCAACTTGAATTCTTTGTTTATCAAAATAACTTGATTCGGCATTAAATTATTCGAAAAGTGTTGGGGGTTTGGAGAATGTGGAGCACCCCTTCATCACCATTGCTCCCTGGTCCACTCTGACCCAGAGTTGTAGTACCTGTTAGGGTCCCATCTATGGGTTAAATAGAAAAATATGTTTATACAAAAATTAAGAATCAATTAAGAATGAATTTATTTCAAAACTTTGACCACCTTAAATGACCCACTGAGGTTGATATGCCGTAAAACAAAACAAACAACTGTAGATCTTTTTTCATATGTATGAATCTTTAAGATGAGGCCTGATGTATATAAATTTGATTTTTCGGACTGTTGTCCTCATCTTTATTCTTGTATGTAAAAAAAAAAGTTTCAGTCGCTCTATCCGCAAGCCTTCTTCGGGTGTTCCCTGTCTATCCAAACATAGCAATGACCCATTTTGGTTCGATCAAAAGTCAAACTATTTAAAATGATTTCCCAGGTTGGGTCATTGCTATGCTCAGATTGACAGGGAACACTCGAGAAGGATATAGCGGCTGAACCTTGTGTTTTTACATACTACAATAAAGATGAGGACAACAGTCTGAAAAATCAAAATCATACAGATCTTTTTCTTTTTCTCTGAATTTTTGGGATGAAGCTTGATAATTTGAATTATTTGGATTATTCGAACTATCGTCCTCGTCTTTATTGTTATCTACACAACGTTTCGGCCGATGTGTCCTTCGACCATTTCTTCATGTATTTTTTGTCGGACTCGGGAACCTTCTCTTTGAACTCAGGAACCTTCTTGTCGAACTTTGGAGCCTTCCTGGAATTTCAAACCGAACCCTTTATTCAATCCACGGAGGTAGACTGTTCTCGTTCCGTTAACCAGGACCGGGTACAAGCGTTAAGCTGTGTTAATTATTTTATATTACAGTCGCCCTTGACCAGAATCGAACCTGCATCCAAGATATAATTGTCACTAAGAACTGTATTAACACGACGCCTATATCCGTTGCGCCATTAGTCCAATTGTACACACTTTTATTCATTAAAATTCTCGATATCATTGAGATAACTCTGAAATGTGAATTAGAATCCTTGGATTCTTCTCAAATTGACAATATTTTGTAGTAACTCGGCGAGTCCATTTCTTATAACTCTGACTGTTACACCACCTGCCTTCCTGTAAGTGCTGCATTTATTCGTACGAATAACTAGAAGGCATTAATTGCGGAGCTATTCTTTTATGAATTCTACAAAAAAACGCATTGCCAATGTTTTGTAGCTGAAAACTTGCTCTACCCAAAGCGGCATAGTGCGCCGTGTATCTGCTACAGGTCAATTTCTTAAGCGGGGTTTAACAGGTTTGAATTTAGAGTTTCCTTCTCCTAGACTGGTTGCCTAGCCAATGCAATAGAGCCCTGTCTGCCCTGCTATTTACCCATAGTTGGAGGCAGAGTAGTTGGATGCATACCTTCCCCAAGGGTATTAGTTATATTGACCGCTGGAACCCAACGGTTTCGCGGATCGTCTAGCGTTTATCGAGTCTTTCATGCGTTTATAATGTAATCGTTTAGCATAACGTAATGGGAATGCAGATAGGAAGAGAGAAGAAAAGATTTTTTGATATTGATGACATTTTACTGAGCCCCGTTCATGACATTTCTTACAAGACAGATCGTCATCTCGGTCAATAACCGAAAAAGAAAAAAATATAAAGAAATAAAAAAAAATAATAAAAGAAATAAAAAAAGAATAAATCTCTCTCTCTCTCTCTCTCTCTCTCTCTCTCTCTCTCTCTCTCTCTCTCTCTCTCTCTGTGTATATATATAAAGAAATTTGCAATTATTTTGCCCGGAGGAAACTTCGAAAATAAAACAATTAACGACAAAGTAAATAGATATACGTATTAAATATCACCAGGTCTGGGTTTTAAAGCAAATATAATGAAGATTTGATTTATATTTTCGAATACATTAAAAAATTAAACAACTATATAGAATAGCATTAAGATAATGCTCCCATTGTAGCTGCTACATTTGGTGAAATATAGAATTCTTTCTAAGAGTATTCTACAGCCCCACTGACAGGGTGCCTCCAAAAATGTGCACTCTGATGTGCAGCTGATATCAACATAATATTGATTGATGAAAATTTCGTTATGTGGTGAGCAATTGTGGGAACCTTATTGTTTTCATATAATGCTTACTAAGTTTACCTTAGTTTGACCAAGGCCAGGAATATGGGGCCACTAGCTGAGGATCGAACTCGCAAGCAATTATCTACTTGACCAGCTCGTTAACATTCCTCACCACTCACCCCCAAATAAATCACAGTTTAGATTTGGCATTGGATAGTAGGTATTTACCCTATCCGTTCATGATGTAACTCAAGATCGTGAGGGATCCAGTAAGGTTTGAAACCGCTTTTCAGTAGTAATTGAGCTGCGAGACCCTACTCGTTTATCACGCGTAGGATGTGCCCCATATCGCAAGTATGGGGATTCAGCGAATATTGGACTCGCTTTCCAGATGGGACGCATATGGAACAGAATAGCATGGGACATCTAGGTTGGCTTATCAACCTTTGTGATTTATTTAATGCCAAACCATCCTTGTAGAAGAAGAGTAGTGGTACTATTTAACCCATACATGGGAAGATCAGTGGGTTTATACCTTTCTCAAGAAAAAATGAATGTAATCGTGCGATTTGAGTTCGAACTCGCTTTCAACAATGTCCAAATTTCTCCCTCCCCTCTCTCTCTTTTATACAATTTTCTGAGTTTGGAACCTTTGCCTTCTCTCTCTCTCTATCTAGCAATCTATATATCTATCTTTTTTTACCCCCCATCTCTTTCTAACATTTCTAATATTATTTTCAGAGTTTGAAGCGTTTGCCTTATCTCTCTCCCCCCTCTCTATGTCTATCTATCTATCTATCTATCTATATCTCTCTTTCTCTCTCTCTCTCTCTCTCTTCTCTCTCTCTGCTCTCTCTCTCTCTCTCTCTCTCTCTCTCTCTTTCCCTCTCTAACATTTTTATATTATTTCCTGAGTTTAAAGCCTTTGCATCTCTCTCTCTCTCTCTCCTGTCTCTCTCTCTCTCTCTTTCTCACACACATACACACTCTCTCACTCTCTAACATTATTTTGAATATTATTTTCTGACTTTGGGACCTTTGCCTTCTCTCTCTCTCTCTTTCTTTCTCCCCCCCTCTCTCTCTATATATATATATATATATTTTGCCTTCTATCTCAAATCTATTCTCACATTCTCTCTTTTCATTCTGTTTCTAACTTAAAACTGTTACCCTTTGACACTGTTTCCAAAATCCTTTTCGCCTCTAAACAGAATGGACATTGTTCAATATTTGGTTGTTTGAAGATATGACTCTTTGGCAAAACAGATTTGAGGAGTTAAATGTGATTCACCTCAAAGACACTCCCCACCCGGATTTATAGATCAATCAGTCTGTCTGTCTGTCTGTCAGTCAGTCTGTCAGTCTGTCCGTCTGTCTGTCTGTATTGTTTGATTAGCTGTTAATTCACAGAAAAAAAAATAATTGGGACTTTAATACTTTTTTTCTCTCTGGATATTACACTTTCTTTTTTAGTTACCTATATCTTTTTTTTGCTTTCCTACTTTTTTCTTTCTTTTTAAGAAACTAGATCTTTTCTGGCTTTTCTTCTTTCTTTTCTTCTTTTTTTCCTCTATTTTTCAGCTAACTATATCTTTCTTGCTTTTCATTTTTCTTTTCTTTTTTCGTTTTTTACTTTTTTTAAAAACTAAATATATCTTTTTTGCTTTTCTTCTTTCGTTTTTTCTCTATTTTTCAGCTAACTATATATGTTTGGCTTTTCCTTTTTCTTTCTTTCTTTCTTTCTTTCTTTGCATTCTCTTTGCTTTCCTTTTCTTTCTTTCTTTCTTTTTTTATTTTCTTTCTTTGTTTCTACTTTTCCTTTCTTTCTTTTCTTTCTTTCTTCATGCAGTTTCTATTTTCCTTTCTTTCTTCTTCTTTCTTTCTATTTTGAAATTTTTCCTCACCCTCTACTCGTCACCCCGTCTTTCTTTCACGCTTAGCAGCACCCCCATCCCCACACACCCAACAAAAAGCACGTGCCTGTGAGTGTTTCTTTAGGTCTATTGCCACGACATTAACGACCTTCTCCTCGCCTACCGCCCATCACCCAATGCCTCTTCACCTACTCTTCCAACCAAAACTCTTTTTCTCCGCAGACACACAGCGCAACAGAAGTACGAGTAGACACGGTAGTTGCTACACAAGCAACAGCCGGCCTCGTCTGTGCGCTGTAGTAAGCAAACAGTCCACATACTATCTTCTTCTCTATGGCAATAGACAGGCATTATCTATACTACTGCTATCATCATCAGCTGCAGTTGCAGCTGCAGTCCTACTGCCAAAACCTTTACGACCCTCTCTCATCAATACTCCAGTACCGCAACCCCCACCCCTACAGCATGCACTTTACTGTAGTCTTGCTGATTTTTATATCTATTAGTTTTCAAATAGCCAAAGATATTCCATAAGATCTAACCTTTTCGTTTTATGACATGCTAAGTGAATTTTGTTATTTCAAATTCTATTACATTGTATTATTCGTGATTTGAATTCTATATGAAGTAATGTGTACAGTGAAAATACTGTTGAACAGGGTATTCAACATTCAAACTGTTGTCTTTAGTTGTCAGAAGTGTTTTTAGAATTCAAAGAATAAACTATTGATTTGGGGAATGGTCATATTCCAAGAATTGTCTCCAGTTTTGAAAAGGGTCAATAATATTTCAAGAATTGTCTCTAATTATAAGAAGGTTTTTAAACATCCCCAAAGTGTCTCTAGTTTTGAAAAAGAATATTGATATTACAAGAATAGTCTCTAGTTATGAGAAGGGTCATTATTATTGAAAGAATTGTCTCTCATTTTGAGAAGGGTCATTGATATTGAAAGAACCGTCTCTAGTTTTGAGAAGGGTCATTAATATTAAAAGAACTGTCTCTAGTTTTGAGAAGTGAGAATTGTCTCTAGTTTTGATAAGGATCATTACTATAAGAATTGTCAAAGAATTGTCTCTGGTTTTGAGGAGGGTCATTAATATTAAAAGAACTGTCTCTAGTTTTGAGAAGTGTCATTAATATTAAAAGAACTGTCAGTTTTGGGAACGGTCATTAATATTAAGAAGGGTCATTAATATTAAAAGAACTGTCTCTAGTTTTGATAAGGATCATTACTATTCTAAGAATTGTATCTAGTTTTGAGGAGGGGCATTGATATACAAAGAATTGTCTCTGGTCTTGAGGAGGGGCATTAAAACTTCAAGAATAGTCTCTAGTTTTGAAAAGGGTCATTACTATTTCAAGAATTGTATCTAGTTTGAGAAGGGATACTAATATTCCAAGAATTGTCTCTAGTTTTGAGAAGGGTCATTAATATTCAAAGAATTGTCTCTAGTTTTGAGAAGACCGATAAACATTAACGCATAATCGCAGTAATTAGATCTTAGAATTCCAAAATTTCAGGATTCACTTAGAATATTTATAATTTACTCATGGAATCGGCCTAATTCCAAAATGGTATGATATGTTAGACTACGCCCTCTAGGTGCTAAAATGGAAAAAAAAAAGGTGACTCACTGATACACTGACATTCGCATTTATTACTAGAGAAATCATAACACTCATGAAGCCAACATCCATTTTTCTTTCTTTTCGATTTTTAACGTATGTGGCATTTACAGAGTTTTGCTTATTTCGACGCAGAGACAAAATGAAGGAAATCTTGGTAGGAATATTTTGTCAGATCAATTTTTCTCAACGAATATGGTATGCTTGGCGGAAAAGTAGCCTTCGGATTTCTTCGTTTTTATGTGGGCCTCAATACTAGCCAATGGCATGAAAGTGCCATTTTAAAGTAGCTAATATTAATTATTTGAATATTCTTCTAGTTTTAATGGCAAAAGCACTTTTAATTCTTTTGTTCGTCTATGTAATAATATTGTGCTAGACAATAGAACTGTCTAACAGTTCGGCTTTATCCAATTCTACAGAAAGCAGTAGTATGGTGAACTATATTCACTTGGATAACTCCAATACGAAGGGGTAGTAGATTATACCAGTCTACATCATTTTTTTCTTTCTTTATCTTTTTTGTTTATTTTTTATTTTTTTGTTCGTCTTCTTTCTCGTTTTTATTCTTCCTTCCTTTCGCCATTCTTTCTTTCTTCCTTTCTTTCTTTCATTCATTCTTTCTTTCTGTTTTTTTTTTTTGTATCATTTCCTTGTTTTCCTTGTTTTTTTTCTTTTTCCTTCCTCCTATTTTTGTTCTTTCTTTTATTTATGTTCTTCAGTTTCATTCTTTCTTTTTTTCATTCATCTATTATTTCTTTCCGTTTCTTTAGTTCATTTCTTTCTTAGTTTCTTTTCTTTCTTTTATTTTTTTCTTCATATTCTCCCTTCTTCTACATTTTCTTTCTCTCTTAATTTTGTTATTCATATATTTTCTCTCCTTTTTTGTTTTTTTTGTTTTTTGTTTTTCCTTACATTTTACTTTTATTTCATTTGTCTTCTTTTCTTCTTTTGTTCACTTGTCCTTCTCCTTTCCCTTCCCCCTTCCTCCCTTCCTTCTTTTCTTCATTCCTATTTTCTTTCACATATTACTTTCATTTTGTTATTGGGCGTCCCATAGTAGTGTAATGGTTAGCAAACTAGTCTTGCAGTTCTTTACTATTGAACTGAATAACGAGTTCAATCCTCGCTGGACTCCCGTAAATGCAACCTTGCGTCATATACTACCTGAAGCGAACGGGTACGACACAAAGAAGGGGTTCCATCTTGTAGTAATGGTTAGCAAGCTAGTCTTACAGATCCATATCAATTGAATAACGAGTTCGATTCTTGTTGGATGCCCCATACTTTTTGTGTCACATTCGACCGGGTTGGGTTGATAACTATCTTTCTTTATTTCTTTGGATATCACCTTCATTACCGTTACTCAAAGCCCACTTTGATTCTGTGTGGCAATACACGTTAGGGTTCCATCTAGAAGTTAATAGATCAGTTTAAAATATTCGTATTCGATAGGTTCATGTACAATCCCCACCCCCAAAAAAAACTCTTAAGAAAAAAAATGTTGGCATAAAGTAAACCAAGACGGATTGACCTGCCGTTAAAATCAATCAATCAATCAATTTCTTTATGTTCTTTCATAATCAACTTTATCGTTCACATAATTTGAAACAAAGGGGGTTATAATCGAAAAATAGAACAACTGAAACTTACTCTGCCATCATTCCTCTCTTTCATTGCTAAATTATCCTAATTTAACTATTTAGTTAAAATAGGAAGTAAAGAATAAAATGACAGTTATTTCTTCTTGTTAATGGATTTCTTTTAAAAATCATTCCTCGAGATTTTTGCTCATATTCATTAAGATAAAACCAAACAATTAGAAATCAATAATCCTAAGCACATATTTATTAAAATCAAATGTTTAATATGCAAATTAGCCTTACCGTCCACACTGTAAACAGCTATTTTGTTGTATATATATATATATATATATATATAATTGCATGTTATTAGTATGTAGATATAGTAAACAGTATAAAATTATGTAAAGCAATTTTATTTATAATTAAGGTTTAAATAAAGATAAAATCATAGAGAATGTGACGTAGATAACAAAGGGAATTGTGACATTAAAAGTGATATAGTTTCGGTTACAGACAGACAAACAACAATCACCATAATAAAATTTGTACCATTCCTCTGAAAATATTTCCCCATTTCCTAAAGTCTGAGTTTATTAGTTGATCTTGTAGGGGATTATCTTCCCTTTGCCTGGAAGAGTTATCTTCCCGCTGTGTTGCCGTTTGTGGCCACCAGGGGACCTCTGGTATATAAGTGGCTGATTCAAATGCTTCTCTCTCTTTCATTACTGCCTCTGAACGAGCACATGGGTTAGACTTATGTCTATCCCCTTCTCGGTGGAGCTTTGGCCCCCTTACATTACTGTATGTCTTTTATACAGCATGGACTATCCTTTAGTTCCATGTCTGTACCATTTATATTTTATGTACATTTGGGTATCTCGTTTATACCTAAATATTGTATCTTGTATTTACCATTCATGAATGTGTCCTTTTATCTCTACTCTTATATCTTATTTGTATCTTATGTATCTATGTACTTTATGTATCTTATCGTTACCATGTGCTGTACACCTATTAAATGTTTTGTCTCACAACGTTTCGGAGCTGTTGTTCAATTATTAACTTTGAATCTTACAATCTGTTTAAAATTAGTTCAATTCAATAAGACCATATGCAAAAAATAAATGAATAAAATAAAAATGAAATAAAATTGAACAAACAAAAACAACTTCTAAAAAAAAACATGTGAATAAACAATGAACTCGATTTCTTAATCTCTAGGCATGCAATAACACTTGACGGGTTGACATGCCGTTAAAAGCAAGCAATCGATTCATCTTTACACAAAGTGTTGTTAATAAAGCCCCCCCCCCCAACAAATAAATAAATGATACATGATCAAACAAAAAAAGCTGTAACCAAATCTTTGATCCAATACATAAATACTCTACTCACCCCCCCCTCTCTCTCTCTCTCTTCTCTCTCTCTCTCTCTCTCTCTTCTTATTTACATTTGACCACCCCTACTTCAATAACAAAATGTGCAAAAAACAATCTCTTAAGAAACAATAACACAAAATGTAAATATAAACGTACAATGAACATGATTCTCTAACCCCCAAGCATAAAATAACCATAGACGGGTTGATATACCGAGAAAATCAATCAATCTTTACGCAAAGTATTGCTAATAAATCACCCCCCCCAAATAAATCAATCAATGTCTTAATCTCTAACCTCATCAGTAGGTATGTTTATAAATTCGATTAGACCGTGTGCAAAAAATACAACAAAAACCCTGTTAACTCATTGCCTACTTTAAACCGCTCACAGCCGCTCTCCCGCCACTGCAATTCTAATGTAATCCACTGGCAGCGGCTCTCGCACGTGTCAGTTGTTTACACTGAAAAATCATCACATGAACGACCCCCTACTATCTTTTGTGTGATTTGTGAACGAACCCCGTGACTGGTACTTGATCATTTTGCTATAGGAAAGCAGTTTAATGAATGCCAAGAAAATCTGGTACAGCCGTGGGGAAAATTAGGTTGGCAAAGAGAAACAAACAAAAAACAACTACTCAAAAATGTTAATATAAACTTATAATGAACGTGATTCCATAACCTCTAGGCATAGAATAACTCGAGACGGGTTGACATACCGTTAAAATCAACCAATCAATCAAAGTATTGCCAACAAAGTTAAAAACAAACTAAAAAAAATAAAAATAAAATAAAGATAAAAAAAAAGAAACAAAAAGAAACAAATAAATGTCCAAAACGAAAAAAGCTGAAAGCAAATCTTCGATCGAATACATAAAGACGCCACTAAATCCTCGCTAAACTATGTCCGCAGGAGAAAAGAGAAAGAGACCGATTAAAAAAAATAATGTTGAAGAGGGCGCAATGTTTAGTAAACTTATTTTTGCGGACCAATCACTAAGCTTTTCTAAGTACCCATAATGCCTGAAGAGAAAAGATGGCAGCCGACCGCCGTCGCCATTTTGAGTGATAACCAACGCTCAAGACAATGAAACAATGGCGGCTTTATGAAGCGTTTTACATATAAAGATATTTTGCGTATTGCGAATCACCACTTATTCTCTGGCAGACGTGCACACAAGCCAGTCAAGGGGACACATTCACACATATCAATGCCAGTGAATATCTTATGGTTTCATTGTGTGACCCTACCCACTTCGTATTTCATATACTGAGTGAAACAAAACTACTTCCCGATTTTCAAACTGTCTCCTGTGTGGTGCAAGTGAACTTAGGCAAGTGGTAATGGTTGCTCCATCTAGCTGAAATGGTTTACCACTTTTCTTTTCAGACATGATCAGTTACGATCATGGCTTGAAACGCAGCACTCAGTGCGTTTTCTGTTTAAACATTTTTATAAGAGTGTGAATCTTTAAGAGTTTTTCGAGCACATTTCAGGTTACGTCCGAATGATATTGTTCCAGATAGAAAATCGATATTGCTCTGAATTGAAAATTCTATCCGAAATAGTATCATTACGACGTTACATGAAATAAGCTCGAAAAGCTCTCTGTGTATCAATTATAGTTTCACCAGTCTTAAAAAAAAAAGTTTAATCAGCAAAAGCACCGGTCTAACCCCTGATGGAAAATTCTATCTGGAACAGCATCATTTCAACATAACATGAAATGAGCAAAAAATGCTCTCTGTGTAGCCATTACAGACTCACCAGTCTTTAAAAAAGTTTAATCAGCAAAAGCACCGGTCCAACCCCTGATTGTAACAGATCGTATCAAAAAATGCTACCATTGCAACTTACCTAAGTTCACTTACACGATACAAGTGACGGTTTAAAATTTGAGTGACATTTCTGCCGCACTTTGTAGCAGTTTCACAGATTATCATTACTGGCATAGAGATCCAAAGTTATATTGTTTTATGATAAACAATGATAAAATTACCAACGGTCAGTAATGTTTAAAACTGTAATCACTGTCATTACCGGTAGTAAGTTGCTGAAAAACAAAAAAACACGGTTAAAAATTACTCCGTTTTTATAACTCTTTAAAAAACGTTTTCTCACTTGGGTTCCTTTTTAAAATTCTCAATGTTAAGTAGGATCATTCCGGCGTAACATGAAATCAGCACGAAAAGCAAACAATTACATAAAAATGTAAATATAAACGTACAATGAACATGATTCCCTAACCCCCAGGCATAAAATAACCATAGACGGATTGATATACGCAAAGTATTGCCAATAAATCACCTCCAAAATAAAAACAAATAAATGAATACTTATATTTTTTTCTTTTTTTTTTCTTTTAGAAATGGACAAATCTGTAGAGGACACCTGTTTAAAGCTGCTTGAAAACTTTACAAACCTGCAGATATACGGCCAATTACCTCCCAAAACGGGCAATTACCTCTGCAAAACATCGAAGAAATACTGGTCGTTGCTGGTGAAGTAAGGGCGAACTCATAAGCGATGTTCTCATATGGTCTCCTGCACATGAACATACCAGTGTTGGCTAATGAGAAAAATATACATTCATAAGCACTCGTTGCTGTCTATAGGACTTGTCAAGTGTGATGACCGATAGGGACGGAGGGTGAGTGGAAGTTAAAAGAATCCGTGCTGTCGGCACTCTTTGGTGATGATGAGCTTGCTTTGGCCCTGGACCGGTTAAGTAATCAAACAACATTGATCCCAGGGGCTACCCCCACCCAGGCACACCTACTCCCTTGATTTAAAGGGACAGGGCGGGGTTTATTACACAGTGCCTGAGGCGCCCCTCCTTGAGGGGAAATGCCGACGGGTCAACGCATTTTTTGCACCCACTATCCCATGAGTCTCCGCTCGTGAGTGGTTCCTCATTAAAATGTCCTTGTCACACCTGCATATGTGTGATTGCGCGGTAAATAAATAGATTTTGGATAGAAATTGTGCTAATGTATCCCATTACAAGACTCTGGCGACCAAGTCAAAGAAATCTGTGTCTCTATCGGGTGAGCGAAACATTGATTTCGTGTTTTTTCTTTGAACAAATCCTGGGAGCAGCATCCCACAAAACAGCAGCTATACGGCAACTTGCTTCAAATATCACAAACCATCCATTAAAAGACAAACAAAACACTGCTGGAGAACCATGAACGGGTTATTTTCTATAAGTCTAACATGATCAAAGGGGAACAACTCTTGACTGATAAATTATTTATTTATTTTCCCATTAAACTAACCCTAAGCCCTAACCCTAACCCTAAACCCTAACCCGTCTTCATTTTTCCTAGTAGATCAATAAATGAATAAATAATTTATCAGTCAAGAGTGGTTCCCCTTCGATCATGTTAGACTTATAGGAAATAACCCATTGACGCATTAATAAACGAAGTTCTCCTGTTTGATGCCTTACATGAACATACCTATGTTTGACGACCAGCAAAGATTTACATTCATAAGTTCTGTTCAGAAAGTGGATGTCGTCTAGGGGACTGGTAAAAAAAACGATACTAATTGTGTTTTTTCGTAATTCCATTTTTCCCAATGAGGTTGTGTTAAAAAGTAATGCAATTTTGAGTAGGGACCTGACTAAATAGACTCCCTTGCACCAACCAACCCAATACATACAAGGGTGAGACAAAAAGTAATGTCATTTTCTCTATTTCATGCGAAGTTTTTTTTTAAATTATAAAACTGAGACCCTAACGAGACTCAGAGCAAGAATCCGACGAGTAAGACCCAACTTGCCAATCGACAATGTCCTTCTTTTGCAAGACAATGCTCGACCATACACAAGCATCAGAACAAGGGAGAAAATCACCTCGTTCGGATGGACAACTTTACCGCATCCTCCATACTCCCCAGATTTTAGAAGATACTATGAGCTTAGGGTAACGGTTATCGTCGTAGGAAATTACGCTAATGCCTTTGGTAAAGCATGAATCCATGTCTCCCTCCAGCTATGGGTAAATAGTAGGGAAGACTAGGTCCTTTATCTTTGTTTATCCAGCGTGTCTAGAATAAGGGAGATTGAATTCTGCTTAAAAATTGACCTTGTGTCACATATTACTCGTCAAGGAGGGGTTGGGTAAATATGAGGGTCGGCTTAAAGGTTCATAAGCTGACCAAGATACTGTCATGGAATGGGAACAAATCTTACGGTTCATGTACTTCTTCCATCGGTGTTGCAGTGCTTGAATTCCATCGGTCAAAAAAATCATCAAGAGCAGATATAATGACGTCATCAACTTTTCAGCTCATTCTCGTTTATACATTCCTATAGGTAAATATACAATATACAAGAAATATCGGTGTGGAGCTCTCTGCTTTAGCGGTCAGTCTTGTACATATACGAAAATAATGTTTACAATCATCAAAACAAAAATATCTCATTTGACTATGTTTGATTGATATGATATGCGAAGCAGCGAAGGCCGTCGTTGATTGGTTGAGATTTGCGTGACGTCAGCCATCCATGTGCGTCTCGGTATGATTTGCGTTGTCACGAGTCAGGCTAAACGACGCGACCAACTGTTGCGCCTATCGTGCCGGCCAGACGATAGCTTTTTGGTCGAGCTTGCAGTATAAATGATGGCAGACATATAACTAAATAAGAAAAATAAAACGAAAAAAAAAACAAAAAGCCAAAACTAAAACCAAAATAAAATCCAATGTATACGATAAGTGGAAGGAGAAAAAAAGAAGAAAGTCGCTGATAGAAAACGGGCCACAACAGCGAAGTCTCTTTTTATTAGAGCTAACTTCTTTATATATATATATATATATATATATATATATTATATAATATATATAATATATATATACGAAGGTGAGTAAAAAAAGTAATGCTATTTTGTTTAAGACAGGTATAATTACCAACGCAGGAACATGTATCATACATCAAAATGAAGCTGGCCCATGTGGATTACTTCCCTACTTCTCCACATAGGTGAGTTAAAAAGTAATGCCTTTTTGTTTAGGACAGGTAAAATTACCAACACAGGAACATGTATCATACATAAAATGAAGCTGGTCCTCTGTGGGTTACATTCCTACATAGTCACCGTTTCTTTCAATAGCAATGTTCCACCTTCGAATGAGAGCATGTACCCCTGCCCTGTAATGTTCTGTTGACTGTTCTTTGACTCACTTCTTCACAACAGAATTCACTTCCTCATCACTAGAATAATATTTGCTTCTCAAACCCTCTTTCATGGGAGCAAAGAGAGGCAAACATTAAAGAAGAATATAGTTATTTATTCAAATTTAAACTGATATATTGCATATTACATTACATTTGGGGGCCGGGGAGAGTGTGAGGCTAGAAACCACAAGGTTCTTAGTTCGATACCGGCCCTCACCAACTCAACGTATGAGTAGCACAGGGATGTGTGCGGTAAAATAAGGAGCTGATGGTAGGTGTGGCGCTCCACCTCAGGCGCAAAAACAATCTCCTTTGTCTAATACTAGTGAAAAGGGGATGGACTACCTCACTTTCTGGTTGATACCGATATTCGGCTACCCCTACGACTTTACTTTTTACTTATATTTATATATATATATATATATATATATATATATATATATATATATGTGTGTGTGTGTGTGTGTAAAATGAAACTGGTAGTGAATCCGACGATATGTTGAAAAATAGATAAACGAAAGAAAGTATAGAATGGATGAAATAGGATATTTTAATAAATTTTACTTACACGTGTTTCGGTCAGCAGTTTATCCATGTGTACATTATTCAAACTATTATTATTTTTAGATAACCAAATTAAATGAAATAATAATAATAGAAAAAATGTAGAAATGTTCCGCACACAAAGAAAATTCGACCTTCATCAGAGTAAATCCTTATATATATATATATATATATATATATATATATATATATATATATATATATATATATCATATAGAGAGAGATAAAATCACGCGGCTAGCGAGAAGTGACAAGAGTCACGAGCATAGAAAATCTCTAGAGCTCCACTTAGAATGGAAATAATCTTGCTATCATCGAATCTTAAAACCTTGCTGTTTCCACAAAAAAAAAAAAAATAGAGGCGCCAGTCCTGTAATGGTTCTCGTCGTAGAAATAGACACAGCGACACCATGAGTTTAAATCTTTAACGTTTAAATCTTCACATAGCACTAGTACCCTTCGTAAAGGTATGGAGCCAACTATTCTCCCTCCAGCTATGTGTAAATAGTAGGGCTGACTGGAATCTGTAACCTTGCTATGGCATCTGGTTTAGGAAAAAAAATCTCTGAATTCGAACCTGTTATAAACTCATGGTCAGGTAATTTAGCCAAGTTCAAATCAAGTTTTCTGATCTTCCAGTCTTTTATTCAAACTCTTGAAGACCATTCCAAGAACCCCAATTATAATTGGTTCAATCTTTAACTCAGTTCTTTTTTAGTTCTCTAGACAGGTCCAAGTATTTGTTTATCTTTTAATTTTCTTTTATTTTCACTCAGTGATCTGCCTAGATTATCATGAGTTTTTCACACCTGCCGTAGCTGGTGGTTCACTGGAGGCTGAGCGACATTTTTCTGATTTCCAGTTCAGCCAAATTCTTTTCCAGAGATTTGTGGATCGTTCCAAGGGCACCAATTACGATTGGTACTACCTTCACCTTCATGTTCTACATTTTTCTCAGTTCTCTTGCAAGGTCTAAGTATTTTTCCTTTTCCCTTTCTTTCATTTTCACTCGAGATGACAGGTTCTCTTTTTCTTCTCAATCAGTACTAGGTCCGGTCTCTTGGCCGGGATTAGGTGATTCGTCTGTACCTCGAAGTCCCAGAGGATTTTATGCGTCTTGTTCTCTAGGACAGGTTTAGGTTTGTGCATATACCATTTGGTTGTATAGTGAACATTGAATTTCTTGCACAGTTCCCAGTGAATTACCTTTCCCACAGAGTCGTGCATAATTATTATTATTATTATTATTATTATTATTATTATTATATATTATCAGTACGCTTGTTCCTAAATCTCCCGTCCGTTATCATACATCAACACCCTCGGGTTAAAAATGTGACCGTCCAAATCGTCCAATTTTGATTTTATGTAGTCCCGGCCTCCTGTCCTAATTTCAGGCGAATTTCCGGCCCCACTCGTGTTTTTGTCACTTTTTGTCGGCAAATTAATGTAGATATTTTAAACGCCCCCTCGTTAGTTACTATTATTATTATTATTATTATTATTATTATTATTTTAGTAGTAGTAGTAGTAGTAGTATTTATTTTCTCTCTCTTTTGCGTAATATTTATTTCCCCTCTTTTAGCTTTAACCATTATTATTATTATTATTATTATTATTATTATTATTATTATTATTATTAGTAGTAGTAGTAGTAGTAGTAGTAGTATAAAGTTTAGTAATATTTATATCATCAGATATTAAACTCAGTTGCCTTTAGTTTCTACTTAGATTAGTATTATGAAAGCAAGTAATTAAATAAGCATTACATTCCTTCTCTCTGTCTTCAGTGCTATTGGTTTCACGGATGTGTTCGCGTTTTTGTTGACGACAATGCATTTCGGGCCAGTGTGTTTCATATCTGACTTGGTTCCAGAGGCTGAGTTTACATTTCCTATTAATCCAGTCAGTCACAATGGCACAACAAAGCCGCTAGAGTCCTTGGGAATGGGGGGGGGTTTGAGAAATTAACTTAACAGAGAAAGACAGGCATGATATATGTTACGATGAGACAGATCTTTTCGCTTGGCTTGAAGAGTGAAATGGAAACAAAATCACAACCGGAAATTGGGTTACAATTTCCGTTTTCACTTTTATCTCAACCCTCTTCAGAAAGCTATAAAAGAAAGAAAGAAAGAAGAAAGAAAGAAAGAAAGTAAAAAAATAGAAGAACAGATATGACAGAAAAGAAGAAAGAAAGTAGAGAAAGAAAGAAAAGAAGAAAGAAAGGAAGAAAGAAATAAGAACAGATATAACAGAAAGGAAGAAAGAAAGAAAGAAAGAAAGAAAGTAAGGAAAAAAGAAAAAGAACAGATATAACAGAAAAGAAAAAGAAGTAGAGAAAGAAAGAAAGAAAGAAAGGAAAAAAAGAAGAAAGTAAGAAAAAAACAAAGTAAGGAAAAAAGAAAAAAGAACAGATATAACAGAAAAGAAAAAGAAAGTAGAGAAAGAAAGAAAGAAAGAAAGGAAGAAAAAAAAGAAAGAAAGTAAGAAGAAAGAAGAAAGTAAGGAAAAAAAGAAAAAAGACAGATATAACAGAAAAGAAAAAAGAAAGAAAGAAAGAAAGGAGGAAAGTAAGAAAGAAAGAAAGAAGAACAGATATAGCAGAAAGGAAGGAAATAGATAAAGAAAGAAAGAACAACAAATATTAGAAAGAAAAGAAGAAAGAAAGAAAGAAAAACAGATATAACAGAAAGGAAGAAAAATAGAGAAAAAAAAAGAAAGTAAGGAAGAAAAAGTATGGAATTACCCATTAGTAATAACTATTTGTAAGATATTTTTACAAACATGGACCCGCTCATAGCATAACGGTTATTTTCGTTGTAATTTGTCTCGGCGATCTGAGTTCAATTCCTGAATGAGGCTGTTTGCGCCAATATCCTTGGGAAATGCATGAATCAAACTACTCTCCCTCCGGCTATGGATGAATAGTAAAGCAGACCAAGCTCTTTAACTCTTTAACTACCAAATTTCCCGCACGGCTGGGGTAAATTTTCTTGATAATTTTTATATGTATGATAGGATATTTCAAAGTTCACTATCAAAACTCATTCTATTCAATTAAAGTCCTATTATTATTGTAATCTGAGTCCTTCTGCTCAATTATAACATACTAACTTGCGGTAGGATGGGAGTGGGGGAAGAGCCGCCGTGAGTGGCTTAAATAAGGCAAAGAGTTAATCTTGCCAATCGGTCTAGGAGAAGGAAAATCTGAATTCAAACTATTTGTAGACCTGGAGAGGGGTGGTCTTCATCAGGTTATTTCGATCTGAGATATGCTACTTGAGTAGAGTCCCCACAACCAAACTAGGTTAAGGGATCAGAGAGAGAGAGAGAGAGAGAGAGAGAGGAGAGAGGAGAGAGAGAGAGAGAGCAATTAGCGTGCATCTCTTTAACCTTGGTAAGAGCAACCAGTCTAGGAGAAGGGCAACTCCGAATTTAAACACACTTGCTACAGTGAAGTGATTTAAAAAAAAGAGGGGCTGCTAAAAAAAGATACACGCTATATGAGTTGCGACCCGATGACCAAACCAGATTAAGGGACAAGTGTGTGTGCGTGCGTGCGTGTGTGTGTGTGTGTGTGAGAGAGAGAGAGAGAGAGAGAGAGAGAGAGAGAGAGAGAGAGAGAGAGAGAGAGAGAAAGAGAAAGACCGCAATTAGCATGCATCTCTTAAATCTTGGTAAAGGCAACCAGTCTAGGAGAAGGGCAACTCCAAATTTAAACACACTTGCCACAGTGGGGTGATTAAAAAAGGGGGGACTACTGTTCATACTCGTTTCTGTTAATGAAGCAATTAAGGACAAAAGTTGATTAACAGTAATCTTAAATTATTCCCTTAGGCGTTTGTCGGTTGGCAAGTTCTTTGTTTTGCCCGTTATACATCTTATTGTTCGTCAACAGTTTCAAAAGCAACTCTGTTAGATGGTTCTGGTTTCTTCTGGCACCACTTTTGATATTGGAGAGGAATCTTGCAACAATACTGACTCTATAGATTCCGTTCGGATATTGTTTACCGTTTATCCGCCACCATCTTGTCCGTATTTCCCTTTGTTCAACCGGGGGTCGTGTAGAAGGTTGGGGCTCTAGCGACTCTCCACCGAGCACAACGAGTATTTCTTTTTATCCAAACGGCTAAGTATGTGTGTTCTTCGACGACCAGATGGCTTGATCACAGGTGCGCGTACGCAGTCGCATGCGCGTCTTTATTCCTTATTTTTCTGTCTTTCATAATGTCACGCGCGCACGTTCTATGAGGGAATAATAATAATAATAATAATAATAATAATAATAATAATAATAATAATAATAGTGAGAATGAAAGAGACCGAAATGATCGACAAATACTTGGACCTTGCCAGAGAACTGAAAAAACTGTGGAACATAAGGGTGAAGGTTGTACCAATTGTAATTGATGCTATTGGAACGATACCCAGGGGTCTGGAAAAGAGTCTAGATGAATTGGAAATCAGGAGAAGAATCGAGACCATCCAGACTACAACATTGTTGAGATCGGCTAGTATACTCAGAATAGTCCTGGAGACCTGAGGAGACTTGTCACCACTCAGTCTCCAGTGAACCACCGGCTACGGCAGGTGTGAAAAACTCGAATGGAGTGAAATAATAATAATAATAATAATAAATGGTATATACATAAACCAGAATATATTCTTGAGAATGAAATGCATACAATTCTCTGTGACATTGAGATTAAGACGGATCACCTTATCCCAGCCAGTAGACCAGACCTAGCACTGATTAACAAAAAAAAAAAAAAAAAAAAAAGAAAAAAGAGAACTTGTCACAGGGTGAAGATGAAGGAAAACGAAAAGATAAACAAATACCTGGACCTTGCCAGAGAATTGATAAAGCTGTGGATTATGAGGGTGAAAATCATACCAATTGTAGTTGGTGTACTGGGAACGGCACCAAGAAGTGTGAAAAAGAGACTGGAAGAACTGGAAATCAGGGGAAGAATTGAAACCATCCAGACAACAGCATTGCTGAAATCGGTTAGAATACTCAGAAGAGTCCTGGAGACCTGGGGAGACTTGTTGTCACTCAGACTCCAGTGATAGATCATCAGCTAACGCTGGTGTAAAAAACTCATAACCACAACGAGAATACAAGGCTGAGCATGAGTGGGTTTGAAATGTGATCTATTGCGAATTGTGTTAGAAACTAATTATTCCCCATGCAGCAATATTGTATATGTCCAAACCCGAATACGTTCTTGAAAATGAATGGTTAGCAAGCTAAACTCACAGATCCATTACTAATGAATTGCTAGTTGGATCCTCGCTGGATGCCCCGCACTTGCGACCGTGTGCCACATCCTACCCGTGGCGAACAGGTTGGGTAAATACCTATTAGTCAGAAAGAATTATATATCTTTCTCTTTTCTTGTGCAAGGCAACCATAGAATTCAGTTCTATACAGCATTTTAAACATAAAAGCACTCCAATAATAATGACATTTTTACTGTCATGTGAAAATTTATTTCTTTTTTGAAAAAGCTAACAAAAATGAGTAGCCAAAAAAGAAAAGAAAAGAAAAGAAAATCATAATGAAAGCGAAAGTGAAAGTAGAATGTAACGGACACTAATAATGCATTTCATTATTATAATCTGTTTTCCACGATGGTGACATTTAAAATGCCGAAAGTGAAATATGTCGTTGTTAATAATTAGATCAACTGAGATGTTGATCTTTGGCCCATGATAAAATGTTAAGGTCACCGCTGTCCACAAAAGTTGTTTATGTATCCGATGTATACGAGGCCTTTAACTCCGTCTGGGGCAGTGAGAGATTATTTAATCGCCCAAATAGAAACAGTCTGATTAGAAAGTACTCTTCTAATATGAATACGGAAAAGTCAATATAGGTATGATTTAGAGACAGGAAGAAAAATACAAAACAAAGTTAGGTATATACCCAAAACGTTCGCCACAGGTAGGATGTGAACTCGCTATTCAGAACTACTGGATCTATGAGGCTAGCTTGCGGACCATTATTCCACGATTGAACGCCCAGTTCAAGACAAAATATATTTTAAAAGAAATTTAGAAAAAGGTGGACTTTAATAATATATGAGAATGTCAGTGTGTCGCCGTGACATATTTTTTCATCTTTACTGTAGCCCAACATGTCATGCCATTTTAGAATGGGGAGAACAGATGTATTCATATCTTTCACAAGGTCTTTAGCATAATGGGAAAGGACAAATAGTCTTAGCCAGGATTTGAACTTGGGTTGCTGAGTCCATTTCCTATGTTGACAACCATTATACCATATACATGTATAGTCGAAAGATACATTATTTGAATTCACCCAGGAGGGACACCAGTGATGCACTATTATTAACACCAATTACGGGTTCTTGTAAATCATATTGGCTCTAATAGCAACTCTAACCCAATTCCTTGGTTTTAGGACTACTCATTGTTTGAAAAAAATTCATTTTAATTGGTTTTAATTAGGCGTAATTAGCAATTAAGTCAACAACCGACCAATCCCTGTCTAAGATTATATATGACGCTCTTCTTCCCCTGTATATGTCAGTTAAGGGGAGAAGAAGGGGGCTCACAGCCACAGCATGTAATAGTTTTATTACTAAAAAATCCATCAGTCAGACGTTTTAAAATATTTTTAACAATCAAGCGGAGAATTAAATGTAAATGGCAATTAAAGTGAAGGAAAATAATTTATTTACTAAAAGAATAAAAGAATAGGTATGAATATAGAAATGAAAGCGTCATGATACTAGTTTTGACATAGCAAACTAAAACGATAAAAGCAATAAAAATTCAACTGGTTAAATTGAAAAACCTCTGTCAATGTGAGCAAATTAAAAACAATCCAGGTCAAATCCAGATCCGCAATCCTGAAATTCTGGATTCCTAAGTTTTAATTGTTGGGATTGTTTGGGGCATTTTTTACGTCTTTTTTTTTTGCGACGATTTTTTTGTACCATGAATGAAGTGTCATTGTTTGACCCAATCAAAAGCCCTCTCCAGGAACTAGCTTAATTGTCACCCGATAGGGTGGCTTTTAAGCTAGTTTTAGGATAAATACAAAAGACAAAAGAAAGAAAGAAGGAAAAGAAAGAAAGGAAAAAAGAAAGAAAAATGAAAAGAAAGAGGAAAAAAAAAGTAGAAGAAAGAAAGAAAAGAAAAGAAAAATGAAGACAAAATAGAAGAGAAATAATAAAGAGTGAGAGAAAGGCAGAAAGAAAGAAAAAAAACGAAGAAAAAGAAATAAAATGAAAAAAGAAAGAATGAAAAAGAGAAATGAAAAAGAAAAAAGAAACATAAAAAAGTAAGAAATGAAGAAGAAAAAAAAAGAAATTCAAAGAAGAAAGAAATAAAGAAAGAAGATAAGAAAGAGGATTATAGAGAAAAATAGAAGTAAACAATAAAGAGAAATGAAAAGAAAAAAAACGAAAGAAAGAATAAGAAAGAATGAAAATAAAAGAAATGAAAGAAAGCATTAAAGAAAGAAAAGAAAGAAAGAAAGAAAGAATGTCAAAGAAAAAGAAAAGAAAGGAAATAAGAGAAAAGTAAAAAAGAATAAAAAAAGAAGGAAACAACAAAAGTAAAAAAAGAAAAAGTCAAAGAAAAAAGAAAGAAATTCGATAAAAAAGAAAGGAAAAGAAAAAAGAAAGAAAGAAAGAAAAGAAAGAAAGAAAGAAAGAAAGAAAGAAAGAAAGAAAGAAAGAAAGAAAGAAAGAAAGAGAAAGAATAAAAGAAAAAGGAAAGAAAGAAAGAAAGAAAAAGAAAAAGAAAGAAAAAGAAAAAAGAAAGAGAAAGAAAGAAGTGACATGTTCGCTATTGAAACTAAAATGAGATCCAAGTGTACAAAATATATTAAAAAAAACTATTCCCAGGTTTAATCGATTAAACTTGTATTAATTTCGATTGATGATCATGAATAAAATTCAATTTCTATCAATTAACTCTATCTCTTTTAACGCAAACTAATATTATTACAAACCCTTAACTAATCAAAGTAACATAATTCTTACAAAAACATTGTCAGTCATTATTATAAAATGTTATTAAATTTCAATAAAAAGAATAAAAATGATGTATGAAAATATGAGTAAAACTTAATAGCAATAGAGAGAACCCTTGATCTGGATCCTCACTACCGAATCCTCTATATTCTTGGCTACAATTACCAGATGAAATATTTACTGGATGCCCCCTATTTACGACTTTGTGTCATATCCTACCCGTGGCGAACGGGCTAGGTAAATACCAGGGTGTTCTGTTGTGGTGTAATGGCTAGTCTAGTATAACGGTATGGTCACAGTATCAAAGTGTATTTGTGGCAAACTCCGGAACGATATATGTAGTATGGGCCGAATCATGTTTTAGTAGTAGTCGTCGTCGTTAGTAGTGAAACAATGCACGCAGTTGTGTAGTCACAAGTACTTATTCTCAGACTCGTGGACTCTTCCTCAGAGAGAGAGAGAGAGAGAGAGAGAGAGAGAGAGAGAGAGAGAGAGAGAGAGAAGACAGAGAGAAAGAGAGAGAGGGTACGGTTAAATTACTCTGTCGTAAATCATATTCACACTGCTATGTCAGGCCCATCTGGGGACCCATGAGGCAGGTCTGACTCCCACCAGCTCTGAAAGGAAAAAAGAACGATTTTCTTCCTCTTCCGTTACTCGTCACTACATCACTTCCGTTTTTACTTTCAAATCCCCTTCCGGGGTCATTCCTCGATCAAGTTACTGGCACCCCGTTGTGTGTTTACTCTTCCAAATTTTAACCTTTGTTTGCTCTTATTTCTTCTTCCCTTTTTCTCTAGAAATCCGAACACAGCTTAATTTTTAATCTCAAATTCTGGTAGTCCCTAATAATTACGCTACACTAGCAAGCTAGTCTCTCAATCCATTTTTATTGAACAGCCAATTTGATCCTTGCTAGATGCCTCCTACTTGCGATCTTGTGTCACATCCTTCCCGTGACGAACGGGTAGGGTAAATACCAAGGTGTTCCATTGTGGTGTAATGGCTAGCAAGCTATTCTCTCAGACCCATTTCTACTGAACAGTGAGTTCGATTCTTGCTGGATGCCCCCAACTTGCGATATTGCGTGGCAAACTGGTTGGGTAAATACTAGGGCGTCCCATACCTACACTCACCAGACGAAATATATTCTCGATTAAAGCGATTGGCTCACGGAGAATTTGGTTACACTAAAGACGCGAGGAACCATTAAATATATTGACGAATTTGTGTGCAACGTTCTGAAGGAAAGGTAAGCTTTAATAACGGCTATAAAAGTCATGTGAGCTTCAGAGATAGTCAGAAACGTGGCGGGAAAGCATCCATTACTTTGAAAAGTTGTGGACATCCAAGTGTGAAATGGAAGGAAGAGATCGTTTTAATGTTTGAAACAGATCAAAACTGACAAGAAAGACATCTACTTTGCCATCCCTTTCTTGAAAGTCAAATATCTTGTACTTACCAACTAATCAAAATCCGAAGAATCAATAGACAACAAAGATAAGTATATATATATATATATATATATATATATATATATATATATATATATATATATATCTCGCAAGAATCCTTGTATAAATCTATAGGTATGCATCTGCATGTGTATGCATTTTGGATATACGGAGGATAAAGAAGATCCCAAATAGAATCATACCTAACTTGTCTATTATATATATATATATATATAATATATATATTAAATATATATATATATACCCCATTTCTTTCCTTTTATGAAATCCGAACAAAATATATTTTACTCGTACGATTAAAAAAATGTTCTATAAAGATAAGTCAGAATAATTAAATCAGAAATTTTTAGAAACGTTTTGGAGGTCCTTACTGTCGTAAAACAAAACAAATATCTCGGTGAAGTGGAGTGGAGTGGAGTGGGGTGGAGTGAATATGATTTTTTTAAGTAATTAATTAATTTTATAAAATATTAAACGTTTTATTTTATTTATTTAATTTTTCCCACCCCATTCAGGCAATATTTTTCAAAAATATCTTTACACCGCCCGGAGGGTGACTTTTGTTATAAAGTGAAACTTGAAACTCGCCAGCACCAGCACCGGTACGCGTACCCACACTTTGGGTACCAATGGTCTTTAGAACCTACTCAGAGCGATCGGTTCCTTGTTTAACTTTACGGCATATCAACTCTTTTCGGGTCAAAGGAGAGAAAGCCAAAGGAATTCGTGCCTTGATCGATAATGATGGTGAATGAACCATTTTTAGGAACGTTTGAAATTTGTTTCTTTCTCGTTCCTACCACGAAATGATCCAACCTAACCAGAACTTGCAACGCAACAAGACGCAAACGTCTTTATCAACGAAGCCACGGTCCCGACCCCAACAAGTCTTGCAAGGTTTCTTGCGTATTACCTCATCTCGACTTAATTGTATGGGTCTTATTTTTGGACTTGTTATTTGTCATCGATATTCTTGCCTTACAGCCGTCCACTTTACACTCTCTCTCTCTCTCTCTCTCTCTCTCTCTCTCTCTCTCTCTCTCTCTCTCTGTTTACCACTCTCTCTCTCTCTCTCTGTTTCCCTCTCTCCCTCTGTCTGTCTCTCTCTCTCTTAGGCCAACACTGTCCTGGTCTTTCGCGACGGTCTTTTGTTTTTTCAGTAGTCTTTAGTTAAGTGTTCGAAGCGATTTCATGCTTCGGTGAATGCAGATTTCCGAGTGAAAGGTCAAGTGGATTATAGAAAGCAAGATGGACTCTTGAAAAGAGTCGCAGGTCAAAACACTTGACCATCGACGCTTGGCTTTCTAAGTTTACCTCACTACATGGACTTCTGCGTAATTATTATTATTATTATTATTATTATTATATTATTATTATTATTATTAACAAGAAAAAATCACCCTCCGGGCGGTGTAAAATTTAATTTTGAAAGATATTGCCTGAGGGGGTGTGAGTTAAAAATCAATGTCAGAGTGTTTGTATCATAAGTAATCAAATTCCTCATATTTATTAAAGGAGTAAAAAAAATAAAACAATTTAAAATGGACACTTAGTCCTGTCCCCCTCAAATAAAATGTTTCTCTCAACAGCAATGTTCCACCTTCGAATGAAGGCATGTATCCCTGCCACGTAAAATTCTGTTGACTGCTATTTGAGCCACTTCTTCATTGCAGATTTCACTTCCTCGTCACTGGAATAATGTTTGCATCTGAAACCCTCTTTCATGGGGCCAAAGAGAGGCAAACATTATTCCAGTGACGAGGAAGTGAACTCTGTAGTGAAGAAGTGTCTCAAAGAACAGTCAACAGAATTTTACGGGGCTGGGACATTGCTATTGCGAGAAACAGTGACTATGTGGAGAAGTAGGGATGTGATCCACAGAGGTCCAGCTTCATTTTGATGTATGATAGATGTTCCTGTGTTGGTAATTATACCTGTCCTAAACAAAATGGCATTACTTTTTTATTCACTCTCGTATTTAGAAAATAAAAAAAACTTCTTCCCGAAAGTTTTTACATACTCAATTAGAGCAATAAACTTTTTCCCGAAATGTCCATTTAAATGGAACAAGAGTTTCTTCTATCTTGCGGTCAGTGTTCTTTTAAAAATAACTATATATATATATATATATATGTATATATATATATATATATTTTAAAAAAATTATTGATATGCTGCAGTGAAAAAATCCATACGATCCTGTATGCGTCGTTCATATGTAGGTTTTATATCAGCATCTCTCATCCAAGCCGGCACCCATCTTCTTCCCCCACCTCTACTTAAAAGAGAAAGAAACACAAGATATGATTATCATATTGAATTCCACTGAGGTCCAGCAATAGCGTTCAAGTGTTTGGACTGCAATGATATCTCCTTTCTTTCTTTCTTTCTTTCTTTCTTTCTTTATTTATTTCCATTATTTCATTGTCCCTTTTCATTCTTTCTATTCATTCTTCTCCCCCCTTTATTCTTTAAATGGGTTTGCTTGTTTGTTTCCTATATTTGTTTTGTTCTTTCTTACTTTTTGTTTTCTATTATTTCTTTCTTTCTTTCTTTCATTTTTCTTTCCATTTTTTAAATTTTGTTTCTATTCTTTCGTTTCTTTCTTCTTCTTTCTTTCTTTCTTTCATTTGTTTATTTCTCTCTCTCTCCCTCTCTCTCTCTCTCTCTCTATCTATCTATCTATCTATCTATCAATCAATATATCTAACTATCCCTCAATCTTTTCTTTCTTCCTTTCATCTAATTTCTTTTTCATTTTACTTTCTTTCTTTATTTTATTTGTGCCTTTCAATCTATCTGTCTATCTATCTATCTATCATTTCTTTCAATTTCCAATTTTTTCTTTCTTTTTTCTTTCTTTCTTTCTTTAATTTATTTGGTTGTTTATATTATTTCATTTCTTTCAAATTTTGTTGTTTCAACCTATCTAGGAATCGCAAGGTTCCGGGTTCGATACTGGTCCCCGCCAACTCAGTGTATGAGTAACACAAATTGGGTAATCTGATCTGTGCGGTAAAGTGGCGAGATGACGGTAGGTGTGGCGCTCCACCTCAGCAATAACAATCTCCCAGTTGGTCTAGCGCTAGCAAAAAGTGGACTGATACAGACAATGGGACACTCCGCCTCTCTCTCTCTCTCTCTCTCTCTCTCTCTCTCTCTCTCTCTCTCTCTATATATATATATATAATATATCATTTCATTTCTTTCAATTGTTTGTTTCAATCTATCTATCTATCTATCTATCTATCTTCCTTCATTTCATTTATTCCTTTCTTTCTTTCTTTCCTTTCTTTCTTTCTTCCTTCCTTTCTTCCTCTCTTCCTTCCTTCTTCTCCCTCCTTCATTCCTTCCTTCTTCCTTCCCCCTTCCTTTCTTTCTTCTTTCTTTCTTTCTTCTCTTTCCTCTCTTCCTTCCTCCCTTCTTTTTTTCTTCTTTCTTTCTTTCTTCTCTTTCTTTTTTCTTCTTCTTTCTTTCTTCTTTCCTTCCTTTCTTCCTTTCCTTCCTTCCTTCCTTCCTTCCTTCCTTCCTTTCTTTCTTTCTTTCTTTCTTCCTCTCTTCCTCTCTTCCTTCCTTCCTTTCTTCTTTCTTTCTTTCCTCTTCCTTCCTTTCTTTCTTTCTTTTCTTCTCTTCCTTCCTCTCTTCCTCCCACCCTTCCTTCCTTCCTTCCTTCCTCCTTCCTTCCTTCCTTCCTTCCTTTTCTTTCTTTCTTTCTTCCTTCTTTCTTCTATCTATTTATTTTGTAGCCAATTTGTAAATGTTTATTTATCTTTTCTTCCCCCCCCCCTCCTTTTTATCTTAATGGCGTCTTTCTCTCTTCTATTCACTTTATTGATATATGTTGTGCGGATTCTAATGTTATATTTATTTTATTTTTGCTTTTTTATCCCCCCCCCTTTTTATTTTTTCTCTTTTGTTATATTTATTTCTTGTTTGATTACGGTCATACATCTTTGTGTTAGCAAGACAGTACAAAAAAATCCATAGGCCGAAAATTGAAAAATATTGAACATCCAATAAAAAAGCAACAAGAATTTTGCAGGAAATGCAAGACACATACAAAACATCAAATCATCAACACGGATCATAAACTGGCAATATTATGCGAACATACCAAATAATTAACTGGTCACGTTATGCATAACTAGACGATACGTATACCCATTGGGCTCCTGTATTAACAAGTGGTTCATTGTTCTATTTAGGAAAGAGTGCTGATAGATACTGTGGACCATAAGTAAAAAGTAAGTAAAGTCGTCGGGGCGGCCTAAAGTCAGTATCAGCCAGTCAGCGAGGGAGTCTATCCCCTTTTCTATAGCGCTAAACCAAGGAGATTGTTTTTTAGCATCTGGGGTGGAGCGCCACACCTACCATCAGCCTTACTTTACAGCCTTACTTTACCGCACAGATCCCTGTGCTACTCATACGCTGAGTTGGCGAGGACCGGTATCGAACTAGGAACCTTGTGGTTTCTAGCCGAACGCTCTACCGACTGAGCTAACCCGGCCCTGTGGGCCATATCGGTCCTTTATAATTAAAAAATACAGTCGGTTTAGCTCAGTTGGTAGAGCAATCGTCTAGGAATCGCAAGGTTCTTGGTTCGATACCGGTCCTCGCCAACTCAGCGAATGAGTAGCACAAGTATCTGTGCGGTAAAGTAAGGAGCTGATGGTAAGTGTGGAGCTCCACCTCAGATGCAAAAAAAACAAAACAATCTCCTTGGTTTAGCGCTAGTGAAAAGGGGATAGACTCCCTCGCTGTCTGGCTGATACCGACTTTAGGCCACCCCGACGACTTTACTTTTTACTTTACTTATTATTCAAAGGGCAAACAAATATTTGTATAGGTATGAAGAATAAAACACACAGTTCTTTTTTAATATAGATAAAACTCAGCTAAATTCACTAGTTAACTAACCAAAGAAAGAAAGAAAGAAAGAAAAAACGAAAGAAAGAAAGAAAGAAAGTGAGACCTTGTTTCATCTTCCTAACGTGAACATAGACGTGCATTGGACAAGAAACGACTGAACTTTTGCGGATTGAGCGAAGACTGCTGTAATATTGTTGCAGGCGGAAATACTTTGTCAGTGGACTTTTGCGGTTGGGAAAGTGATCTCCGTGGTTGCTTTTGGTCGTCACTTCATACAAGTAATTTCAATGCCCCCTAAATGGATATCTTCGGAATTAATTTTTAAAAAAAGGAAAGTATTTCTTGCCAAAAAAAAAAAAAAAAAAAAAAAAAAAAAAGAAAAAGAAAAAAGAATATAAATAAAAGCTTGAAGAAATGTACACAGAATATTTTTTCGCCGCAGACGATAATTATGTCTGCTTAGTCAATTGAGTCAATATTCGAAGAAAGAGTTATCTCCCCTTAAAGTATAATCTAAGAAAACAGACGTCCACATAAAAAAATATTGTTGAATAAAAAGCCAGACAGGGAAAAAAATAAAAAGTTTATGAAAAATATTTGCACCTAATATTCCAGTCACATTTTTCCATCATTTTTTGCATTTGAATTACAAAATGGCAGTCTAGTTCGAGCAATAAAAGAATTTGAAAAAATATCGGGAGATCCCCTGTGGCGTAGTAGCTAACGTGCAGAACTGTGACATCGTAGTAAGCGAGTTCGAACTCCAGTCATGCTATTACGTTCATTTTCGGACAAAATCCCTAGAGAAAGGTATGAAATCCCGTTATTCCCAACCTATGTATAGTACTACTATTGTTCTTCTATTAGGATTGTTTTAGCTTTAGATAATCCACGTAGATTGATATGCTTATATATGAAGAAGCTAACCCAAACTTTAATTTCATGTTCAAAAAGTTTTATATTATTAAAAGGTAAAGAAAAGATAAACAAAAAAAAAAAAATCAAAATGATCTTTTAAAAAACATTAAAAAATTATCCATTTACGCCTCTTACCCTTAATTAGAAATGTATGAATCAATTAAGGGGGAGTGATTTATAAGTAAAAAAAAAAAAAAAATACAATTGGAAAAAAAAATCATGCGGACTTCAAAACTTTGAATGGAAACTTCTTTTAAATTAAACTTAAAACTTTTTTTTTTACTTAATTACCGAAAATTTGATTAATATCCAATAATTATCAAACTTTTTGTGAAATTTTAAGTATCGGCGCAATTTTGGGTGCGCCGTTTTGGATGCGCCATTTTGGGTGCGCCATTTTGGGTTCGCCATTTTGGGTGCACAATTTTCGATGCGCCATTTTCGATGCACCATTTTGGATGCGCCATTTTGGGTGCACCATTTTAGATGCGCCCTTTTAGATGCACTATTTTGGATGCGCCATTTTGTTCCCACCTATTTTATTTGGACTTGAAAAAACCCAAAATAAAACAAACTCCGGGGGATGTAAAAATTAATTTTTGAAAGATATTATTTGAGGGAGTGGTAGGTAAAAATTCAATGTCAGAAGGTTTGTAACATAAGTAAGTAAAATCATCAAATTTATTAAAGAAAACTTTTTAGTTAACCTCTTGTTACTGAAAAAAAGGGCGAGAATAAAAAATAATTTTAGAAATTAATTACAATAATGTGACGTAAGCATTGACGTAATTTCGGTTTACAGACAAATAGAGACCGAATCTCCATTATTGATAGATATTTTCTTCCTTTGATTAGATTATCTAAATTTAAAAGCAAAGTCAACTATAAATTGGATGTGTCCCGAGTATGACACTGAAATGCTTTCCCGTTTGAAATCAATTCTACGCTGAAAACCTTCGAACGGAAAATGTAAGGATAGTGTGTCTTTTGGATGACACCCTTGTATATAGTCCCATCCGAGATTTCCAAAAGAGCCGTGGTTGTGCGGTACTAAGTCAACTGAAGAAATCTTCCAGCGGACAATGGAAGGATAGTCAGTCTAAGAAACAGGTAAATATGTAGTCACTACTTCCTTGTCATTACTCCCATGTACACTCTGCCATAGAGTAAGGGGTTATATATATATATATATATATATATATATATATATATATATTTTACCAACCCCTCCACACGAGCAAGATGTGACACTAGATCAATTTCTTAAGCGGAGTTCAACAGGTTTAAATTCAGAGATTTCCTTCTCCTAGACCAGTTGCCTAACCAAGGTTGAAGAGACCAGTCTGCCCTACTATTTATCCATCGCTGGAGGGAGAGTAGGATTCATACATTTCCAAGGGTATTAGCGCTAAGTGAAATGCAATTGCCACATCCAGGACTTTATGACTTTAACCATTACACCACGCGCTTCCAGGGGTTATATAGATCTGTTTGATATAACGTTTAAATTGATTGTGAGTTTTAAAAATACATAAACGTATGAAGTGTTTACCTGTTTCAAATGATTGTGAACAAATAGATTGGACCTTAAATCCTTGATATTGCAACTAAATAGGGAATATTTACTTTTTGAAGATGATTGTATATTTTATACCCATATATCGGTTCTTAGATCATTGATATTGCAACGAAGTGTGCACGTGTTTAAAATGATGGTGAACAAATGGAAACGCCAGCGTTGGACAACCTACAAAAGCTTATATTGTGTTGACACTGGTAGCCATCTAGAATATATATATATATATATATATATTATATATATATATATATATATATATATATGAGGTAAGGAAAAAGGAAAAGTGGACAAAAAATAATAACTCAAACAAGTTGATTTAGGAGAGAAATATTTCGTTCCGCTTTTAGCGTGGAACTTCATCAATCTGTTTATTTAAAACAAGGTACGAACATTTGTATTTATAGAAGAGAAAGTGAGTTTGGTGATGAATTCAGCGGAAGTAAAAGTTTGTGAAGATTTGGTCTACTTGTTTGAGTTATTATTTTTTGTTCACTTTTCCTTTTTCCTTACCTCATACTGTCGGATTTACTCCAACCCTTCTATCTTCATATATATATATATATATATATATATATAATATCAACCCCCGCGTACGAGCAGGATATGACACAAGATTAATTTCTTAAGCGCAGTTTAACAAGTTTGAATTCAGAGTTTTCCTTCTCGTAGTCTGCCCTACTATTAACTGCAGGGAGAGTAGTTGGTGCATACCTTTCCCAATGGTATTAGAACTATGTGAAATGTAAACAGCCTTGTCCAGGATTTGAACTCGGGTCGACGAGTCCATTTCCTGCGACTCCACATCTATCAATATAAGGGATTTGAAATTCCTCGACTTTAGTAAAGAGGTTTTACAAGCCGCCTCGTGCTCATTCTAAACTTTTGTCTGAAAGATTGAAGAACGCGCACCAGCAACTACACTCTGCTTTGGCGTGCGCTGCGAAAACGTTGCGAAGGCGTGGAGGAAAATCGTTGCACATATTGCAAAAGAGTGAAATTTGATTCGATTTAACTTGTTGAGTTGGTCAGTTTCTGGTTGTTTGTGTTGGGGAGGGCAGACAGGGTAAATGGATCGATGTTGGGGGTGGGGTGGGGGAGGAGAAGATGTGAGGTGGAGAAATATGGGTAAGTTGCTCTAAAACAGCGTTGCCTGAGTCATCACAACACTTACCACACATCCTCTTCACACACACACACACACACACACACACACACACACATATATATATATATATATATATATATATACGAAGGTTGGTCAAAAACTATTGTCTGCTATAATTGTAATAGGTGTAAAAGTGACAGAATTCCAAACATAGTCCGCAAAATACTCCTTATTTTTAATTTTTACTGTCAGAGAGGTTTAGAATATGCTAGCCGTATCCTCTGCATAGGGTTAAGACTCCTACCCGTAAAATGGGTGCCCTTGGTTTGTCTGAAATGTCCGGAATGCGGGTTCGGATTCGAACCGAAATGTTTTTAGTCGGCCTGATTCCAAAATGGTATGATGTGTTGGGCTACGGCTTCTAGATGTAAAGTTGAAAATGTGACACACTGACAATAGCAACTGCATCTAATGTTGAAGCTCTAGTTCTGCACAGCTGGGGAATGTGGAGAACACCATCAATGCTATTACTCCCAGGTCCACTGTGACCGGGAGTGATAGAACCGAGTTTGAATCATGGACGAGACTGTTTGCATTTCATATAACACTAATGTTACCCTTGGGAAAGGTACGAATCCTACTCCCTCCAGATAATAGTAGGACAGAGTGTTGCTTTTTTTTTACCTCGGTATGACAACCTGTCTAGCAGAAGGAAAACTCTGAATTCAAACCGGTTAAACTCCGCTTGAAAATTTGCCAACTTAGTTGGTTGGTAAGTACATAATCAAATGTAGACGCTTAAAAATTGACCTTGTGTCACACTGTGCTTGTGTGGAGGGGTTGGGTAAATACCTTTCTTAGTCCCTTTCTTCTCTGTCCGAGTATTTAACCATACCAGACTTGTAGACACTTCTTGGTTACTTAGTGAGCCATGCACAAATTGGATCTTTCCCCTCACCTTCATTGATGAACCACAGTCTTTTTTGAGTGCCTTTTTCATGCGTTCAAACAGATGAATTTTCGAAGGTGTCAGATCTGTTACTTGTAGTGTGGATGAGGTAATGTTAATCAGCTATGCGCTGTGATTGTTGTCTGATCTTCACGCTGCTGAGAGACCTTGCATTGTTATGTTGCAAAAGCTCATCATTCCCCTTACGGTTACAATCATGACCGTCTGAGTGGAAATGTTGTTCTGTAAGTATTACTTTATGGTAATCCATACATTTGATTCAGTATCCAAAGTTATTTAGTCTAAAGTAAAAGGGTCACTCTGACATTCATATGTATTGTTTTTGGCAGCGTGCGCAGTCCAGTTAATAGATTACATTTTTGCAACTGAAATTTGATTTTTGGTAAATTCCAATACATACATGCTCACACACACACACACACACACACACACACACACACACATATATATATATATATATATATATATATAAGATTCGTTTCGTTTCTTTCCTGTTATATCTATCTCATTAGAATCTAACATGTCCATTTTCAAGAAATCATCACATAGCAAAAAGGATGCGGGAACTGTTTGCGATAGTATATATATATATATATATATATATATATATATATATATATATATATATATATATAAGATTAAATGCAAATTATAAAAGTGCTTAAAAAGTACTCGATGCAACGTTAGCAGAGCAGGTCTGAAACGTTTTAATATCCATATTATGTATTATTAAAGTCTGTTAATGTAAATAGCACAATCGTCAAACGGACATATATATATATATATATATATATATATATATATATATATATATATATATATATATGGTTATCATCGCATAATCTATGGACCCCAATATGTATTATTATTATTATTATTATTATTATTATTATTATTATTATTATTTCACTCCTTCTGGGTTTTTAACACCAGCCTAAGCTGATGGTCTTTCAGTGGAGTCTGAGTAACAACAAGTCTCCTCAGGTCTCCAGAAGTCCCCAGAGTATTCTTGCTGATTTCAACAATGCTGTTGTCTGAATGGTCTCGATTTTTCTTTTGATTTCCAGTTCCTCTAGTCTCGTTTCTAAGCTTTTGGGGACCGTTCCAAGTGCACCACCTACAATTGGTTATTATAATTATTAACTTTAAACATGCACACAGACCCACACACACATATATGTATATATATATATACGTTTGTGAGTATGTGTATATGTGTGTGAGTGAGTGAATGAGTAAGTGAATGAGTGAGTGAGTGAGTGTGTGTGTGTGTGTGTGTGTGTGTGTGTATGTATGTGTGTGTGTGTGTGTGTGTGTGTGTGTGTGTGGCTACGGACTCGGCTCAGCTTGGGATTATGCTTAATTTAAGCAAACGACATTCACCAGTTTCAGTGATTTGCAACAGAGTTAAAGTGAAGTAGACATTTACATTCGAATTGATTCGTCCCAAAATAAAACCATCATTTATTCTTAAAGGTGATTCGGAAACTTTAGAATGTCATGAGATTTAAACAAAAAACAAAAGCCAGAAGAATTAGGACATTTAAGGTGCGATTATATATCATTAAGAATTATCTAATTAATGCAAACTGTCCTTTGCATTAAAATGTGGACATTTCGCCTTCCATAGGGTTTTATGACCGATCGTTAAAGAAATTGCGTCGGACTAATTAAGAGGGGTATTTTTATGGATGTATTTATTAGAAATGCAAATGTGTTCTGTGCGAACTTTTGTGAAGAACTATTACTCTTTCCAGGGGTTATTTTGGGTTACGTAATACGAAGTGTGTTCAAGAGGTATCGAGACTGAATCTTAATTTTACTTTTCTTTCTTAACCTAACTCGTGTGGAGGGCTATTCTTTCTTAACTTAACTCGTGTGGAGGGCTATTCTCTCTTAACCTAACTCGTGTGGAGGGTTATTCTCTCTTAACCTAACTCGTGTGGAGGGCTCTTCTTTCTTAACCTAACTCGTGTGGAGGCTCTTCTTTCTTAACCTAACTCGTGTGGAGGGCTCTTCTTTCACCCTGAGGTCCATCAATGACACTTCATGCATTAAGTACATATCAATTTTGATTAAATCTGAACAATATTTTTTCGATTATTCCCGAGTTTATAAAAATTATTACGTACAAAAAATTCTTCCTAAAAAAATCACGTAAAAATCTACAAAAACAATCGCAGTAATTAAAACTTGGGAATCAAAAATGTCCGGAATGCGGGTTCGGATTCGAACCGAAATGTTTTTAATTTGCTCACGGAGTCGGCCTGATTCCAAAATGGTATGATGTGTTGGGCTACGGCTTCTAGATGTAAAGTTGAAAATGTGACACACTGACAATAGCAATTTATTATTAGAGATTTTAAACAGTGTACACGACCCAGGATCATTAGATTTTTGTAAGCCAAAATTCTCTTAAAGAATAATCAACTTTCAATCGAGTTATCGTCCCTGGTTATTGCACCCACCACGAACAGAACCCGGCACAAAGTAGACTGCTTGCCTAAATAAGGTTAACCAATTATCCAAGCGCATAGAAGTAGATTTTTCAACGGAGTACTGCTGATTTTGAATCAAGATTCTACCTTCTACTAACATGTTGCCGTACTAAAACTAAAGAGTCCAATCCGACCAACTATTTACCGATAACTGCGATGGGAGGGGAATATAGAAAAGATAGACTCATGCCTTTCCTATTGGTATCAAGGCTAAGTGAAATATAAACAACTTCATCCAGGATTTGAACTTGGATCGCCATGTCCATTTACTAAGACAATAACACCTACGCTACGCATCTCCTGAATATTATTATAGTGTTAATCACTGCCTATGGGGATGTTGAAGTCATCCAGGTTTCTTTTGATGCTGTCTTTGTATCGAATCAAATGGAGAAAACAGATTCGCATGCTCTGATCATCGGATACGATGGACAGCAAGTAATTATAATAAAGATCTAAATAAAGGGCCGAATTAGGAACACTTTCAATTATTGTAGGTTGATATTAATTTAAATCTAAGCCACTACACGCCCGCCTGCATCAAAAACTCCCGTTGCTCAACATCCATTTTCTTTTTGGCTACAAACAGTTGCTTTTAAATAAGTGGACTATTTTATTGATGGTTGATATCCAATGTTGGCACTTTGAGCTTTTGTGTGAGTGTTGAAATGAAACTAGCGACCTTTCAATGATTCGGTGAAAAGCAGGCAACTCTGGCTGTAACCTATCCGTTTTTCCGAACTATCTGGTTATTACCGGAAGGGGGAAAGGCGGAGGTCGCGGGAAAAAATTAAAAAGAAGAAAGGTTTTTTTTTCTTTTTTTTCTTCTTTCTGGCCACATCAGTTATGAAGCAATTGCATCTAATGGAGGATAACCTTTACAGCTGTTTCTGGCTAATATACTACATCACCGATAAAGTCTTTAATCATTTGGGCCCATTCTATGAACGGGGTGGGGAGATTGGAGAAGTTAGGGGGTAGGAAGACCCCCCCCCCAAAAAAAAAAGGAAAAAAAAAATATAAAAGAGAAATTGAAAGTCGGAGTAAAATTAACCTTTTTATGATAATCATTTTGACTAATCTGCATTCGGGGGAGGTCCAGGTGGAGTAGTGGCAAACGTGCTGTACTGCAACATCGTAGTAAGCGAGTTCGAACATTAAAAAAATAACCCTTTCCTCTCCACCGAGAAATACTCATCTTTTTATTTTTAACGCTAGTGAAAAGGGTGATAGACTCCCTCGCTATCCGGCTATTAGAGGCCGGTTTAACTAAGTCAGTAGGGCATCCGCCTCGAAAACACAAGGTTCCGGGTTTGATACAGGCCTTTGCCAATTCAGTACATTAGTAGCACAGCTTTTATCTGTGTGGTAAAGTATGGAGCTGATGGTAGATGTGGCGCTCCACATCAGATGCAAAATCAATCTTCCTAGTCTAGCGCTAGTGAATAAGGGATATACTCCCCCGTTGTCCGGCTGATACCGACAATAGGCCACACCGGCTACTAATTTTATCTAATAAAATCTCCAGCTTCCCCAATTATTCAGTTACCCCCTTATAGTACTACATACATACATGGATACATATACATATTTACCAACCCATCTGAGCGAGTAGGATGTGACACAAGGTCAATTTCTTAAGCGAATTTTAACAGGTTTGATTAAGATTTTCCTTTTCATAGCCTGGTTGCCTGATCAAGGTTAAAGAGCCCAGTTGTCCTACTATTTACGCATAGTTGTGAGGAGAATATTTGGATTCATATTTCCCAAGAGTATTAGTGCTATCTGATCGCTTCGTGTATTTCTCGTTTCGCTACGACGGTAACCATTACACCACACGCGTACATATATGATACCTCAGCCCACACTCACCTATACCAATAAGTGGAGGTGCGTGGTGTAATGGACTCGTCGGCCCGAGTTCAAATCCTGGACGGGGTTGTTTGCATTTCATATAGTGTTAGTATCCTTTGGAAAGGTATGAATCCATATATTCTCCCTCCAGTTATGGGTAAATAGTAGGGCAGACAGAGCTCTTCAATTTTGGATAGGTAACCAGTCTATGAGAAGGAAAACTCTGAATTCAAACCTGCTAAACTCTGCTTAAGAAATTGACCTTGTGTCGTATATATATAATATATATATATATATATATATATATATAGACATCATAGTAAGCGAGTTCGATCTCAAGTCGCGCTATTACGTTCACATTCTGAGAAGACAAAACGATGGCTTCGGCATGAAATAACCCAAGAAAGTCAATATGCCATTAAACAAAGAAGCAAACAGTGAACGTAATAGAGCGAGTATTTGACCTATAGATGGTACCCAAACAGATAATACCACTCCTAGTCAGTTTGGTCCTGAAAGTAATGACAATAAAAGCGGTGACTTCACATTCCCATAGCTTCAGAGCTTTAAAGCAGCTACTACTGTTCTTCTTGAAGGTGTGGTTTGGTTGTTTTGTTTTACGGCATATCAACCCTTTTCGGGTCATTTAATGCCGAATCAAGTCATTTTGATATTCGGTTATGATTTCTTATAGTACATGTTGTTACTTAAATGGTCACCCATTGAACAGGCTCATCGCTGCTTAACTTCGTGACTTAACCATAACCTTCTAGAATGATTGTTTTAGCATCAAATAACCCACAAAAGTTGATATGCCATTAAATAAAGAAGCCAAAACAAATTAATCCGCATTCAGGCAAGAATTTTCAAACACTAGTTCTAGTTTACTATTGTATGTGGGTGGGTGTACACCTGTGCACACCTATAGATTTTTTTACTGTATCCACTCGAGTAAGGTATGCGACACATGGGCATTTTTCACAAGGGAGACCATACACGTGCGTACATGGTAAAGTCCCAAGGCCAACCAACGCCTTTGTAACCAAGCATCTAAAGTCTTTGATTGGAGGTGGACATTACTGCAAACATACAAAATACCAGAGGAAAGGTGGGGGAGGTAAAAAAGGTAGTCTCGTAGATCCATTATTGTTGAATCGCGTGTTGTAGGATGTATATATATATATATAATATATATATATATATATATATATATATATATATCATACTTATTGGTAAACCCTTGAAAAGAAAAAAAAAACGGCAAATAGTTTGATTGTAAAATATACTACCAAACTTCACCTGGGGAAAAATGAGAAAATGAAAAAACCAAGATAGTCGTACCAACCGAAAATAATCGGTTAATACTATAACACTTGGCCAAAAGAAAAAGAAATTATATATATATATATATATATATATATATATATATATATATATATATGTGTGTGTGTGTGTGTGTGTGTGTGTGTGAGTGTGAAATATATACATATATAAACCGCTAGGATTATCTAAAGCCAAAGAGCAAAAAGTGCTCAATACCTAAGTAGATCAAATAAAAAAGTTAATCTAATGAGTCAGATATATCTACTAAGAGTTTCACATAGCAGCTCATCAGGGCAAAAATCTAACTTAGATTTTTGCCCTGATGATCTACAAAAAGAAACTGTTAGTAGGTATATCATTAGGTTTAACTTTATATATATATATATATATATATATATATATATATATATATATATATATATATATATATATATATATATATAATATATATAAAATGTTGTTCTGGTTCCAACGGGAAAAAAATTCAATATTTCATAAAAAAAAGAAGGTCCGCAAAATGTATTTTGTTCTCAGAAAAAGTTTTTAAAATTCTTTTTGTTTTACATATGCAACACGTGTTTCAGATCTTCTGGCATCTTCTTCAGGCTTTGATTGATAATAATATGATCAATCAAAGCCTGAAGAAGATACCAGAAGATTAAAATGAGTGGCCAAAAGAAGAAAAAAAAACACCAACAGAGTTGTCTAAGTTAATATGTTGTTTTTTAAAATTAAATTCTTTTTAATCTTGATTTTTTAATTGGAATAGAGCACTAAGTAGGACTGAACATAATCTAGTTGTGACCACCCCAAGCGGAGATCTAAGTGGTTTGAATTCAGAGTTTTCCTTCTCCTAGATTGGTCGCATAACCAAGGTTAAAAGCCCAGTCTGCCCTACTATTTACCCATTGCTGGAGGGAGAATAATTGGCTTCATAACTTTCCCAAGGGTATTAGCGCTGTGTGAACTGTAACTTCGTCCAGGATTTGAACTCGGGTCAACGAGTCTATTTCCTATGACTCTAACCATTACACCACGTGCCTCCAACAATGTGTACTTTGTATAGCCGTGTAGTCTACCTAAATAGATGTAAATAAAGGGTCGAATTAGGAAATTAAGAAATTACCGATGGGCGAGGACTTAATTTATTGCATTATTCATTAGGCACCATTTTCTTTTTTTTTTTTTCTTTTTCCTTTTCTCTTTGATACTCTTTCAACTGACATATTCATCAGCGTTTTTCCGCTGATTATTTTAGGCTATTTAGATAATTGTTGCCATTTAACGAACCCCAGCCAACTACCCCCCTAGGCAAAGGAGCACCACCACCCACTTTCCCAAAGTAGCCTGACCAGAAGTATTCATCTATTACACAACACTTAAAACAAAAAAAAACTCATTGCGTTCATGTTTGAGAATTAAGTATGAGTATGAGTAGAAGTGCAGATGTTATTTGGCAGTAAGACAAACTGAAAGCATCAATAATGAAGATAAGAGCCTAAAAAACATGCAGCCTATCAATATTTGACTAACAAAACAACTGTAATTATTTTGGTTATTATTTTAGTAATCATTATTCCCAGAGCGTTACGACCGGAAATGACTTCCGTAGCTATTTGTCAATAAACGCGCTAATAATGTTAGCAATATCTTTCTTATAATTCACAAAAAAAAAAAAACAAAAAAAAAAAAAACAACATCCGTCCACCCGTTCGTAGCCCTAAGGCTCCGTTATGGGAGAATCGATTACAACCAGCGTCGTAAAAATTATTAGAACCATGCTTTTTAAAGGTTTTAAATTGAACTAAAAGATCCGGGTTAGACTATTAGTCTGTGTCCTCGTGGCTGTAAAAGGATATCCGTCTTAGGACCTACATTAGTCAGACACTATCTACCTAGGTTTCACCCGAATGGTTCTTCAGGATAACAGTAATTTATTTTATTTTGTAAACAGAGTTATCTGTGTTTTTTCACGCCGGTTGAATTTAGAAATAATATATATATATATATATATATATATTATATATATATATATGTGTGTGTGTGTGTGTGTGTGTGTGTGTGTGTGTGTGTGTGTGTCCATAATTAAACTAGCCCTCTCACCTTTACTCAGGTGTTTGACGCTTCTCATGATGCAGCAAACAAAGAAAACCAACCTTTCAATCATGCCCCCAAAACTAAACTAGTCTTTCTACCAGGACTCAAGTGTTTGACCCTTCTCATGATGCACCACACAACACCATATAAACATACGAACACAAATAATTTACTTGGTTTGAAAATCGCATTGGCGAGAAACTGTCAGAAAGTGTCTGTAACTTCATGTCTTCGCTACCCTAACTTAGTCTATCAATGATATTGAGTACTATTTACTTATAAACATAACAAATTATATTACTAATATCAATAATATATATATATATATATATATATATAATATATATATATATATATATAAAAATATAAATATAATATAAGAAATATAATAGTAATTTATTATATATATATATATATATATATATATATATATATATATATATATATATATATATATATTATATAGAAATTACTTTAAAAAAACAGGATAAACGTTGAGATGAAATGAATCCCCTCTTCCATCTATCACAATTGTTCATATGTATCTATCTAACTATATATCCTAATTGTTCATATCTATCTATCTATCCGTAAAAAAGGAAATAACACACCGATTATTTACAACGTTTCAAATATTTAGAGAGTAATACAAAATAGAGCATGTCTCGGATTTGTCGACGACGAACAAAAAAAAAAAAAATAAAAAGATACAAACAAAACAAAACAAAAACAAAGAAAAAGACAAAACAACAAATACACAAAGAATTAGAAATAAAACAAAACAATAATGGCCAATTTCTTAAGCGGAGTTTATCAGGTTTGAATTCAGAGTTCTCCTTTTCCTAGACTGGTTGCCTAACTAAGGTTAAATCCTTCCCGTTGGCTAGGACTATAGGTTGCTTAGTCGTTTTGTTTAACAATATATATATATATATATATATATATATATATATATATATATATATATATATATATATATATATATATATATATATATATATATATATATATATATATATATATATATATATAGTCCTTATTGTTTTTTTAATACTAAGAACGCTTTATTAAAAAATCCAGGTTCTAAAATCGATTATCTGATTTAGAAAACCTGCATTTGATTTGATTTTTTTGTCGTCAATATCTAATCACTTCCCCCCTTTACGTTAGAATATAATCGATTTTTCTTTTGAACAAAATCGAAGGATTAACTTATATATTTGCATGGATGTGCGATCTATGGAATCATGCCTATGTAGAGGCATTAACAGAGACAGGTGTGTGGTGTAAATCTTATATCGTCGTATAGGAAATGGTCTCAAAGAGCCGAGTTCAAATACAGGTCTGCGTTTCACTCAGCACTAATGCCCTTAGAAAAAGAAGGGGGGTGCATGTATCTGTCTCTTCTCTTTTTCCACCGATCTAAATGTAGGGCTCTGAAGCTTCGGAAAGGCAACCGCAAAACATCACAAACACTATCCAAAAATTGCGGCTAGTCCATTAAATTCCTTAAATCTTTGCCTACTTTAAACCGCTTGCAGCGGTTTCCCTCACCACTGCGATCCACTTGTTTACACTGAAAAATCACTACATGATCACCCCCTTCCAATCTTTTGTTTTTGTCCATGAACCAACATTGAAACTTGGGACCATATGACCTTTAGGCACCCCTTTTTGATCTCGATTAAGAAAGGACATGTTTTTCATTTACACCATCAATATCCGGTTATTTTAACAGACGATTTTTAGATTTAAAAAAAAACCCTAACCCTAACCCTAACCCTAACCCTAACCCCTAAAAAACAACCGGATATTGACGGTGTAAATGAAAAACATGTCCTTTCTTAATCGAGATCAAAAAGGGGTGACTAAAGGTAATATGGTCCGAAACTTGTACTCGATCCTTTTGCAATGGGGAACCAGTGGAATGGAATAATCTGGCAATATTTGCCAAATTATTCTCTGACATCGAGGTTGGGGCAAATTTGGTAGGCAAATAACTTTTCTTTAGCGGAGAGTTAGTGTCTTTCCACTCCATGAACTGTCTTTTCGATTCGCCCTTGTCATGAACACGCTACTTGGAACACATCACACGTTCTTCTGTATATTTCACATATTTTGCACTTCTCAGCCAGTTAAAATTTGATGACACTCTGGAGCACCTGTTTGATTTTTTTTAACGGTTTGAATATCCCCAAGGGAAATATTTTTTGCGAGATCAAAATATATTTTGCGATAACCCAATTCTAAACAATGCAGAGTTTACACTTATGAAGAAAAAAAAAGCATCCACCAGTTCGTCCGTCCGTAGCCCTAAGGCTCCGCTATGTGAGAATCGATTACAACCAACGTCGTAAAAAACTATTAGAATCATGCTTTTTAAAGGTTTTAAATTGAACTAAAAGATCAGGTTTATAACAAGGGTTAGGGTTAGGGTTTAGTGTTAGGGTTAGGGTTGGGGTTTAGGGTTAGTTTAATGGGAAAATAAATAAATAATTTTGGTTCTGTTTTTTCTGGGTCACC
>CM042159.1:15342446-15359946 GCA_023376005.1 Doryteuthis pealeii | reverse complement strand
TTGACGCTGAAAGCGTCTGTGTTTGAGAGGAATCTGCACCGTCGCTACTGTGACGAACATACGGACACAGAAGCACAAATGAAACAAGCGTGCACGCGCGACCGCACACACGCACACACATACTCAAACACACGCGCACGCACGTACATAGATACACACACACGCACACGCACACACACACACACACAAAGCACTCGTACGTGTTTAAGTAGCAGAATCAATAGGTTCCTGAACTCATTTGATTTTAAACATTGTTTAACAGTTCACTTTGTTTTCGCAAACAGTGTACACCACACTTCCATTTATTTACAGGCCTACAAAATCTACGATACCCAAGAGGTATACTTATGTAGACAATAGAAGCGACCTGAATATTTTTTGGAGTGGTGGTGGTAAACAAATGCATTAGCAAACACAGTACACTATTACACAACATAGTCATTAGCAAATATTTAGAACACTTTTACGATCGTTGGCAACTTGAGTCGAATTCCTAGTACTGTGGGCAACTAGAGTCGAGTTCCTAGTATTGTGGGCAACTAGAGCCGAATTCCTAGTATTGTGGGCAACTAGAGTCGAATTCCTAGTACTGTGGCAACTTGAGTCGATTCCTAGTATTGTGGGCAACTTGAGTCGAGTTCCTAGTATTGTGGCAACTAGAGTCGAGTTCCTAGTATTGTGGGCAACTAGAGTCGAGTTCCTAGTATTGTGGGCAACTTGAGTCGAATTCCTAGTACTGTGGCAACTTGAGTCGAATTCCTAGTATTGTGGGCAACTAGAGTCGATTCCTAGTATTGTGGGAACTAGAGTCGAATTCCTAGTATTGTGGGCAACTAGAGTCGAATTCCTAGTACTGTGGGCAACTTGAGTCGAATTCCTAGTATTGTGGGCAACTAGAGTCGAGTTCCTAGTATTGTGGGCAACTAGAGTCGAATTCCTAGTACTGTGGGCAACTTGAGTCGAATTCCTAGTATTGTGGGCAACTAGAGTCGAGTTCCTAGTACTGTGGACAACTTGAGTCGAATTCCTAGTATTGTGGGCAACTAGAGTCGAGTTCTAGTATTGTGGGCAACTAGAGTCGAATTCCTAGTACTGTGGGCAACTAGAGTCGAATTCCTAGTATTGTGGGCAACTAGAGTCGAATTCCTAGTACTGTGGGCAACTTGAGTCGAATTCTAGTATTGTGGGCAACTAGAGTCGAGTTCCTAGTACTGTGGGCAACTTGAGTCGAATTCCTAGTTTGTGGGCAACTTGAGTCGAGTTCCTAGTACTGTGGGCAACTTGAGTCGAATTCCTAGTATTGTGGGCAACTAGAGTCGAGTTCCTAGTATTGTGGGCAACTAGAGTCGAGTTCCTAGTGTGGGCAACTAGAGTCGAATTCCTAGTATTGTGGGCAACTAGAGTCGATTCCTAGTAAACTAGAGTCGAGTTCCTAGTATTGTGGGCAACTAGAGTCGAGTCCTAGTATTGTGGGCAACTAGAGTCGAATTAGTAGTGGGCAACTAGAGTCGAATTCCTAGTATTGTGGGCAACTAGAGTCGAGTTCCTAGTATTGTGGGCAACTAGAGTCGAATTCCTAGTACTGTGGGCAACTAGGAGTCGAAGTAAACTTGAGTCGAATTCCTAGTATTGTGGGCAACTAGAGTCGAGTTCCTAGTATTGTGGGCAACTAGAGTCGAATTCCTAGTACTGTGGGCAACTTGAGTCGAATTCCTAGTATTGTGGGCAACTAGAGTCGAGTTCCTAGTATTGTGGGCAACTAGAGTCGAGTTCCTAGTACTGTGGGCAACTAGAGTCGAATTCCTAGTATTGGGCAACTAGAGTCGAATTCCTAGTACTGTGGGCAACTAGTCGATTCCTAGTATTGTGGGCAACTAGAGTCGAATTCCTAGTATTGTGGGCAACTAGAGTCGAGTTCCTAGTATTGTGGGCAACTAGAGTCGAATTCTAGTACTGTGGGCAACTAGAGTCGAATTCCTAGTATTGTGGGCAACTAGAGTCGAGTTCCTAGTATTGTGGGCAACTAGAGTCGAATTCCTAGTACTGTGGGCAACTTGAGTCGAATTCCTAGTATTGTGGGCAACTAGAGTCGAGTTCCTAGTATGTGGGCAACTTGAGTCGAATTCCTAGTATTGTGGGCAACTAGAGTCGAGTTCCTAGTATTGTGGGCAACTAGAGTCGAATTCCTAGTATGTGGGCAACTAGAGTCGAGTTAGAGTCGAGTTCCTAGTAGAGTCGAATTCCTAGTATTGTGGGCAACTAGAGTCGAGTTCCTAGTACTGTGGGCAACTGAGTCGAATTCCTAGTATTGTGGGCAACTAGAGTCGAGTCCTAGTATTGTGGGCAACTAGAGTCGAGTTCCTAGTATGTGGGCAACTAGAGTCGAGTTCCTAGTATTGTGGGCAACTAGAGTCCTAGTATTGTGGGCAACTAGAGTCGAGTTCCTAGTATTGTGGCAACTAGAGTCGCAACTAGAGTCGACTAGAGTCGAGTTCCTAGCCAACTAGAGTCGAATTCCTAGTATTGTGGGCAACTAGAGTCTAGTATTGTGGGCAACTAGAGTCCTAGTACTGTGGGCAACTAGAGTCGAATTCCTAGTATTGTATGTAACTAAAGTCGAATATTGAGCACTGTACCATGAGCCACTATAGTAGAATTTCTAGTGCTATGTCGTAAGTGACTATAATAGAATTCCTAGTGTCTCTAACATCGAGCCAAGAGCGACTATAGAATTTCTAGCGCAATTACATTTGAATTACTGATGTTACGTGCAATTATAATCAAATTTTTAAAGCTAAGACCGGTGCTAGGGTTTAATTATGATACGGGGCCCCACTACTATATGAAAAATTTAGTTTGAAATAGGTTCATTGGAGTTGAAATCGTAGGCGGGTAGATTTCAGTTGGATGACCCCAGCTGACCCCTAGAGAGGCGCGAATCTCGCACATCATGAGAAAAACGTAACTAGTTAGATTTAGTTTCAACTTGAGATTGACGCAGAGTAGACGTACCACTGCGAGGTTGATTTCCCGCAAAGAAAAAATATATTGTGGTTTAATCAATTGCATGACTAAAAAGTTAGCCCTTAGAATAAGCCCTTAGTAAGGAGACAGCTAGACAATAAGATGGCGGCTAAAGGAGAAGTAGAGGAAATAGCTAAACAAGTAGACGACAAGATGACGACCATAGCAAGAAGTTAGCAGTAAAGCAGAAAAGAACTGAAGAACAAATAAGACTCAACTCAATATCTGTCTCTGTCTCTGTCTCTGTCTCTCTACCACCCGAGTGTCCTCTCTCTTATGTACATACCCGATGTACGACGTACGATGATGGATATATATGATTATACAACACAAAGAAGATGAAAGGGATAGAAAATGAGGCACTATATTTCTTGGGGTAGTTACTTCGACGGATGTGTGAAATGTCCAAATGTGACGGAAACATTGAGGTAAATTAGTCCGCGAAACGATTGATGAACTTGATAAATATCTTTTATACCGGTAATGTGGGGTTGGTCAAAGAAATATACGTTTATTTTCACAAAAAATCACAAAAAATACAACAAATGGTTTATGTATGTGAAGGGTGATCACCAATTAGGACTGAGCCTATTCTAGTCGTGACCACTTCTGATATTTCATAGGTTTTCAGGTTTAAATAGGCTTAACAGATATAAGTAATTATTTAAAGATGAACAAAGGTTATTAATTTTAGATATACAGTAGAGACTGGGTCTCTTTTTTGTTGTTATTTTATTTCATCTCTATCTTTTAAACCAACCAATGGCAATTCCTCCATTAAAGTGAGACGAGTCTCTTTCGAGTCGTGGTCGATTTCGTCTTCTATGTGACGATGGTCAGCATTCGAGATTTTCGGCTGAAAAACAACAACATGCAGCTAGGATTTGAAATCGAGTTTAATATGCAATTTCCCCAGGTCAAATTATATTGAGTTAACAATTGTAAATATGATTATGCACACTCAATTACACACGTAGACAGACAGACATATACACACATACACTGTACGCGTATTCGTGCAATAAAATATAGTAAAATGTTCTGTATCCATATCTCTAAAATTAAACAGCTATAAGCCTGCGCAATACTTAATTGGGTGACCACTTAAGCAACAGTAGGTACTTTACAGTAGCTACTTTTGCTTAAGTGGTCACACAATCAAGTATTGCGCAGGCTTATCACTCTGAGTTCTTTGTTTATCAACAATTACTTGATTAGATATTAAATGATTAAAAAAGGGTTGATATGCCGTAAAACAAAACGAACAACCAACGATTTGATAAAAATGACTTGATTATGCATTAAATGAACCGGAAAGAGTTGATATGCCGTAAAAACAAAACAACCAAACGATAGCCCTGTTAGTAGGACTTACGATACGCTGTAACCCCAGTAGACTGCTCAGAAAGAAGTGTCCTGGCTATGTCACTAAATTGCATTTCATGGTGTGATTCAAATTCTGAAGATCTAAGTAGTGTGGAGTAACCCTTCATTGTCATTACTCCCAGGTCCACTCTGACCCAGTGTGGTAGTGCCTGATAGGGTCTAATCTATGGATCAAATATATATGTTTAAAACTTATTTTTATTCGATAGGATCATTTGCAAAAAAAACAAAACAACATAAAACAAAAATTAAAAAAAACTCTTAAGAAACAACGAAACAAAAAATCTAAATATACACGTACAGTGGACGCAATTCCCTCTGAGAAAAGGATAACCCTTAATGGGTTGACATGCCATTAAAATCAGTCAATCCAAGTGTGCAGTAATTTTATATTAGCATCGAGTATCAATGAAGCCGAATTGTACGCAATTCACGTATGGTTTAAAATGCAGGTGACAACTATATATATATATATATATATATATATATATATATATATATATATATATATATATATATCGCCGATTTCGAGACCTGATTCAGTTAACTAACCAGATTGTACCGAGAAGGATCTTCAGGATAATTTTCTCAGAACTCAGTAATTAATTTCTGTCACTGATTAGGTTCTCTCTCTCTCTCTCTCTCTCTGTATATATATATATATATATATATATATATATATATATATATATAGAGAGAGAGAGAGAGAGAGAGAGAGGAGGGAGAGAGATGAAATACATAATTATAATCCCTATTATATATCCATTCTGTTTACACACACGTACACACACACGTACACACACACACACACACACACACGTATATATATATATATATATATATATATATATATATATATATACAGGATGAGGATAAGTAATAGGGAAGTAAATAATATGTTGTTATTGACTAACATGTTACCCTTGCCCTGGCTAGTGTATTCTCTTTATATATATATATATATATATATATATATATATATATATATATATATATATATATATATATATATCCCTCTCTCTTTCTTTCTCTCTCTCTCTCTGTATATATATATATATATATATATATATATATATATATATGTACATACGTAATACATGTAAACGTTCATGCACACGCATTTTTGAGTGCCTGTGTATGATAGATACATATACATACGTAGCTTATATATATATATATATATATATATATATATATATATATATATATGTGTGTGTGTCTAATCCTCTGCACATAACCACGCATACATGCATCTGCATAAACGTACGCGTGTGCTCTGCGTATACATATCAATAAAGTCGTGTACGTATTTGCCATAAGTCTGTGTATATGTAGTACTTATGTACTTTGCTCCACATGCCCATGTATTTTGCATGCAGTCATCATATCTTTTGCCAAATATGGTAAAGACTGGGCGTGGCTGTTCTTGTAGTAACTATACCAGTCACAGCAGTTACACTACCATTACCATCACCACCATCGTCGCCATCATTACCAATGCCGCCGCCACCGCCACCAGCTGTTATGATATTGGTTGATTGCTGTGCTTATATTAGTGCGGGTGTCGACAGAGATAGTGTGGCGGTTGCTCAGAGATATCGTTGTCTCGCTTGCCTATAGTAAAATCAATACTGGTAGAAACAATAACGAAAATAGTTTTGCTACAGCCGTGGGGTCTGGGGCGCCTGTTCTGGCTCATCTGGTAAAGACGTAGGTGTTTGTAAATTGTAGTCCTAGGGACCGGAAGTCTGGGTCTGTTTTTTTTTTTTTTTTTTTTTCTTTGAGGATTTTGTAGTTTAATTGATTCGAGGGTATAATTATTGAACAACAAACATTTGGCTTGAAAATTTCGGATCGAGTTAGGTTCTTGTTTCTCATAGAAACCTGTGGAACTCTTTAGAAATGGTTACTCCAGTCTTTGACTAATTCGCGGAAACTAAAACATCTATATAATATGAGATAATTCAGATATTTATTTGAACGGTAGAAAGCCTGTTTTGATTTGAGTCGAGAACCCACAATCAAGAACACAAATATATATTCCAAATCGTCGTAAAGTGAAACTGCCAAACAAAATTGATGTGTTCTTAAAGAAGAATAGGGCTGTGGCTTAGACGGTAAACCTGTTGAATTATTTTCATTTTAACAGAGCTCTTTTTTTTTTCAAATCCCAGAGCCGACGCCTCCTTCATAGCTCAAATATAATTTATTCGTACGCTTAAAAAAGTAGAATCTTTCTCAGTACTGTAGACAGATATATTGTATATGTATAAAAGACTATGATTGACGTAGCTCATACCGTAAAGATGTTGATCGCTTTCTGCACTGACAACATTAAAAACAGACCTGTCACAAGACCGTGTTTACGAAGCGTTTGAATAGGATCAAATTTACTGTCAACAGCCTAAGAGATGGGTATATTTCCGTTACGCTACGTTCAGCTGTGAATTGTCTATATCATTAGGCATGGATCCCACTATTTGAGGGGTAGCTCGCGTGCTGTAATGGTTAGCGAGCTCGACTAGCAGTCTATTACTAGTGGGTTCGATTTCTTATTTGAGTGTCCCATACTGTTGGCCTTGTGCCAGCTAAAGCTAAATGGATACATAGATCTTAATATTGTGTTATTTCCTCAGATATGGCAAATTCCGATAGGCTAGTTGGCTGGGGTCCAAAGCTGACAATGGACTCCGAAATCATGTGGCCTTTGAAGTTTCTGCCTACGTGGGGTGGGGATGGGCTAGGCTGCTGGAGAGTGACGTGCAAAACGTACAGGACTACGCGATGGAGTAGTTGTATAAAAGCGACACTCAACAGCACCGTGGACCAGGTTTCGGTGCTAAAGTATGCAATATATATATATATATATATATATATATATATATATATATTATATATATATATATATATATATATATATAGAGAGAGAGAGAGAGAGAGAGAGACGAGAGACACAGACAGACAGACAGAGCGAGATAGAGAAAAGAAACATTTTTTGTTGTTTTTTTTTGTCCCTGGTAGAATCTCGCCCTTGATGGTCGTTGAGTACATCTTAGACATTTTTACCTAATAAGGTAATACCGAAAACGAGGCTCCGGAGGCCAGTGGGCATGTGAGCTCGCGCAGATATTTGAGTGTTGTGTCTGTGACGGTGTGTGCGCGAGTGCCTGTGTGTGTGTGTGTGTGTGTGCATGTGTGTGTGTGTGTGTGTGTGTGTGTGTGTGTGTGCGTGCGTGCGTGAGTATAGGCATTCGAGTAAAAAACACGAAATCTTTCTTATTTCGTGACCTGGCTGCGCGAAAAAAAACAAAAAAAAAACAGATGGGACATTTGGTAGTATTCTCTCTCCCCCTCTCTCTCCCCCTCTCTCTCTTCCTCTGTCTGTCTATCTGTATCTCTCTCTTTCGCACACACGCACCTTCTATTGATGTGTGTGTGTGTGTGTGTAAGAGAGAGAGAGAGAGAGAGAGAGAGAGAGAGAGTGGGGGGAAGTACTAGTGACAGAAAGATATAATTAGAGAGTGGAAGAGAGAAAACGAAAGAAAAGGCATATGAATGAGAGAGAGAGAGAGAGAGAGAGAGAGAGAGAGAGAGAGAGAGAGAGCGGAGGGTACCGCAAATACATTTTTTTTACCAATGCCATCAATAATTAAAGATAATCAATTTGGGATATACGACTTACGACCAAGTCAAGCTGAAAGCATCCTATCTCTTTTGATCACCGAAGTTAAGCAACGACGACCATGGTCATTAGTTAGATGGGTGACCACACTAAAACAGCAAGTTACCGTAAGGTATCTGAGGTCTGTGTGACATACTAAGCAAAGCTCTGTAAAATCTAGGTCAAGTCACCCTTTAAAGTTTCCCCAAGTTAAGCAGCGAAGTTAAGCAGCGATAAGCCTGGTCATTACTTACAGGGGTAACCACCTTGGAACAATAGATACCCTACCAATCTGAGGTATTTTTGACACTCTAAACAAACCCAGCAACATCTCTGCCATTTAGCTCAGTCGGTAGAGTGTTTGGCTAAGAATCACAAGATTACTGGTTCGATACCGACCCCGCCAACTCAGCGTATGAGTAGCACAGGGATCTGTGCGGTAAAGCTGATGGTAGGTGTGGCACTCCACTTCGGATGCTAGAATAATCACCTTGGTCTAGTGCTAGTGAAAAGGGGATAGACTCCCATGCTGTCTGGCTGATACTAAAATTAGGCCGCCCCGACGACTTTTTATTGATACTTGGTTTAGTAGTATAAACAAATGCACTCAATTGTTTTTCTTTTATTAATCTCTCTCTATCTCTCTCACTTTCTCTTTGTCTTTCCCTCTCTCTCTCTCTCTCTCTTTGTCTTTCTTTCTTTCTCTCTCTCTCTCTCTCATTACTGTGCGGTAAAATAAGGAGCTGATGGTACGTGTGGCTCTCCACCTCAAATGCCAAACAATCTCCTTGGTCTAGCGCTTGTGAAAAGGGGATATACTCCCTGGCTGTCTGGCTGATACAGACTTTAGGCCATCACGACGACTTTACTACTTACTTTTTAAAGCAATGGTTAGCCTGTTCAGTACTTAGATGGGTGCCAAGTTTGGACAGCAGGTACCCAAAAGCAATCTGAGATCTGTGCGACAAAGCGAAACTCAGTAATATTTAGGGTCAGGTTACCCCTTGAAGTGCCGTTCTTAGCTAGATAACCGAAGGTATACAACGATGAACATGGGAAGTACTTAGATAGGTGACCATTTTAGCACTGTAGGTACCAAAAGCAATCTGATGCATATATATATATATATATATATATATATATATATATATGGTTTAGTGCAGCCGGTAGATTTCTGGTTCGATACTGGCTCTCGTTAACTCACCGTATGAGTAGCAGGGCGATACGTAAGGTAAAATAAAGAGCTCATGGTAGGTGTGGCACTCCACCTCAGACTTCAAAACAATCACCTTGGTTTAGCGCTAGTGAAAAGGGAATAGACTCTCTCAGTGTCTGGCTGATGCCGACTTTAAGCAACCCCGATGACACAAACCATCCAAGTAAGACGGGCAAGACATCCTGAGCTCTGCTGGGGAAGTGCTGACGAACCCATTAGTGACATTCTCCTATAGACTACTACACATAGACATACATCTGCTCTGTACGAACACCGGATGCCGTCTAGAGAACTTGCCAAGAGCTATGAGCAATAAGGGCAAAAACGAGAGAGAGAGACAGACAGACAGACAGACAGAAGGAGAGAGAGAGAACAGACAGACAGACAGACAGTCATACAGAGAGAGAGAGAGAGAGAGAGAGAGAGAGAGAGAGAGAGAGAGAGAGAGAGTCAGGGGAATCCCTGTTGTCAGGACATCTTGGTGATGGTGATTGGGTTAAAATCGCTTTCATAAAAAAGTAATCTAATAATCGTTTCCAATTATGAGAAAACGTAGAATTGGCTTCAATATCCAGTAATTGTGGGCATAAAATCAAGCATGAAACATTATTAGTTGATACTAGCAAAAAAAAAACACCCTCCGGGCAGTGTAAAAGTTAATTTTTGAAAGATATTATCTGAGGGGGGTGGGAGTTCAAAATTCATTGTCAGACGGTTTGTATCAGACATTAGCAAAATCATCAAATTCATGAAAGGAGTAAAAAAAAAAAATAAAATAAATAAAAATAAATAAATGAATAAAACAATCTAAAATGGAAATTTAGTCCTGTCCCCTAAAACAAAATATTGCGTACATCTATTAATTACCCAGCAAATAATTAGTATTTTAAATAGGAGACATTAATTTTTCTGTTCAGGGTGGCTGGATGAACGCAAGATGTTTTTTTATGTAGGGATTTTAATGGGGTATCCTGTGAGGATCCAACTCATGATTCAATCATAATGGATCTGCAAGACAAAATTTTTGCACCCCCTTCTACCCAGGCGATGCCGGGTAGCCACTTCTAGTTTGTAAATAAATATAAGAGCTATAATTGGGAAAGCATATTGCGGAAAGAGATGGACAGAAGCATTTTTCAACATGGATCGGTCGGTGACTGAAATTAGCCAAGGACAACTTAAAAAAACAAAAAGACCACTTCCAAAAAATATCAAATTTCGAGTCTTATGCTCAGGTTTCGGTTTAGTTTGGTTTGTTGGATTTTATGGCATGTCAACTCTTGTTGGGTTATTTTATGCCGAAGACACTTTGTTCTATTTATGCTTCATGGGTACTTGAAAAAAATTTTTTAGCACATTTTCTTAAAACTCATCTTTTTTATTTAACCCAGAGACGGACCCTAACAGGTACTACCACTCCGGATCATAGTGGACCTGGGAGTAGTGGTGCTGAAGGGATACTCCACAGTTCCCAGAGCTCCAAAATTGCAACTTCACAATTAAATGCAATTTAACGTCATACCCTCAAGTTTCGGTCGTTTTTTTTATCTAAACGATTACAGACTATATTAAATTGTGACGTTATAATTTAAAAAAAAAAAAAAAAAAACAACACAAAAACAAAAATAAAAGAACTAACGCGACATCAAGCCAAATAGGTTTTTGGGCCTTTTATAATCATTCCGAATTTCTTTTTTCTCCGACATTGTCAAACATGGTCTGAATGCTGGTTTTATCCTGGCAAATGGAGCCAATATGATAAGGCCAAGTGAACAGCAATATACGAAATGGCTAAACAATTTTCCTGTTGCGTAGAGGTAAGTCTCTTATTCAGGATGTTACCTCGAGCGACTCTTAGGCGTCGAATTGTGATCTATTGGTCAGAAAGCTAGTCTCGCAATATCCATTACTTTAAAAACGACTTTGATATTCGCTGCATTCCTCATACATTCTACTCAACAGGTTGGGTAATTAAGCTAGTCTCACAGATCAATTACAACTGAATAGCAAGTTCGATCCTCGCTAGATTCCCCGTACTCGCAACCTTTTGTCATATCCAACTCGTGACAAACTTGCTTAATTACCCAGCCTCTCATATTCTACCCGCGATAAACGTATTGGATATTAAGGAAGTTCCATCATAGTCTAATGGTTAGCAAGGTAGTCTTGCAAACCTTTTTGTTTTGGGGATGTTTTGTTCAGAGGTTCAATATTTATGAATATATCAATCAAAATAGTTTTGGCTATTTTACCTGTATTTTCCTTTCGAATAGTAGTTCAAAATATCTGTTAATAATAGAGATTGGGTGTATTTCTGTCTGTAACCAAAACTACACCACAGTTTACGTCACAATATTCTCAATGATTGCGTAAGTTTAATTTAGTATTTAGTTTATAGTCAAAATCGTTAATACATAGAATAAAACAATCCTGTGTTATATACATTCAAAATCTGAGTAAGCAATTTAAAAATTGTTTTTACTCTCACGCTTTTTTGTTGAATTCTTCTCCCATTCATTTCATCATTTGGACCATGTGACCTGTAGGCACCCCTTTTTGATCTCGATTAAGAAAGGACATGTTTTTCATTTACAGCGTCAATATCCGGTTGTTTTAACAGACGATTTTTAGATCTTTTTTAAAATTATAAAACTTACCCCTAATCATAAACTGATCATAATCAAACTATGAAAATAAAACAATTAACGACAATTTAAATATATATACACATTCACTATCACCAGCTCTTGTTTATTGAGCAAAAATAATGAAGATTTGATTTATATTCATGAATATAATTAAAAGATAAAATTAAATTGTAACAGCATGGATTTTTTTTGCATTTAATATTTTAAATAGGAGACACTGATTTTTTTTTTTCACAGTGTCTGTGCCCTTTTTTTCTGACCTCCAGGCCGAATCAACGCAAGGTCTTTTTTACATAAGGATTTTAATGTGGCATACTGCAAGGATCAAACTCAAGATTCGGTAATAATGGATCTGTGAAACTAACTTTTCGCCCTCCCCTTCTATCCAGGCGATGCCGGGTAGCCGCTTCTAGCTGGAAGACTAATTTTGTAACCCTTTTCGCCGAAAATAAAATATTTGGGCTTTCGACTCAGGTTTGCTCCGTACTTTCGTATTCGCTTCGAAAGGTCATGGATGAAAGAATTCATCAGTATGGAACAGTCGTCGAACGGAACTATTTGATGAATATAAGTTAAGATGGAAGACTACTTTTGTAACCCTTTCCGTCCAAAATGAAACATTCTGGTTTTATGTTTAGGGTTGGTCCGCACTTTTGTAACTACTTCATTAAAATAAAAGCAGTTCCGTTTGGCGTTTTATCCTGGGACAGATGCAGAAGAGCGGTCCAATCCAGATAACATGCATAGAAGAATTCTTTATTCTGACTGTTACATAATTTATAAGCAGCTTATAAATTATGAAAGTGCCTGTAGTTAGAATTTTGAATAGGATCCGTTAAACTTAAAATGACAGGTAATACACTTGATTTGACCCCTTAAATACGCACCATTACAAATGCGTGGGTTTTAAATTAGATGTGACGCAGTTTTCAGAGGAGGCGGACGCTAGGTCGCCGCTCTGATGTCGTTTCTCACCGCGGCGGATGAATATGGGCAGAGTTGCGAAATAAAGCTTTATTATTAAGAAACACCAAGTCTTGTTTGTTAATTGAATATATAAAAAACAAAACACATGACCAGACCAACACGAAGAAGAAATCAACAAAGAAGACCAACCCTTATCAGAAGGCCAACAAGACAAACATGGCGACTAGACGAGTTAGCAGGAACCAACAGGTAGAAGTGTCACAAGTAAGACTATCATCATCTATCAGCTATCATCTACCCTATCTATCATCTCTATCTATCTATCTATCTATCTCTATCTGTCTGTCTGTCTGTCTGTCTCTCACCGATTATATACACCCAAGAAAAGATATATATATATATATATATATATTGCGCTCCCCCCCCAATAATGGTGTGTGGGGCAAAGTTAAGTGACAAATATATATATATATATATATATATATACACTAAGAAATGCATAAAATATTCAACATTGATGGGTGTACGAAATATATATATATATATAATATATATATATATATATATATATATATATATATATATTCACTATAATCGGATACACAGGAAACACCTGAGGAACGCCCGAGGATACAGAGGCTGAAAGGTTGTGTTATTAACTAGCCCAATATAGATGAGGACAACAGTCCGAATAATCAAAATTACAAAGCACATCAAGCCACATCTAAAAATACAGTCAAATAAAATCTATATTCATTTAAAATTTCCCTCGTCCTTCTGGTGTGTATTTGTGTATTTATGTTGTTTATTTCAGTAAGTCGTCCCCCCCGGGTATCCCAAGTCTGTGAGCAACTCTAACTTCCTCTAAGAATTAGTTCTTCCCTTAAGTTCCTTCGAAATAGTTCAGATCAAAAGTCACAGCGACTAATATTTAAACATGATACCAAAAACGAAACGAAAAGAAGAAACAAAATTTTGATAAACGCCCTAGATTCAGTTTTGCTTGGTTGGATTTTATGCCATTTTATAGCGAAGATATTTTTGTTTTATTCATTATTGTTCGATATGAAACATCTTTTATAACTCATTTTAAACACATTTTTAAACTCACGTTTGTATCTATTTAACCCATAGACAGGACCCTAGCAGGTACAGCCATTCTGCGTTAGGTTGGACCTGGGAGTAATGTCAAACAAAGGGTGCCCCACACTCCCCAGAGCCCCAGAATCGGAACCTACACCACTAGATGTACTTTAACGTCATACCCAGAACGCTTTCTAGCACATATATGATAAAAAGAGTTGGTTGTTTGCCATGAGAGCACTAGGGTTGGGGCAATCATATAGGAGCTAGGGTTTGATTTGACCAGCTGATTGACCGGAGGGCCTCTCCAACCACCTGTATATACTAAGTAAGGTCCAGAATAGAATGTTGCAAACCATGGACTGTTCAGCCATCAGGATTCCGTCCAAAGCATCACGGTTCGCCACCCACGGCCAACAGGGGGTGGGGGTCTTATAGATTCACCATAAGTCCCGACGGAAAAAAGCGCACAAATTTTATGCTAATTGGATTCGACAGAAATTGCAATGAAAAAAAGCAGAATATAATTGATCCCCAAAGAGTCTTGCAATGAAAAATGACGGAGTAAAGATTAGAAGTCAATCCTGTCCGTTGGTTTCAGTGACGATTTCTTGCAGGTCTTTACGAAGATAGATAATCTATAGGTAGCACTAATTTTCCCTATAAAATTTACCCCCCCCCCACTATATTTAACACAATGAAACTTGCATAAAGGTTAATATTATCTTGAACAGTTTTTGTCCATTCGAAATAAGAAACATTAAACAAACTTCTAATGATTCTTTTTTTTAAATTTTCAGCTCACGGAAATAATTAAAACTATAAACGAAAAACAATGTTTACATTTTTGCACCGTTAAATCAATTGAAATTTAACGTAGCTAAAAACAAGTTATGATTAGAGGCTTTTAAAAAAATTCTATGAAAAATCAATTAATCGTCTGATTTTCATGAAAATTTCCACGATTACTTACCTTTTGATGTAAATATATGAGAAATATAGTTTTTCATAAAATATATTAGGGGAAATTTTTTTTCAAGGTCTACCCCCTAATTTTATTTTTTAAAATATAAAAAAATGAACCGACAGAAAACAATTTTTTCCTTTTTTTCTGTAAGGATAAGAATTTGAATAATTATATCAGAAAATGTTTATAAGTTTCAATGCCAGAGTTTTTTTTAGTAAAAGAACCATGAATACAGCTAAAAAATATCCATAAAGAAACTGACCGTGTCGTAAAAAAAGGGACTGTTTTACTTATTTTTCAAGATAAAAGTGAATAATGTTTCCCATTTGGATAATTTAATCTTTGAATTAACCGTTTTTCTTTGTAACAACTCTTTATGTTCGTTATTTCTTTTTTGCAATATTTTTTTAAAAAGTCCAAAAATATTTACGTTTCTTCTTTCAATATGGCCTAAACTGATCACGTGGCCTATTTTGGTGGTACCTAATAATCTATATTGCCAAAAATTACAATTCCTGGCGTCTGTCGACCCTGTCGGTTAGAGCTGCAGAGGGGCAAGAATGGTGAGGCCACCTGTTGGCCGTGGTTTGAGATCCGTGATGCGTAAGAACGAAATCCTGGTCGCTGAGCTGTCCATGATATGCAAATCTCCACTTTGGCCCTCATTTGGCCTAGACGGGCGGTCAGAGAGCACCCCTCACATCTAGCCCTAACATCTATACGATTATTCCAATTGTATTGCTCTTATGGCAACCTCCAACCTTTTTTTTTATCATATATGTACTAGAAGGCTTGTTGGGTAAGACGTTCGTTGGGTAAGACGTTTATCTGCATCTACTGGTGAAGTTCCAATTCTGGAGCTCTAAGAAGGGTGGAGTACCTCTTCATCGCCATTACTCCCAGGTCCACCCTGACCCGAAGGGTTAATACCTGTTAGGGTTCCATATATGGGTTAAATAAATCAAAAATAAGTTTTTAAATATGTTTAAAAATGAGTTTTAAAATTTTCAAGACCAATCAAGAATGAAAATCAAATATCGGCATTAAATAACCGATAAGGAGTTGATGTGCCATTAAAGAAATAAACCAAACCAAATATAAAAAGTCATGATTACACTCAAGCATTTTCAAATGAATCAAATATTGCCATTAAATAGCCCACTAGGACTTGATATGCCATTAAACAAACTGTAAAAAAAAGTAAAGTTGGAGGAGTGGACTTTTGTTGATATCAGCCGGACAGCGTGGGAGACTATCCCTTTTTCACTAGGGCTAGGCCAGTGAGATTTTTTTTGCTGAGGTGAAGCACCACATCTACCGTCAGCTCCACAATTTAATGCAAAGATCAGTTAACCCAATATATGCTACTCGTGCGCTGAGTTGGCGAGGACACCGACATCGAACCCGGAACCTTGAGGCGGTTGTTCTACCGAATGAGCTAAACCGCAAACCTAATGAGACATTTTCGTAATGTGCAGATACTTCAACTCCAAATGAATTCCGGTGTTTACAGAAAGCTGCATATAAAGCACTAAGATGCGCATGCGCGAACCCGCATTTTCTTTTTTGTAAAGGACACATGTCTACGATTATGCAGTTCAGCTTTTAACGTAAGGCCACAATTCAGAAGAACACACACACACACACACACACACACACACACACACACACACACACACACACACACACACACTCTGTTTGGCACGTGCGGGAATCAAGCGTTTCAAACAAAAGACACATGCTTTCTTTTTTTTTCTTCTTTTTTTCTGTCTTTCTTTTTTCTTTTTACTTTTTTTCTTCTTTTTTTCTCCAGTCTTTCCGCTCGTTTCATTTCGTTCCTGATCCATTCTTCGATTCTTTTCAGTCTTACGCGCATTAGGAGCTGGTTTTTCCCTACTCTGCTCACAGAAAAAAAATCATAACTACAAGAGAGAGTGCAACAGAGAGAGAGAGAGAGAGAGAGAGAGAGAGAGAGAGAGAGAGAGAGAGAGAGAGAGAGAAGATAGAAGAAGACTCTCTCTCTCTCTCTCTCTCTCTCTCTCTCTCTCACTCTCACTCTGTTGCACTGCCTACTCTACTCACATGAATAAAATCATAACTACAAGAGAGAGAGAGAGAGAGAGAGAGAGAGAGAGAGAGAGAGAGAGAGAGAGAGAGAGAGGTGCGAGGGGTAATAGAAGAAGAAGAAGAAGAAGAAGAAGAAGAAGAAGAAGAAGAAGAAGAAGAAGAAGAAATACTCTCTTTTGCACTGCCTACTCTACTCATAGGAATAAAATCATAGCTACAATAGAGAGAGAGAGAGAGAGAGAGAGAGAGAGAGAGAGAGAGAGAGAGAGAAGAGAGAGAGAGAGAGGGGTAGAGAGATAATAGAAGAAGAAGAAGAAGAAGAAGAAGAAGAAGAAGAAGAAGAAGAAGAAGAAGAAGAAGAAAGACTCTCTCTTGCACTGCCGCGCTCAGACAAGAAATTTTTATTCTAATTATAGAAAGTGACGTAGATTTTTCTCTGCTTTCTTGTTTCCTTTTCTCTGTTAGCATGTCTTGTGATTCTTTCTGCTCTCTTACCAACATCTTCGACTTCTTTTTTTTTT
>CM042159.1:15324946-15337446 GCA_023376005.1 Doryteuthis pealeii | reverse complement strand
CTACCAGCAGGCCTTACGGCAGAGAAAAATGAAACGCTAGGCTAAGTCTTTGGAAAATTTACAAAAATAAAATAAAATAAAATAAAACGGAAATAAAGATACGTAAAAAAGTATATATTTTCTCGTGCACATATTTTCACGGTACAATCAAAAGGGTATTGAAGAATATGGTATAATTTATGTGGGAAACTGTGCTGCAATTAACGCACACGTATATATATATATATATATATATATATATATATATATATAAGTAAAGTCGTTCGGGGCGGCCAGTCAGTCAGCGAAGGGAGTCTATCCCCTTTTCAATAGCGCAAGACCAAGGAGATTGTTTTGGCGTCTGAGGTTGAGCGCCACACGTACCATCAGCTCCTTACTTTACCGCACAGATCCCCGTGCTACTCATATGCTGAGTTGGCGAGGACCGGTATCGAATTAGGAACTTTGTGGTTTATTGCCGAACGCTCTACCGACTGAGCTAACCCGGCCCCTGAATTATAATTACAACATGAACTCCCGCAGTTAGCTGTAATTAATCAATATCTTGATTAATTCAGTGAATTTAACCCTGAAGATCCTTATGGTGAAACTTGATTTATTTCTGTACACACTATAATTATAAATCCAGTCTACTTACGTATTGAGCACTTTATGTAACACTTATACCAACCAAATATTGAGACCAACCCAATATTCCTTTCACACACACACACACACACACACACACACACATATATATATATATATATAAATGTAAGAGTTTCACATATACTTCCCATATTAGATTACGTACACTTGTTTAAATGTTCCAATGTGGACACAATTGAAAATGAGATACCCCAAAATCACTCTATCAGCCCCCGCTTTTAATAAAGACACTAACCGTACACAATACCTCCAACATAACGACTAGAGATAACATTACACCATATCTACGTCCACCATATACATATACATATATATATATATTGTAGGTGTATGCTTCTACATATGCAGGGTATGTTATAAATAGATACATAAACATCTTAATTCATCACAAATGAATTTATTTTGGCTACCTTCGCCTCTTCAAGTCTGATTTTATAATCTAATCAAATTTATGAAATCAGACATGAAGAGGCTATTGTAGCCGAAATAAATTTATTTCTGATAAAGTAATGTTTTCATATATTTATATATATATATATATATATATATATATATATATACCAACCCTTCTGAACGAGCAGGATGTGACACAAGGTCCTTCTCCTAGCCTAGTAGCCTAACAAAGGTTAAAGATCCCAGTATGTGCTATTATTTATTGTGTGTATGCGCGTGGTGTGTGTGTGTGTGTGTGTGTGTGTTTTATTAAACACAACGGACAATTCTTGTCGGACGAGTTTTTGTTCGATCCTTTCTAACTGTCTGTCCATCTTTTTAATATCCGGGTGGAATTGGTGTATGAATCCACCAAATTGTCCGTTGAGTTTAACAAAAGATGTTTAAAAGAAAGAATTCTGCATATATATATATATATATATATATATATATATATATATAATATATATATAGATAGATAGAGATAGATAGATTTTATATATATATATATATATATGAGATTTTATTAGGTTTGGGAGGAGCATGTTTTAAATTAGCCACTGTGTTCGTGTGTGTGTGTTCGTGTGTGTGTGTATTTGTGTATGTGTGAGTATGTGTGTGTGTGAGTGTATTTGTGTATGTATATATGTGCGCGTGTGTGTGTGAGTGTATGCGCGTGTAAGTTTTTTCTTTGGTTCAGGTATTCAAGATATCTCAAATATCAATTTTTTGTAAACATCCTTCTACTTTCTTTCACAGTTGCTATTTTTCTGGTATTTCTCGCACTTGTTTGGTTTTAATATTAACTTTCAATCATTCTTTCTTGTTTCTTAATGATAAAGTTTCTTTTTTTTTTTTTCGTTACTTGTTTTCTTAACTACTTGGGAGCGGCTGGCAAGATATCTTTCTAGAAGTTTCTTTGTCCCGATTCTTTTTACACTGGAAGTTAATTTCCCATTGATTCAATACCAACGAAATAAAATTTAAGAATTATTTAAAAAGCTAGAAACCAAATGCGAAAAGACGAACAAACCACAAAGAATTCAATTACTCTATAGTTTCTATCTAACATCTTATTTGCCGGCATTCCAATCCTCCAAGCAATCCTGTGAAAATGTTTAAAGAAAACAAACACAGGATGTCATGAACTATGGAAACTCTTTATGTCGATATTTAAGTATTTCGTGTTTTTTTTTACAATCCGTACAAGCATGGTGCGATATAAGACCTGTAACCCTCATAGTTGCCTTTAAGACAAATTTCAATCATTTCCTCACATTGATATATCTCTGTTTATAATTATTAAATACTTGTCACTGTATGTAAGTGATGAATGATTTGAACAATCCACACACACACACACACACACACACACACACGAGCACACACACACACACACACACATATACATATATATATATGTATGTGTGTGTGTGTGTGTGTGTGGAGACATTTTTTAAAGAAAACAAACACAGTATGTCATGAACAATGGAAACTCTTTCTGTCGATACTTAAGTATTTCGTCATATTAATGTGTAGAAATGAGAAAATCGTTAATTGATAAAATGTTTAACATACATATACACATATATAGACAAACAATACATCTGCATATATGTATATATACATATACATATACATACATACACATAAATAAACGTCCACTTGCCTACTATGGCAGGGGCGTGTAATAGTATCGTTGACAAGACTAATTTCGCAGGGATTGTTCGCTATGTACCGGCGGCCGAACGGATATGGTCTCTGACTATGCCTGTGAAGTCCCGGTTTCGATTCCTGTCGGAGGGGGGACGTTAGTGTGCATCGCTGAAGAGACTTAATAAAGTCGAAACAGTCTGTACGGTGTTCTGCATAGCGAGCCATCCTTTGCGGGATTACTTGTCAAGATTATTTCTATAATTATCGAATTTTATGCGATACATGCATTTATAATTGCCTTCTAGCAAAAAAAAAATATATATATATATGTGTGTGTGTGTGTGTAATAATTACTGCAGAGTAATAAGTAAATTTCATTTATGTTATGGTAACATGAATCATTACTTGACCTACAGTCATCATCATTATCATGTCGCGCTGTTAGCACGGATATCCATGACAATCTCCCTCCATCCGTCCCTATCACTCGATCATTCTCGGGAGAAGCATCCTGTACCCGCACAGAGCTGGTCAATGTACGTCTTTGCTGGTCGGCCCACACTGGCGTGCCCATGTGCTAGCTTCCACAGGAAGACGTCACTTATGAGTTCATCCTTGCTTCTGCCAGCAGTGTCCTGCGTATCTTGTAGGATGGTTTGGGTGATATGTGGCAGGTGGCCGTACAGATGTAAATGTGTTATTTAGTGCCTTTAATCATATATTCATCTACGCTCTATCCACCCCTTTCTTACCCTGAATATATATATATATATATATATATATATATATATATATAAACTTATACATAAATATGCGTGTGTGTATATATATATATATGTGTGTTTGTTTGTGAGTGCGTGTGTGTATGGACGTATATCAATATTTCCATATATACATATATGTATAGGCATCAATCTATTCATATATGTCCACATTAAAAGCCCGAAAACAAATCAAGGCCGGAGTCCCTAAAGTGGTGTGATGCTGAAATCTACTGCTACCCAGCAGTTCCTGCGCCATATCACTGCAAAACTGCATTGGTTCCTTACCTTTCCTTTGGATCACAGTAACAGTATGGAGAGAGGGGGTTGCTGCTTGGGCAACAGCTCATCCTCCATATGAACCCGCCCAAGCTACGTAGTTCCGAAAAATAACTGGACACTACTCCATCGTCTCTCGTAGACGGAAGGATGCAAGCAAACAAACAAAATAGTGTCTTTTCTAAATACATTATCTCATAGAAATTCAAATATATCTGGCATATATACCGAAGGCAACGAAAATTCTGATTGTCCGAGATACTTTGCGAGAAACGTGTTTGTCCCCAGTCTACTCACCCTGGCAGAGATTCGGACACCGATTAATGACAGCGATTTCGAGATGGTGATTAAGACAGTAATGAGATGTTTCGTGAACACAATGTCAGATGCTTAAGGACGGAATCCTGGTGGATGAGCAGTCCATGACATGTAACACCCCACTTTGGTCCATACTTAGGCTAGACGGACAGTCCGATTAATGGGCTGGCCATATCAAACCCTAGCATCTATATGATTGCCCCAACCCTATTGCCCTTATGAAAAGCCCCAACGCTTTTTATCATATGGGGTACTAGAAGGTGGTGGCTGAGGGTCTTCATCTCCTGTATATGACGTTAGATTCTAACTGGTAGTGAGGTTCTGGAGGACTGGGGAATGTGGAGCACCTCTTCATCACCATTGCTCCTTGTCCGGAGCCGGAGTGGTAGTACCTGTTTAGGGAACAATCTATGGGTTAAATAGAGAATACCTGATAGGTATCCATCAATGGGTTAAATAGAAAATTTGTTTACAAAAAAAAAAAAAAAAATGGTCTAAAAAAATATTCTAATCTATCTCTACAAATCTTTCAAAACTTAGCGCTGTGTGAAATGCAAACCGCTTCGTCCTCGATTCGAACTCGTCTCGCCGTGTCCATTTCTTATGACAATATCCATTATATCACGCGCCTCCAACTCAATGCTATATATATTTATATGCTCCCTTCCTAGTAGAGCACTCTAGGGGAGACATTAGTTGAACTCTCACCGTTTAGCGTAATGCATTTACTCGCCTGTTGTTTACAGACTTGAGTTCTCTGGAGACTGTAAAAACATACATTCTGTAAGTATGTATCAATTAATTGTTCGTCCCTGACTGACAGTTTCTGATAGCCGAAAGGGTAAGGAGCTTGGCAGACGAAAATTCTGTCGGATTTTGCTCCTGGCAAGAGGTAGCTGTTAAAGAAATGTCGAGATGCACTGATAAGACGTAAACGGCGAAACCCGTGTCCGTGGATGACTGATATATATTATATATATATATATATATATATATATATATATATCCAAAAGTCCAGAGAAGAAATCTTCCTTACGTCACAAGAGTTTTATTTAAACAAAACCAAGTCGCAGTTTGAGAGCTCAATGTGTGCTCTTAATGTTAGAGTCACAGAGCAAATATATAAGTAAAGAAATAACAAAATACTTAGAGATTTAGCTTTATAGTCTATTTCAGGGAGCTTAGACAAATAGTCTAAATCTCCCGACTCATCAGATGCGAATGCTAAATCTCTAAGTCTTTTGTTATTTCTTACTTTATATATATATATATATATATATATATATATTATATATATATCCCGTCCAGACCAGAACGGACGTTTGAACCTTGATTCCCGACACCTCCAGTCTATTATTCTAACCGCATAATTCTTGCTGCTAGATGACATATCTATCAGCAGTACTTAGAGAACTTAAGTCAGGCTTGTATCTCATTTATTCATCGATAATTACACATAGATGTTGTTAGAGAACAGTACAAACACAATGCATTGGTGTATATCGATCCACAAACTACAGAATATACTAATGATCGCATCTCCAGCCTCACTTACGTTACCATGGCCTGGCGAATAAATTTTACTCTCTTGAAGATCTGGGTGTCTTTTATCAAATAAAGGGATGAAGTCTGTGTGTTAATACACACGATAGTAATACAATCCAGCTCATTCAGGACTTGATTGATGCGAAAGCACCGACACAGACAGTCAATTCGAACGGCTTTCTTCTTAACTATCTGTTTGTTTGTTTTTTTATGGGAAAATAATCTGATCATCTGAAATGTGTTCAAAAAGTGTCGGGACTGAAGTTGTATTTACCAAGATAGAAATGAACAATAAATGACACGTTATTGTCTTCAAAATATGAACTGTGTTCAAAAAGCCTCGAGACTGAAGCTGTGTTTATTAAGACGGAAAGGAACAATGAATGAAACGTTCATTTTCTTCAAAATATGAAATGGGTGTAAAAAGTGGCAAGACTGAAGCTGTATTTATCAAGACAGAAATGAACAATGAATGAAACGTTCATTTTCTTCCAAAGACGATCTATGAATAAAAAAATATATCGAAACTGAAGCAGAAGATATTTACCTAACTCGCAAGTCATGAGGAAGATCTGACACACGGTCAAAGTATGGGGCATCCAGTGAGAATCGAACTCGCTGTTCAGTTGTAATTGATCTGAGAGACTAGCTTTCTAACCATCACGCCATACTGGGGCATTCTCGAGACTGAAGCTATATTTATCTAAACAGAAATGAACAGATCAAGAAACGTTGATTTTCTTCAAGATACAAGCTGTTTTCAAAAAGTATTTAGACTAATGCATTAGAAAGGAGACGTTAATTTTGTTTTTTTTTAAATATAACATTTTCGGATTAACCCCCAACCCACAAAAAGTGTACTCCTGGGTATGGCACTAAATTGCGTATGATGGCGAGACTCCAGTTCTGGACCTCTTTGGAATGTGGATTAGCGCTTTTATGTGTGTGTGTGTGTGTGTGCGTGTGTGTGTGTGTGTGTGTTCTGTGTATGTGTCTGTGTGTACCCAATCCGTACAAGCATGATGCGATACAAGGTCAATTCTTATATATATATTATATGTATATATATATATATACAAAGTATCAAAAAAGTATCGAGATATTTTGTACTTTTCGACACACCTTGTATTCTGAAATAAAAAAAAACGTGCCATTCATTCTTTCACACAAAAATCTCGATACTTTTTTGACATTCCTTGTATATATATATATATATATATATATATATATATATATATATTCTTGGTATGACAATATATATATGTATGTGTGTGTGTGCATGTGTGTGTCCGCGCGCGCGTGCGTGTGTTAAATCCTGAACATTTAGCGTGTTCATCACATGCTAGTTGCATCACGTGCCAGGTTTAATGTTTGAAAACAATATAATATCGCCTCAGGTAGATGATATTGCACATTTACGAGGGCCATTCAATAAATAAATGCGATTTTGCTTAAGCAGTTGGCAATAGGATGCATGTCTCCAAAATACTGTCAGAATGGCCTTCTTTACACCGGGAGCTTTTTTCTTTAACCGAGTGTTAGTTGAGTGTTTACCGAGTGTTAGTTGAGTGTTTTTCAACTCGTGCGCGTGTTGTGGCAAATCCATTTTTAGCCCATTTGTATAGATTTTTTGACTTCTTCTTATACATCACAAATTCTTCCGTAAATGTCACAGAGTTTGCACCTTTCAGCATCCCGCCCCCCTCCCCCCCAAAAAAAATTATAACAGACTTATTTCCAAACCTGGTGCGCTCTGTTTGATTTACAGCCATTTTGAATAGTATCAGAACAAATATTTTTTTGCGAGATTAAAATATATTTTGCTATAAACCATTTCTAATCAATGCAGAGTTTACAGTTATGTAAAAAGATTCTTGAAAATAAAATAAAATCCGCCTATTTATTAAATTACCATCATATTAGATACACTTTAAGAGCCCCTCTCTTTAGATGAAAGGTATTTTCGGGTATATTCGCAGATTTCCGTTGCGGTCTCCTGCCTCAAAAACCGCTAACCGGTGGCTGCTGAAAAAAAACACCAGCTACGATTGAATTCCTTAGCCGAAGCGGTGTCACTTGAAAAAAAACTAGGGTTAGGGTTTAGGGTTAGTGTTAGGGTTGGGGTTGAGGTTGGGGTTAGTTTAATGGGAAAATGAATTAATAATTTGAGCTCTGTTTTTTCTGGGTCACCCTGTATATAGGGAAAAACGCCCTAAGTTGGTTTTTTTTTTTTTCAAGTGACATCGCTTCGGCTACGGACTTCAATCGTAGCTGGTGTTTTTTTTTTCAGCAGCCACTGGCTAGCGGTTTTTGAGGCAGATGGCCGGGACGGAACTCTGCGAATATTACCGTATTTTCTTTCTTGTCAATTGTTTCGTATTCGTATTGATAGCTTATCATTGTGGAGAGTATATTTTGTTGTAATTATAGCCATGTTTGCGTTATTAAGAGATAGCTGTTGAATATTAGTATAAGTACAATTCGATCTTTCCATACAACATACTAATGTATGTGTGTTCATTTATCCATAGATGCGTGTGTGTGTGTGTGTGTGTGTGTGTGTGTGTGTGTGTGACTATGTGTGTGTTTGACTATGTGTGTGGAAGAATTGATTCTGCTTATGCGTGTGCATGCTTGTTTTTTCATTTTATTTTCATCTCCTCATGCACATCCATCTGCAAAAGTCAATGGCCTTTGGTAAGTGTCAATTGGTTTGAAAATTGCATCGGTGAGAAACTGACAGTTACCAAGTGCCGTTGACTTCATGTCTTCGCTATCCTAACTTAGATATACATGATATATCAAAAACATATTGAGCACATTTTATTCATGAATATAAAAAACTGTATTATCAATATATAAATGATATTTGCATATCCATTTACTTATGTCCTCCAATATCCATGCCATACACCTATATATATATATTTCCCTATCCATATATATATATATATATATATATATATATATATTATAAAATGGTTACAAGAGATAACCTACTCGAGTTTCACCATAAGGATCTTCAGGGTTAAATCCACTGAATTAATCGAGACACCGATTAATAGTAGTCGATCTCGCGTGTGTGGTCATTGCATTAAAAAAAAAATAATGCAATGACCACACACGTGAGATCGACTGCTATTAATCGGTGTCTTGATTAATTCAGTGGATTTAACCCTGAAGATCCTTATGGTGAAATTCGAGTAGGTTATCTTTTGTACCCATTTTATAATAAATTTGCTCTAATTAGTATTGAGCACTCTGTATTTGTTATATCACTGACTTACCCCTCTGAATTCCACACTTACTAAGCATCGTGACCAAATTCACCGGTAAGTCAACTTTTCATTTATATATATATATATATATATATATATATATATGATGGGGGAGAATGGTGAAAGCAAAAAGTCATGCTTTAATAACTGGTTGTGATGTTTTGGTTACCTAGTTGCGCTGAGGAGGATTCAATTTAAAAAATGAAATAAAAAAATATTAAAAAACAAAAAACAAAAACAGCTGTGAGACCCCCCACCTCTTCACAGAATCGAAAGACAGCTGGTAAAACTGCAATCCACCATCCCCATCATCGACATCATCATCATCGGCCTAAGAACACCACTATCACTGCCATCATCCACAATTCACCCAGTATTAACAGCAGCAGCAGCAGCAGCAATACGAGAAGCGCAGCAGTTCGAATCTATTGATCTCTCCTCGTATAATATTCTAGTGGCAGTGAAGACCCCCCTCTCTCTCTCTCTCTCTCTCTCTCTCTCTCTCTCTCTCTCTCTCTCTCTCTCTGCTACCACCACCACCACCACTAGCAGCAGCAGCAGCAGGTGTGAGTTGTATGCTTTACTGGTCCGTGTGCAAAAACGATCGCGGCGGCGCGAACAAGAAGGCAGGGTAGGAGTAAGAAGAAAGGAAAAGGAGGAGGAAGAGGAGGCGAAAAAAAAAAGAGAAGGAGAATGAGAAATAAAAAGAGAAGAAAAGAAGAGAACACGAGTTGAAGGAAAGGAAGTATGTGAATGCATTAGTTGACCTTCAGCCGGAACTACGTACTACGTAGGGTGACGTGTGCAAAAACTGTGCCGGGTGAGCAAGATGGAAGCGGAAAAGTGTGTGTGTGTGTGTGTGTGTGTGTGTGTGTGAGAGAGAGAGAGAGAGAGAGAGAGACACACACACACACACACACACACACACACAGAGACAGACAGACAGACAGACAGAGACAGCGAGACAGAGACAGAGAAACAGAGAGAGACAGATACAGAGAGAGAGAGAGGGGGATTGACAAGGAGCGTGTATGTGTGTGTCTGTATGAGATAGAGAGAGAGAGAGAGAGAGAGAGAGAGAGAGAGAGAGAGAGAGAGAAGGGGAGAAGGGAGAGAGAGAGAGAGAGAGGGGGTAGTTACAAAGACCGTGTATATGTAAAAGAGAAAGAAAGTGTGTCTGCATAAGAGAGAGAGAGAGAGAGAGAGAGAGAGAGAGAGAGAGAGAGGAGAGAGAGAGAGAGAGAGAGAGAAAGAAAGAAAGAAAGAGTGAGAGGATCAGGTGGTCTATCTTGTACAACAAAGCCAGCAATAGTGATTGTTGTTTTTACATCCAGAAAACTCACGTCTTTTATGTTTTTTACGTTTAAGGAAAAGTCTCTAATGTGTAAAAAATGTGATAGTATTTTTCTACAATTTAAAAAGAATACCACCATAATCTTGGTTCCAGCAACGTCTAAATTTTATCTTTTTAAAACTGAAAAAAAAAAAACACCAAAAAAAAAACACCAAAAAAAAAACCTTTCGGTAATCCTCCTACCTTATTCTAGCGGGTTTGAATTAGTATATATTTACCAATCCCCCCGCACGAGCAGGATGTGACACTGGGTCAATTTCTTAAGCCAAGCTTAACAGGCTTCTATCAGACTGGTTGCCTAACCAAGGTTAAAGACCCCAATATACCCCTACAGTTTACCCATAGCTTGACGGAGAATAATTCGATGCATACGTTTCTCGTATTAGTGCTATGTGAAATGCACCAGCATCGTCCAGGATTTGAACTCGGGTCGAGGAATCTATTGCCTTCAACGGTAACCCTTACATTGGATTTATACAACTGGTGGTAGCTGGTGTCCAATATCTATAATTTGTATTCGAATTCTAATCAATAGTAGGCACCAGCTATCATTAGTTGAATATATCCAATCCAAACTGAAGAAGACTGAAATGTATGTGGTTGAAACATCGTAAAATAATAATAATAATAATAATAATAATAATAATAATAATAATAACGATCACAGAGGGAAAATGAAAGAGAGCAAAAAGATCGACAAATATTAGACCTTGCCAGAGAACTGAGAAAACTGTGGAACATAAGGGTGAAGGTCGTACCAATTGTAATTGGGGCCCTTGGAACAATCCCCAGGGCTCTGGAAAAGAGTCTGGATGAATTGGAAATCAGAGGAAGAGTCGAGACCACCCAGACTACAGCATTGTTGAGATCGGCTGGAATACTCAGAAGAGTCCTGAAGACCTGGGGAGATTTGCTGTCACTCAACCTCCAGTAAACCACCGGCTACGGAAGGTGTGAAAAACTCGAGTGGAGTGAAATAATAATAATAATAATAATAATAATAATAATAATAAATTAAAAATAGATTAACCATATAGTCTAATTAACTGAAAACATGAATAGCAAAAAAATGTTTGACAGACTTTAGGCAAGAACTGAATTCCTTTCTGCTTTTTATTGGCATTGGATTTTGTTTGATTCAGTCAACAGCTTACCATCAGCTTCTTATTTTACTGCACAGACCAAAGCTGTGCTATACATGCAATGAGTTGTCGAGGGCCGGTATCGAACAGGGAACCTTGTGGGCCCTAGACTGATGAACACGGAACATTGTGGCCCTAACGACTGGTTAAAACCGGCCAATTTAGTTATACACATAAAGTTAATGAAAATAATTTCTTGAATAAATCATTTATTTACCAACCCCTCCGCACGAGCAGGATGTGACACAAGGTCAATTTCTTAAGCGGAGTTTAACAGGTTTGAATTCAGAGTTTTCCTTCTCCTAGACCGGTTGCCTAACCAAGGTTAAAGAGCCCAGTCTGCCCTACTATTTACCCATAACTGGAGGGAGAGTAGGATTCATACCTTTCCCAAGGGTATTAGCGCTAAGTGAAATGCAATTACCAAGTCCAGGATTTGAACTCGGAGCGACGAGTCCATTCCCCATAACTTTAACCATTACACCACGCGCTTCTAAATCATATATATATATATAAGAACAATATTTGGCATGAAATAACCCACAACGGTTGATACGCCATTAAACCAAACAACTATCAAGAACAAATCTGTTGTGGATTTACCGTCAAATGCAGCTTAAAGCATTGGTTCCCACAATATCGCTGAAGTTAAGCAACGTTGAGTCAACTTAGTAATTAGATGGGTGACAACTTAGTAGCAATAAGCACAATGAAAAAATTAGATAACAAGTGCAAATATATTCTGAATCCATTTCCTGGGTATGACACTAAACTGCATCTGATGATAAGGATTCATTTCTAGAGGTCTGGGTGTGTAGAATACCCCGTGTAATTACCATTACTCCCAGATCCACTCTGACACGGAGTGGCAGTACTCTATGGGTCAAATATAGTCGTTTAAAAATTATTCATATTCGATAGAACTATGTTACAAAAGAAGACGCAACGGTCCGCTCTAACCCGGAATGGTAGTATATGTTCCATCTATCGGTCAAATGGATCTGTTCAAAAAATATTCATATTCGATAGGACTGTGTTTAAAAGAATCTCTTAAAAACAACTATACAAATGTAAATATGAACACGAT
>CM042159.1:15319946-15322446 GCA_023376005.1 Doryteuthis pealeii | reverse complement strand
GTCAGTACTGCGTATGGTTGCACCACATAGACTCTAACGAAATGTTTAAAGTAAAATTTACATGGAAACTACACAAGAATGCTGTTTGCTGTTTTGAAGAAATCCAGGAAACAGCACATTACAAGACAACAGTTATACGGCCACTTACTCTCATCTCGCAAACCACCCAAGAAAAGCGAGTAAGACATGCTCGGTACAGCTGGTGAATCGAAGACGAACTCATAAGCGACGTTTTCCTATGGACACCAGTGTTGACCGACCATCAAAAACTTACATTGAACAACTCTGTGCTTACACTGGATGTCATTTAGATGAATTACCAAGAGCGATGACCGATGGGGACTGATGTCAAGAGAGAATCAAGTGAATCCGTGCTGTCGGCGCGCCTTGATTGTTTTGATTGACAATCTTTCTCTAAATCACCAATACTCTTGGTTTCACGGATACGCTGAGCTCGTTTCTGACAATATTGCATTTTAGAGGCCAGTGTGTTTCATATATCTTACAATTCAATATATTTCATATCTATTAATAATGGAGATTCGCTCTCTATTTGTCTGTAACAAAAAACTACGTCACTGCTTATGTCACATTACAAAATCCTCATAACATAGAATAAAATACAGTCAAAATTTGAGTATGCAACCTTAGACGGTCCTCATTGGTTTTTTTTAAACAAATTTTAATAACTACATGTTTGGTATTTTATGTTTATATATAGTTTGTTTTATTTTAATACATATTCCAAATTATCAGAACTGAGTTTCCATTTCAAATAGTTTTATTTTTCCACTCCTTTAATACATTTGATGATTTTACTTAATTATGGTACAAACCCTCTGTCATTGAATTTTTAACTCCCACCTCCTCAGGCAATATATTTCTAACAATTATTTTTACATCGCCCGGAGACCGTTTCTTTTATTTTACTAGTATACTGTAATTATTCGTATATAGCACGCAACTTTATTTAAACTGAACACTTTTTCCATCATGTCGCCTTGACTGCACGGATTCCTATCAGTCTCTCGCCAACATATCGTTTATCGCTCGTGGAAAGCTCTCCTTGTGACATCCAGTATTCGTACTGAGCTGATAAGTTGCTGGTCTAACCACTTTGGTGGTTCATGTTAGTGTCTATTCATTTTGGTGTGTCCATGTGTTGGTGTTCCCAGGAGAACGTCACTTATTTCTCCCACATTGCCTAACGCGTCTTGTTAGTCTTAAAGTTTCCAATGATTTCTATACAGATGCTCTTCTGCTGATAGAAGAAAACAGCTCACATAACTTTCTACAGAGTATCGATACAGAAAACAGGAACCTTAATCTAAAAAAATATCAATAAGACATATGGACATTTGAATTCAAATGTCCATATTTTATAACAGCTACCTCTATTGTCTATGCGGGATATCGTCTACTTCTTGCCTTTTTTAGTGTGAAACCTAATTCTTTTATGGTATCTAACGATGTTCGAACCCCACAAGGAAGCAGCTGTACGACCACCTGCTCTCTATCTCACAAACCATCCGAGTGAGATTGACAAGACATGCGGGACACTGCTGCAGGAGAAAGGACGAAATCATAAGCGACGTTCTCCTGTGGAAGCCAACACATGGACATGCTAATGTGGGTCGTCCAGCAGGGACCTACATTGACCAACTCTGCGCGGATACTGGATGCTGCACAAAGGACCTCCCTAGGACAATGAATGATAGAGAAGGTTGGTGAGAGATTGCCATGGATATCCGTGCTAACTGCACGACATGATGATGATGATGATTACCTCTATTGTTAACTGTTATCCAACATACTCTTGTGGAATGTCTTTTGTTTTGATTAAGCCTTTAAATTATTGTTTAAAAAATTATAGACTATGGACAGCTCGTTTTAGCGGCTACAAAACGCACGTGCTATCCAGTGGGTTGGCAAGGTTAGAAAAGGCTATTTCCTCTTTTGGCGTTAAAAGTTAAATATAACTAATTATCATTACAATCAGAAATTTATAAATGCATCAAAATCGGCATTAAATGTTCCACAAGGAGTTGATATGCCGTTAAACAACTAAACGTAAGCCAAACCAAACCAAATATAAATAGTGATGAGTATAATTAAACATTTACATATGAATAAACTTCCGGCTTTAAATAACCCACAAGGAGTTGATGTGACGTTAAATAAGTAAACCAAACAGAATATAAATAGTTATTTTGAAATAAATCAAATTTTGACATTAAGGAGTTGATGTGCCGTTAAACAAATAAACCAATTCAAACGAAACCAATAATACATAGTTATTTACAAATGAATCAAACTTTAGCATTGGATAACCCACAAAGAGTTGATATGCCGTTAAACAAACAAACCAAACCAAATATACATAGTTATGATTACAATCAAACATTTAGGAATGAATGAAAATTTAGCATTAGATAACCCATTTGGAGTTGATATGCCGTTAAACAAATTAAGCAAACCAGACTAAAACAGACGAAACGAG
>CM042159.1:15304946-15314946 GCA_023376005.1 Doryteuthis pealeii | reverse complement strand
TGCCTAACTATTTACCCATAGCCCTATCTAAGGTTAAAGAGCCCAGTCTGCCTAACTATTTACCCATAGCCCTATCTAAGGTTAAAGAGCCCAGTGTGCCTAACTATTTACCCATAGCCCTATCTAAGGTTAAAGAGCCCAGTCTGCCTAACTATTTACCCATAGCCCTATCTAAGGTTAAAGAGCCCAGTCTGCCTAACTATTTACCCATAGCCCTATCTAAGGTTAAAGAGCCCAGTGTGCCTAGCCCTATCTAAGGTTAAAGAGCCCAGTCTGTCCAAATATTTACCTATGAACTCTGATCGACGAGTTCATTTCCAAACACTATAACCATTGCACCACGCACCTCCACCGAAGCCATCTTTGTAGAACAGTACTGACCCTATTCATCCAATAACTGGTGGGATGATGGTATTCTTACCTTTCCCAAGAGTATTAGTTCGAAAACAAACGTAATTGCGTGGCTGGAATTCGAATGCGCTTACTACAATCTCGCAGTCCACCGTGTTAGCCACTACGCCATGGTGACGTCCCTCCCCCGCATGAAAAGGTAACAGTCCAAAAATAACCCATCTCATATATATATTTATGCAATCTTATTTTTAATTATAGAGTTTCCACGCTGGAGAGTTTGGCAATAAATAGCACTTAATTATATCCGGGTTGATTGTTTAATCTTCCACTGGAAATAATGAAGCCATTGTATGATTGGTTGAGAAGAAAATTAAAATTTTATACAATGATTGTTAAGGATATAGTTATTTATAAGCGATATTGTATGCATATACTGGTAGGTCACATACTTACTTATTTATGGACGCGCGTGGTGTACCGGATAGAATCGTTGGAAATGGACTCGTCGACCAGAGTTCAAATCCTGGACGACGCTGTTTGCATAGCGCTAATACCCTTCGGAAAGGTATGAATCCAAATATTCTCCCTCCAGCTATGGGTAAATAGTAGGATCGAATATTCTCTTTAGCCTTAGATAGGCAACCGGTCTAGGAGAAGGAAAACCCCGAATTCAATGAACAACCTACACAGTAATTTGTTTATAATGGTGAAGGCTTATGTTGGACCATTTGCACTTTTTTGGCACAGTCGATAGGAAAGAATTGGTGCACAAGGAATGCCACAAACCCAGTCAACGACTGACCTCAGGATTTTAAAATTCAGAGTTTTCCTTCTCCTAGACTGGTTACTTATCCAAGGTTAAAGAGCCCAGGTTGCCCTGCTATTTTACCCATAGCTGGAGGGAGAATATATGGATTCATACCTTTCTCAAGGTTATTAGCGCTATGTGAAATGCAAAGAGCCTTGTTTAGGATTTGAACTCGGATCGACGAGTCCCTTTTCTACGACTCTAGCCTCCATATAAATATTTTGGACCATATGACCTTTAGGCACCCCTTTTGTGATCTCGATTTATAAGGACATTTTTTATTTACACCGTCAAAATCCGGTTGTTTTTAGGGGTTAGGGTTAGGGGTTAGGGTTAGGGGTTTGTTTTATAATTTTAAAAAACTCTAAAAATCGTCTGTTAACAAACAACCGGATTTTGACGGTGTAAATGAAAAAAATGTCCTTATGAAACGAGATCGCAAAAGGGGTGCCTAAATGTCATATGTTCCAATATTATTAAATAGATATCTACCTACGCCTCAATAAAGGTTGAAACGTGTTCAAAGGTAAGTGTATGAATAAGTATAATGTATTACTCATTTCTTCTATGCATTGATTTATACGTACATCATATCGGTGTCTGCGTATAAACAAATATTTATAGAAATAGATATGTTTGTAATCCTCAATATGCATAAACCTATATTTATAGTGTCTCGATCAGTCCATCTGTCTGTCCGTTTGGATGCCATTGAAAACATAGATCAAATAAAACTTTTCTAGGCTAGAATTTTTCGTTATTTTAAAGCAAATAATATGAAAGATCTGTTTGGAAATGTCAACATGGAGGATATTCGCTCTTTTTGGATAAATTTAAAATTAAATAAAATTATACCATAGAATATAGACAGGAAACAAATCAATACCGTATAACATAATCCCCAATAATGCTAACACATTGTTAAAACCAATTACTAAAAAGTATAAATATAAATACACAATATGTATAAACTTCCTAACCGTTAGGCCTGACATAACCCCAGATGGGTTGATATGCCGTTAAAAATCAATAAACAAACAAACAAACAATGGTGGTGTGTATATGTACATGTATGACTGTAATATGCCTCCTGAGCCCGGTAGAGCTCTCTAGAGGTGATTTTACGAACTTTCACCGGTTTAGCAAAAGGCATTACTCGTCTGTTGTTTACACACTCGAGTTCTCATGGTGATTGTAACATACATCTATCGATGTATATATTTATCAGTTAAAATGTTCGCCTCTTACTGACAGCTACGGACGACCGAGTGGAAAGGGGTTGGACTGCTGAAAAGTCAGTCAGGTTTCGCTCTCAGCTAGAAGTAGCTGTTAAGTCTAGCCACGCTGATGAGACGTAAATGTCGAAACACGGTGTTTGTGAAAGACTATATATATTATGTGACTGTTCCCTTGTCACATAAATAGATATGTAAAACCTTTATATATTTATTTTATTATTATATAACAGCTCTATTTTATATCGAGCACTCTCCCAATAATACTGCGTTTGAGACACCGTTCCAGTAAAAGCTGAAACAGTGACAATCCCACACACACTATATATATATATATATATATATATATATATATATATATAAACAATCTGATGTATCTTTGTTTTTTTTTTTGTTTTCTTATTTAAACTCAGGAAGACTCACAGTTTTTCGTCATCTGTTGTCTTTATTGACCCCTCTCTCTCTCTCTCTCTCTCTCTCTCTCTCTCTCTCTCTCTCTCTCTCTCTCGTTCATTTTTTCCTTCTTTTCTCGGCATTGTGGAACCCGCCATATTGTTTTTGTGTTTAATGTGACCATCACAATTGTTCCTTCTCCATCCTCCCGTCTCTACCTACTGTCGCCTCCTAAAATGCTTATCATAAAAACAATGGAATGGCGTTATCTGCATGAATAAACACAGCCATTTACTTTTGAATTGCAAGGCAACACTTGAGAAAGGCCTATCACCCTTCAGTTGGTAATTACAATGGTGGCCATTTCACCTTAAGACACTATCATGATTTCTTGTTGGATGCCCCATACGTATGACCTTGTGTCACATCCTACCCGTGGTTAACTGTTTGGGTAAATGCCTATCATGTTTTCGTCAATTCTTTGTAAAAATCTATATACTAACTCGTGCACTGGACACGACAGTCAACAACATCCGGTTTGAATTAAAACTCGACAAAGATGGGCTGAAAAGTTCATAGGATGAAAGCGTTTCGTATGATGACGTCATATCTGTTGTTGAGAACTTTTTGAACCAATGAGATCCAAGCTCTGCAACACAGATGGTCTATCTATGTCCTTAAGTATTTGGACAAAAAATATCATAAAAAGAAAAAATGCCTGTTTCTTTATGTTTCTTATATCACTCTCTCTCTCTCTCTCCCCTCTCTCTCTCTCTCTATATATATATATATATATATATATATATATATATATATATGTGTGTGTGTGTGTGTGTGTGTGTGTGTGTGTTTTAATATGTTTTCCTGAGCGCTTTGTCCTGAAGATAAGTGGCTAATACTCCACTTTGTAACCAATGGTAACAAACACCCTTTAATTGTATAGTACACCGTAACAAATAAATATAACTCTTAAACCTGTAATCAAGCACCTTGTTTACATTTTTTTACCGGCCCCCGCCAACTCAGAAAAGTCTTCGGGGTGGCCTAATGTCGAGTATCCCTTTCAAAGATAAATATTGCTCTGTATATAATCTAAAAATATTATTATACATTGAGCTCTCTGTAGTGATTTAAAGATTCCCTGTATTTATACATACTGGATCATACAATAATATACAGTGTGTCTTAGAAATCACATATAGAATCATCCCTTACTACTCTCTCTCTCTCTCTCTCTCTCTCTCTATATATATATATATATATATATATATATATATATATATATATATATATATATATACCACTCGCTTTTCTCATTATTCTGTGATAAATAATTTCTTATCTTATGCCCTGAAGATGATCTAATTAATAGATCGAAACACTGCACCGTCGGCCAATAAACTCACCACTTAACCCATTTAAACCTGTGTTTTTTCATTTTCCTTGATATATTACATACCGTCGGATTCACTTCCTTTCTTCACACACACACACACACACACACATATATATATATATATATATATGTGTGTGTGTGTGTGTGTGTGTATTGTGTATAAAGAAAGAACTGTAGTGGTACTACCTAACCCATAACTGCGAAGATAAAGTGGCACATACCTTTCCCAAGAGTATTAGTCCGAAGGTGAACATAATAGCCCAACTGGAGTTCGAACTCGCTTACAACGATATCGCTGTTCAACACATTATCCACTACGCTACAACGACTCCCCATTCCTTGATTTTTTTTAGTAACGAGCTGCATCAATACAGCAACAAGAATAATATGAAGCTTTTATCAGCTGGGCGGCTGATGAACCGTAAATAGAGATTGAGGATGTTAATGGGGATTATTTCTTGTAAGCGAACGTACGGGAAATGTGTAACATATTAAAAATACATAAATAAATGAGATAGATAAAATAAGTCATAGCATGAGCGTCCCGTGTGCAAATGTAGATAAATATAAATATAAGTAATGGGTCAGAAATAGAAAGTTTTATTTACTTTTTTTTTATCTTACTTTACTTTATTTTCAAGGAGCATCGATTGGATTATTTTTAGTTTAGTGAATATGGGTTGTTGGATTATTGTGGTATATATATTTACCAACCCTTCCGCACGAGCAGGATGTGACACAAGGTCAATTTTTTAAGTGGAGTTCAACAGGTTTGAATTCAGAGTTTTCCTTCTCCTAGACCGGTTGCCTAACCAAGATTAAAGAGTCCAGTCTGCCCTACTATTTACCCATAGCTTGAGGGAGAGTAGTTGGATTCATACCTTCCCCAAATGTATTAGAGCTATGTGAAATGCAAACAGTCTCGTTCAAGATTTGAACTCGGGTCGACGAGTCCATTTCCTACGACTCCACGCACCTGGATTATTGTGGTATAAGATGTGAGCAAAGTCGTCACTCATATTAATGAATTTTTCTAACAAGCAGCCAGTAGAAATTGGCCAATGAAATAAGAAGACAGAAAGCATTTAAGATCGTTTGCAACTGTCCTCAAATCAATTGCTGGTTAAACTTTCTGCCAGGAAGACCTATCTTTTGGATTAACACCAGTGGAAATCTACAGACTTGGGCTTGTACATATTCCAAGGATAAGTACAGTCTTGGACTTAAATATATTACAAGGAAACCTACGGGCCAGGATCAACAACTGGATTCTGTGAACAAAAACAGAACAAATGAACCCTTACAACGACGACAAGGATTCTAACAGTCGTTAGTTAAGTAAAACTTAAATACTCGAAATAAAAGCTTGTTTGCGCTTAAACCCTTGAGAAAAAGCAGCAATGATTTCCGGTAGAAATTGGCCAATGAGATAAGAGGACAGAAAGCATTTAAGATCGTTAGCAACTATCCTCAAATTGCTAGTTGAACTTTCTGCCAGGAAGACCTATCTTTTCGATTAACACCAGGGGCTAACCACAGACGTCTGACAAGGAACACTACAGATTTAGACTAATATTATTACTTATTGTAGAGGAAACCTATGTTACATAATTATGGATCCCTAATATCTTTTTAAGGTAGTATAGAAATCCTTATGGCGATCAGTACAGCTGATGGCCTTGAGAGTGAGTGACAATGCTTGACCTCACTCTCACCTTGCGTTCTGGGGATGGAACGTGAGAACGGAAGTCAATAGAAGCCCTTCCGGTTTAAGGTGTAAGCAACTCAGTTAGTCAGTTGGACAGTTAGGAGTTAGAAGTTAGAAGGGAAGCTAGCAAGATGTGAGCTCACTGCGTGATTGTCTGGTCTGGGGATCTGGAATAAAGTAACATCAAAAGTAAATCGAAGTCTTGTTGTTATTACTAAAAGCTAACAATGACACAAGGCTTCTGATAAGAAATGATCCCCGACAAAGACCCGGAGTCCCCAAGAAACACCACGACAAGGCCAGACCAAGATAGAAGACGAGATCTTAGAAGAAAGCCGGCCAGAAAACTAGACGACAAAGAAGACGTAAGAAGGTATATGACATATGTAGATATATAGTGCCGGTAAAGAGGTATGCAACATATATACCTATTTGGTACCGTCAAAGAAAAGGCACTACGCAACAATATATCTATTTGGTACCGTCAAAGAACAACTGAATCCTTACAAAAGCGACACAGATTCTAAGAGATTCATAACAAAAAAGAAGAAAATGAAACAAAAGACAAACACACATACACATATACACACACACGGAAAACAAGGAGAGAAAACAACAACCAATTCACACCTACAGGCGTGAAGGCCCAGGTAACGACAGAGGGAAATAGATGTGGATGAGAAGAAACGATCCCATAGAACCGGTTTGTTTGCTAACGTGCAGTAATGATAGACGCTTCAGTCGGAACTTTTCGCCAACCGCATTAACGCATTTTGATTAGGAGATGCCAAATACTGCCAAGCATGAAGATCCCATTAGACCGACTTATTCAAAGAAAATGGTGGTTGAACCGAAAGTCAGATGATTTCAAGGGTCAATGCTTGCTCCAGCTGAAGAGACGCTAATCCAAATGAAGACTTCAAAATAATTCCCAAAACTTATCTCATATTTGCACTGTACGACTGTATGCTAGCAGACAAATAAAGATGGTGTCAACACGCGCACACACATATACAGGCATATATATATATATATATATATATATATATATATATATATATGTATATATGTCATGCCTACCCTAGTATTTACAGTCACGTGATTGATTCTTAATTCCTCTCACTACCGTGTCTATGATTTGAACTCGGTTCACCAATTCCATTTCCTTCAATGATAACCGTTATGTTAACTTCGCTTCGCATGTAAGTATGTATATATGTATCTATCTATAAAAACTATTTGAAAAACTATTTTTATAATAATAAACGTTTGTATTTATGGGTTTACGGTTCTGTGTGTGTGTGTGTGTGTGTGTGTGTGTGTGAGTGCGTGTTTGTGAATGTGTGTGTGGATATGTATATGTGGGTGTGTATTCCCGTATTCATCATTCATCTTTTACGTAAACGAACTGAAATTTTTGAATTTCCAAAATCAACATTTCTTCCTGGATCCTATAAGTCAAAGCCACTCCCCCATACCTAAAACAAACAATTTACACTCCAAACTGTTACCCATAAAGATAAACACAATATTTCATGCTAATACATTGCAACAAAATGTCCAACAGTAGGACTCATACCTTCAATATTAACACCGATTTTCTCCTAAAATAAATCAAGGAATAAAATCAAAGTAAATTGTAAATCATCCATTTTCTTTCTTTCTTTCTTTCTTTACTTTATATTAATTTTTTCTTTCTTTCTATTTCACGTCATAGATTTTCTTTCTTTTCTTCTTTCATTCTTCACTTCAAATGTGCTTATTTTCTTTCTTTCTTTCTTTCTTTCTTTCTTTCTTTTATTTCCAATCATATATTTTCTTATTTCTTTCATTATTTCAAATATCACTGATTTTCTTGCTTACTTCAATTTCATGTCATATTTTCTTTCTTTCTTTCTTTCTTTCTTTCTTCTTTACTTTTCATTTCTTTCTTTCTTTCTTTCATTCTTTCTTTCAAATCTTATCACTTTTCTCTTTCTTCCTTTCAAATTTTCATTTCTTTTTTCAAATCTTATCTTTTTCTTTCTTTCTTTCTTTCTTTCTTTCTTCTTTCCTTCTTTCAAACTTATCATGTCTTTCTTTCTTTCTTTCTTTCTTTCTTCTTCTTTCTTTCTTTCAAATCTTATCATTTCTTCTTTCTTCCTTTCAAATCTTATCATTTCTTTTTTTTTCAAATCTTATCATTTTTCTTTCTTTCTTTCTTCTTTCTTTTTTTCAAATCTTATCATTTCTTTCTTTCTTTCTTTCTTTCTTTCTTCAAATCTATCATTTCTTCTTTCTTTCTTTCTTCAATCTTACCATTTCTTTCTTTCTTTCTTCTTTCTTTCTTTCTTCTTTCTAATCATCATTCGAAATATTCATCTCTTCTATTTCATGTCATATATTTTCTTTCTTTTCATTTTTCTTTCTTCCCTCCAAATATCATCATTTTCTTTCTTTTTTCTTTCATTCTTTGTTTTCTTTCTTTCTCTTCTCATTTCCATTCAAATTATCCTTCTTGTCGCCGTTCAGTCTTTTTGTTGCTAAGACATGAGTCGTGTAGCCGGAACCTTCTTCACGCTGGTCAATGTAGGTAGCCGGTGTTGCTCCAAAAACAGCGAGGGGGGTTGAAGGTTCTTCCAGCTCCTGGAGCACCTGCATTTGTCGTGGCATCAAATCCGCCAGGAAGAAGCACGGACAGTCCTGGTGGAATTGTTGCCCACCACTCCTGCAGTGCTGGTCGCTAGTCACCAAATTCTTTCTTCTCCCATCAACTGGATATCGGGGACGAGACATCTTGAGTTTTTTAATCCATTAAAAAAAAAAAACAAACAAATTCCTTGTTCTTTTTACGCCAATTATTCTTATCCTTTGTCCTTTTTTAAAATTTTATTCTTTGAATTGTGTTTCTTTTTTAAATTATTCCTTGCATTTCGACTCTGCAGGAACCTCTGTTATACGAGGACATAAAAAAATGAAAATAAAAAGGAAAGAAAAACTATCACAAAAAATGAACAAAGACAAAGACTCGTATCAAAGACTGGTGTTGGGTCAGTAAAAAAAACAAAAAAAACACGTACTTCTGGACATGGAGTTAAGTGATGGAGAGCCTTTCTGATTGGGCATAGCAATTACAGAACGCGCACAGAAGTTTTGGCGCCCATATTCAAAAGACACCTACGGACCAGCTGCAAGACTAGTCGACCAGAATTTATCTCCGAGAAGACTGACTCATATAAAAGATACCAGATACCCTTAATTTCCCTCTCCATCAGATGGTACGTCTCTCAAGCTTGACTCTATATATAGGAAGGACCATTATATTGTTAGTGATTATTTTGTTGTATAATACACCTTTAGAATTGAACAACGTTTTAATTCATTTATTTGTTGTTGTTAGTCTTAAAATAAATGCTATACCATCACGATACTAGTATCATAGAAAATAATCCATGAATCTTGATTGGTTAAAATTCGAAGCCTTCCACCTGGAAAAAATTAGCGCCTTCTGATTGGTCCATTGTATGCTACATTCTACGGTGTCGGCGAAAAACAGAGTTGAATTAAAGTTTTTAAAAAAATGTTAACTGAAGATTTACTGGCAATAGATGATATTTTTCATCCTATTTGAATATTTCCTGAAAATTTGATAATTAATGAAATATCTGAACAATATTCAATATTTAAGAATAAAATTGAAATAATAATAATAATAATAATAATAATAATAATAATAATAATAAAACAGAAAACAAAACAAACAGAAACAACAAAAAAGACAAAACAAAAAAGGTATAGATTGAACCAAACAGAAAAAATATGGCTGAATGAAGGAAAGACGGAACGAAAGAAACAATGAAAAAAAGAAAGAAAAAACAACCTAAAAACAAAACAAAGGTAAACAAATAAAAACGGAAAAATAGAAATTAAAAAATAAAGGTATCATATATATATATATATATATAATATATAATATATATATATATCACCCTTTCTAACAGTATCATTCCAATATAACCGGAAATGAGCCCGAAATACTCTCAGTGTAACAATTGCAAATTCACCAGTATTAAAAAAAGACGTATTGTATGCATCGGCCTAGGCCAAGATGATAAATGATCATAAGT
>CM042159.1:15287446-15297446 GCA_023376005.1 Doryteuthis pealeii | reverse complement strand
TAATAGAGTTTGCTATATTCATGGGCAAAGAGTGCTCAATATCTTTATAAGTTGAGGTGGCGAAAACAAGAAGTTAACAGCACTTGGTAACTGACAGGTTGTGGTTGGTTTGAAAATCAGATCGGCGAGAAACTCTTAGTTACCATACTGTGAATCTTAATCGAAACACTTAGTGTCGATTCATTTTGTCAAATATCAATAAAACATCTCATTCTTTCTATTTTTTAGTCGTACTCATTTCTCAACACACACACACACACACACACACACACACATTATATATATATATATATATATATATATATATATATAATGGCTGTCGACTCGTGTTCGAGTAAGACCATTTCCTTTTAGTTTTTTGTTTATATATATATATATATATATATATATATATATATGTGTGTGTGTGTTGTTGTGAATAAAAAAGGCCTTAAATACCATGGGTATCATGGTTATGGACCATTTCTAAATAAAATATACGTGGTCTGAAGAAGCTCCATGGGCCCTAGATACCCACGAGTGGAAATGGTCATAATCACGATACCCCTGGTATTTAAAGCCTTTTTATTCACAAATAATTGTGCTCTGTTTACAATAATTAAACATTGAGCTCTCATACGGAACCTGAACTCTACAACAAACTACTGGTAGAGAATAGGACCAGTCTAGAATCACATTGTAGCAAGAAACTTGGTACCACCCAAAGTATATATATATATATATATATATATATATATATATATATATATATATAAACATCTTTTCTTATGACACACAGTATTCAATATATTCAATTTATTGTTTGTTTTATGTTCACGTCAATACTTAATATCTAAATCGATTTTTGTTTGTTTTTCTGTTGTCGATCAAACATGTATCTTTTATGTAGCCAATTCTATCTTAAAGGATTGTGAATCAATCTGTTTGTATCGTTTAAGTCCTAAGACGTATATAGCTGCTCGTGTGGAAGTGCATGGGCTATATTCAGCGTCGTGGGAAATGGCCTCGTCAACCTGAGTTAAAATACTGGACGAGACTGTTTGCGTTTCAAATAGCGCTAATACCTTTAAAATTCTATGCGTCCACTGATTCTTCCACCGGATATGTTAAAATAGTAGGCCAGACTGGGTTCTTTAAAGTTAGTTAAGCAATCAGTCTAGAAGAAAGAAAAACGCTGAATTCAAACCTGTTAAACTCCGCTTGAGAAATTGACATCCTGTTCGTCTGGAGGGGTTGTTATATATATATATATATATATATATATATATATATATATATATATATATATATATATATATACCTGCTTCTAGGTGAAACACACTGAATTTTCGTCATTCAATCTTTATCGCCCGAACTTTTCTAACACTAATAAATTACAATTCTCTAAACCTAAACTGAAGTCCGGACATCTTTAAAATATTCGTTTAATTAAGTCATTTTCTTGCCTCTCTTTTCCAATTGTATCCTATTAATCAACTTTAAATGTCTTTCTGCTTTTCTCAATGTGAATGTTTATGTCATGTTTATTCCTTCGAGTAACTTTCACCAGTTCATCATCTCCGTTTCACAGCCGAAGCCGGATCCGGTGTTTCCCATCGGCCTGTACCGGATTTAGAAAATCTTTATGGTACTCATGCCAACATTTCATGGGCTCAAGTGCAAGTGCAAGATTAGCCATAGAGTTAATCTTAAATACTAATCAACACTGTTCTGTGTGAATTACACTAGGGTGTGTGTGTGTGTGTGTGTGTGCTTGTGTGGGCATGCTTGTATGTGTGTATGTATGTGTATCAGATATTATTGAGCAATTATCCTTATAGATAGATAGATAGATGGATAAGTATATATGAAAGGATTAGCTCAGTCGGTAGAGTGTTCGGCTAGGAAGCACAAGGTTCTTGGTTCGATACCGGTCCTCGCCAATTCAGCGTATGAGTAGCGCAGTGATCTGTGCGATAAAGTGAGGAGCTGATGGTAGGTGTGCGCTCCATCTCAGATGCTAAAATAATCTCCTTGGTCTAGCGCTTGTAAAAGGGGATAGACTCTCGCTGTCTTGCTGAGAGAGAGAGGAGAGAGAGAGAGAGAGAGAGAGAGAGAGAGAGAGAGAGAGAGAGAGAGAGAGGAGAGAGAGAGAGAGAGAGAGAGAGAGAGAGATGAACAGGTTGAGATAGATAGACTAGGCACTGACCTGTTGAGACATGGTTTAGACGTTGAAATAGCAGACATGGTCTCACTATTATATAGTTATTTACTAAGCTTAGCTTAGATGTGCCACAAGTCGGAAGTATGGAGCGCCCAATGAGAATCGAACTCAAAAACATTGGTCTGCAAATCTAGCTTGCTAACCATTACAAAACGTGCACACATTTTGAATTTTAAAATGTCAAAATTTAGATACTCAGAATCAATACTTTTTGTTTATATCTCGTATTATTTGTTAAGATTTATATATAAATTAGTCACTTTTTGAAATTTCAGTTTTTAAGTAAAAAAAAAAAAAAGAAAAGTAATTAGCAAAGATCTAAAAATAAATATATGATTGATTACATCTAGAAAATTATTGTATTTAAACAATGTAATCATGAAATTTTCTGCTAGGGTATTTTGGGATGGGGGTGGATATCTGATAGGGTACAGGGTTAATATTTCACATCTATTTTCGTCGAGGTAAGAAGACCCTTGATTTGATTTGTAAACTCTTCAAAAGATTCTCTCTCTCTCTCTCTCTCTCTCTCTCTCTCTCTATCTATCTATCTATCTATCTATCTATCTATCTATCTATCTCATTGAGCATCTATCTATCAATTTATCTATCTTATTTATCTATCTATTTATCTATCTCATTCATCATCTATCTATCTATCTATATCTATCTATCTATCTATTTCATTCAGCATCTATGTATGTATGTATGTATGTATCTATCTATCTATCTATCTAGTAATTCAGAATCTATCTATATATGTATCTATTATCTATCTATCTCATTAAGCATCTATCTACCTATCAATCTCATATATATATATATATATATATATATATATATATATTCATATCTGTTCATATCTATCTATCTATCAATCACATTCATATATATCTATCTCTCCATCTATCTCAATCTATTCAATATCTATCTATCTATCTATCTCAATTGTTGGAAGCATGCCTAGAAAATCAGTGACCGAATTCCTGTTGAGGTTCGTGTACAGCGACTCGAGCCACCTGACCTATGTATCCAATCCCTCCGCCACAAGCAGGATGCCACACAAAGTCACATTTTAGGCGTGGTACAACTGGTTTGAATCCACAGTTTTCCTTCTCCAAGACGGGTTACCTTAGCAATAGTAAATCATTCAGCCTGTCCCAATATTTATCCATAGCTAGTAGGTAGGGAACCGATGAATTCATGTCTTTTCCAAAAGGGCATTAACACAAAACTGAACGCAATTTACTTCCTTATATGCCTGGCATTTAGGAGCAACAAATTATTTAAAAAAAAATGTAAAATGTATTTGCAAAGAAGATTTAAAAAAAAAAGATTCTCTCCAATTGTGGTACAGGGGGGTGGGTGGAGGAATTGGAATCAGTGACCTGGGTTCAAATCTTTGTTAAAGATGTTTGCAGTTCACTTTGTGCTTATGCCCTTAAAGAGTTTAGTAAAAAAGTAATGCCATTTTGGCTACCCTCAGCCCTATGAAAAAGGGTTTGAGATGCAAACATTCCAGTGACGAGGGAGTGAAAGCTCTAGTGAAGAAGTGGCTCAAAGAACAGTCAACAGAATTTTACTGGACAGGAATACATACTCTCATTCAAAAATTGTAGAACATTGTTATTGAGAGAAACGGTGACTATGTGGAGAAGTAGGGATGTGATCCACAGAGGACCAACTTCATTTTAATGTATGATACATGTCCCTGTGTTAGTAATTATACTTGTCCTAAACAAAATGGCATAACTTTTTGACTCACTTCGTAAAACATCTCTTCTTCATCCAGTTATGCTTAATTGGTTGAGAATACATGACTCTCGTTCCTCAATTTAGGAGAAGGAAAAACTATGATTGGTTGGTTGGTTGGTTGGGTTTTACGGCATAACAACAAAAATGGGTTATTTTATGCCGAATACGTTTTTGTTTTATTAATTCTTGTTGCTTTTTCAAACTTTTTCCGTTTTTTAAAAACATTCTTTAACTGATTTAAAAAAAAACCCATAGATGTGACCCAGGCAGGTACTGCCACTTCGAGTCAGTGTGGACCTTTGAAGGAGTACTCCACACTCCCCAGAGCTCCAGAACTGGAACCCCACCACTAGATATAGTTTAACGTCATACCCAGGACCCTAAGATCCTCCGCCTTCTAGCAGAGAAAAATTATGAATTCAAACCACCGTAATTCGCTTAATAATGATATTGGGTCGCATCCTACTCATGGTGGAGGGGTTGACCAAATAGGATTTGTGACCAGAAAGTATCAAGAAAGACACTCCAATTTTTTTTCTTTTTTAAATATTAGATTTAAATGAAGACGTGTGCACAGCTGAACAACTTGTATATTAAAGTGATCAAGTCTAGACGTCTAGACGTTTTAGTGGCAATTCTCTACGATGAGCAGCCTCAGAGCTTTTGATGATGAAGAAGAAGAAGAAGAAGAAGAAGAAGAAGAAGAAGAAGAAGAAGAAGAAGAAGAAGAAGAAGAAGAGAAGAAGAAGAAGAAGAAGAAGAGAAGAAGAAGAAGAAGAAGAAGAAGAAGAAGAAGAAGAAGAAATCATGGATTGAAGAAAAAATGAACGTGACAGAAAAGAGCAAAGAAGATAGCATGAAAAAGAAGAAAAAGTGAAGAGGAGGAGGAATAAAAGGAGGAAGAGGCAGAGGAAGAGAATTAAGGAGAAAAAGGGTGGGAAGAAGAAGAAGAAGAAGAAGAAGAAGAAGAAGAAGAAGAAGAAGAAGAAGAAGAAGAAGAAGAAAGAGGTATAGAATGAAACAGAAAAAATATAGATAGTATAACAGTCGTTGAACAGTGTTAAGTATACCCAACCCTTTCAGTACGGGTATGATATTATACAAGGTCGTAAAATGGAGGATCCAACTCGCTTTTCAGTGGTAATGAATCTGTGAGACTAGCTTGCTAACCATTGCACCATGATGGGACGCCTTTGGAAAGTGTTAAGTTAAACTAATAACGAAACTAATAAAGTCCATAACGTAAAATCAATTTCTTTGGTGGGGGTGGGGGGGAATAATTAATAGGGGGAATCGCAGGAGGAAAAGAATGGCTAATCCAATTCGTCTTGGAATAGACAAAACCCACCGACTATAGTCGATATCGATTTGGGTGTTGTTGATTATTTTACACTCAAAAGAAATCACTATCGATTTTATTTCGAAAGGAACAAATTCCAATACGTACGCACTGAGTGTTCACACAGCACCTCCCCACCTGCTCAGACCTGCATTTGAGATAAATTGAAAAAAAACAAAAAACTGATACAAAATAATCTTTTCATATTTTCTTGATTGATTCAACGCGAACTGACATTCGATTAAAATCTAAAATCTACAATTTAGAAATAATAATATCTTTAGACTTGAACTGGGGGGGGGGCTTATCCCATTATTTGGTTGGGCGTGGGGGTCCTTAATCATGTAATCTCGATCAGGTAGTTATTTTCCTGTCCTCCTGGATAACCCACTCCCGGCCAGAAGACCAGACCTAGTGTTAACGTTAAAAAAAAAAAAAAAAAATCATGATTGTTTGCTTTGGTTTTGTGGTTTAATGGCATATCAACCGTCCTGCGTTATTTAATGCCAAAACCATCCTTGTAGACCCCCATGTCGGCTGGGGCGTTAGAATACACCTCTGCAGAGGAGTCAGACTCCCCTAATAGGGCCACCTGTTGGCCGTGGTTGGTGACCCTTGATACTTAAGGATGGAACCCCTGGTAGATGCAGCACTCCATGACTTGCAACACTCCACTTTGGCCCTTATTTGGGCTAGACGGTCGTTCGGAGAGAACCCCCCTCCAATCAATCGGCTGGTCCATCAAGCCTTAGCACCTATATAATTGTCACAACCTTATTGCCCTTATGGTAAGCCCCAACCCTTTCTATCATGTATGTACTAGAAGGCCGTGGCTGAGGGTCTTCATGTCCTGGGAATGACGTTAAACTCTATCTAATGGGTCCAGTTCTTGAGGTTTGTGGATCATCACCATTGCTCCCTGGTTCACTCTGGTCGGAGTGGTAGTACCTGTTAGGGTACCATCTATGGGTTAAATAGAAACTGTGAAAATAAAAAAATATTGAGTATCCATTATGAATGCCGTAAAACAAAACAAACAAACAAAAATATCCTTGTAGTTGTGCATAGCTGAGAGGTGAGGGGTTTCAAACCTTTCCCAAGGGTATTAGTCTGGAAGTGAATGTAATGGCGCGATTTGAGTTTGAACTCAATTACAACTATGTTGCAATCCGGCACACTAGTCACTACGCAACGAGAAAATTAGCAAAGAAAAAAAAAATAGACAAAAACAAATCAAAAACAAAAAACAAAACAAAAAACAGAAGCAATAAATAAAAAAACATGTATCTACCCAGCCCCTCCATCACGAACAGGATGTGGCACAAGGCCAATTTTGTAAGCGAAATTCAACTAGTTTGTATTCAGAATTTCCCTTCACCTACACTGGTTGCAAGACGAAAGCTAAAGAACTGAGTCCGAACAACTATTTACCCATAGCTGGAGGGAGGATCAGAAGAGGTTTTAGTTTGTTTTGTTTTACGGCATATCAGCTTTTTTTCGGGTCTTTTAATGCAAAATCAAGTCATTTCGATATTCGGTTTCGTACAGTCCCTGCTGTTGCTTAAATGGTCACCCATCTAAGTATTGAACGGGATCATCGTTACTTAACTTCGGTGATCTAGCAGGAACCAGTGCTTTCAACATGACTTGAATGTAAGTTCAAAATGAAACGTAAACAGCCTCATCCAGAATTTCAGTTCGGATTGCCCATTCCCTTTCCAACAACGATAACCGTAACGCTAAACAAAACAAAGAAAGATTAGCCCGCCCCCACAAAACTCAAAGAGATCATCACGGTATTAATAAGATCAACGAAAGTACTCTTAGAAATATTATTTGAAGAGACCTGCTATCACTTGTTCTCCTGGGGGATAAGCAAGAAATTTTGATATGAAGATGAAATATAAATATAAAGAATATAAAAACTTTTGTGTTAGATCTGTGTTATTATTTTTAACATTACTTGCATTCATAATAAAGAATATCTACAGCGATAGTAAAATAAACATAAAATTAGATTTGTCTATTTTACCAGGACCGGTTAAATAAGCCTATAAGCAATGTTTGTCTATTCGACCAGAACCGGCTACATAGTCTATTCCTATTTTTTTAATATGATCTAAATACTATGAAATAGTTTTAAAAATAAATAAATAGACGAATAGGACAAAAGAAAAAGAAAACAAAAGAAAAAAAAATAATAAAAATGATATACAGTGGTACCACGACTTACGAGTTTAATTCGTTCCGCTCGTGACTCAATTTCCTCGTATATCAAATCAATTTTCCCCATTTACATAAACTGGACTTCCATTAACCCCCCACCCCAAAAAAACATCTTTATTTTTGTTAATTTTCTTTAAATAATAAAAATAGTAAAATAGTTCCGTATCATATAAAAACACAATAAAATAGTGTGTAACTAATTATGAGCTTTAATATGTTTTAATATTTATTCTTTTTATAGATGATATTTTTCTTTGGCGTAACAAATTTAGTAACTTACATGTTTTTAGTGAACTTATAAATATAAGTGTATCTGAAGCTCGCTCGTACATCAAATTTTAACCCTCACAAAAAGCTCAAAAATCGACTGAGTCTCAGCTCGTAACTCAGAAAACTCGTAAGTTGGAGCACTCGTAAGTCAAGCTATCACTATATATATATATATATATATATATATATATATATATATATATATACTTGTAAAAGTTTCGCGTATGCTTCACATATCTATTTATAAATAAGATTTAAAAAAAGAAAAGAAAAATAGCCAAAAAAAAGACAATATAATTATTTTATATATATATATATATATATACACACATATATATATATATATATATATATATATGTGTGTGTGTGTGTGTGTGCGCGTGTGTGTGTGTGTGTGTAGAAAAACAAAAAACACGAAGTATTCCAAAAGATGAGTTTATTCTTGATGGTAATGTCGGTTTGAAAAGTCATGTGGGCATCTTCCCCATTTTACTTCCATATATATATATATATATATATATATATATATATATATTATATATATATAAGCAAGTAAATAACTGGTCCACCCACATCTACAACGAATTCGTAGAATGACACGTTCGTTGAATCGAACTGGCCTTCAGAAATGGCTGCCTCATCATTGACTGTCACATAATTCTGCATCTCATTTGCATTGTTAAGTAAACGCGTTGCCATGTATCCCAGAATCCAACTTGCATTCACCTGACCAAAAATCGATATCATTTGCATTTTATTCAAGGGAGACTACTCCTAAATACAAAAATGAGAATTAGTCCATTTAGAGTTACTTCCCATGATTAAAACCTCTTGTGTTTCTCGTGTCATGGTTATGTCGCTGGAAATAGACATATCGGCAGGTGTTCAGATCTTAGATGAAGCTGGATGCATTTCATATCACATTAATAATACCCTTGGGAAATGTATGATTTTCTACAACGATAACCACTGCACGACGAACGCCTCTAATACTGAATATATTTAGAACTAATTTAACAAAAAAAAAAAAAAAAACATAAGTAAAAAGAACCTCGTCTTTATTATTTTGATTTTTCTGTCTGTTGTCATCAATCTTATAAATAGGATAAGTCTAAAATATTAAAAAAGAAAGAAGAAATTCTCTAGAATTTTTGAGTCAAGTCTAAAAGAAAATTATTTTGTTCTATTTTTTGATTATTTGTTTGTTATACCTTCTTGGACATCTCCCATTTTACTATTTCGTCACATCTATACTTAAGAAAAATAAGGAATCTTTGCACTAAACATTTACAATATTAATGCAATATCTGTCTATATAGAGATTACATTCTATTAAGTAATTTATCCAATAGTTCCCAAATATGCCCACTTATTTTCTTTTTATTAGCATTTTAAAAATCTTCAGATACTTCACTTCTTTAATAAAACATCATCAATGGGGAGAAGGATTCTTATATTCTCCACAACAAATGATTCTCTATATCTTACTACTCACAGATCTATCATTTACTGAAGAAAATCTCACACTATATTTGCTATCATCTAATGAGAGAGAGATACTTTTCATTGTTAAATTAGTATTTGTTCTGCCAAGTTATCGCAAAATGGACCATATGACCTTTAGGCACCCCTTCTGCGATCTCGACTCACAAGGACACTTTTCTCATTTACATCGTCAAAATCCGGTCGTTTGTTAGGAGCTAGGGTTAGGGATTAGGGTTAGGGGTTAGGGTTAGGAGTTAGTTTTATAATTAAAAAAAAACCTCTAAAAATCGTCTGTTAACAATTAACCGGATTTTGACGGTGTAAATGGAAAAAATGTACCCAAGAATCGAGATCGCAAAAAGAGGTGCCTAAAGGTAATATGGTCCGAAAATTTTGACATATAGAAACACAACGTTTCGGCCGTTGTACCCTCCGGTCTTTATCAAATGTACCTTGTTCGTCCGAGCATAACCAAAAACACAGTATTTCTATATATCAGAAATTCAGAAAAATAACCCGGTTTTTGTTTATATGCATTAAAGAAATTATGCTTGATCCTACAATCTTTCTTTGTTGATTCTTGTTTATTATAATTATCTTTTTAGAATCTTTAGATTTTTATATACTATATTTCAATTGCAATTACATTTAATCATTTGGTAATTAATTGACTAAGAGATGAATCGGTTATTTTTAGAATTTACAAACATAAAAATTGACGT
>CM042159.1:15247446-15284946 GCA_023376005.1 Doryteuthis pealeii | reverse complement strand
CGCCTGAGAAGTCACAATGAAAATATAGAATCATTACAAAATATGTTACGAGATATGTGACGAGAAAATATGGAAAAATAGTAAAATATGTTACTAAATATGGTGAGAGAAAATATAGAAAACACTAGTAAAATATGTTTCTTAATATGTTCAGAGAAAAGAGAGAAAAAATAGTAAAAGATGTTACGAGATATGTTAAGAGAAAAGAAAATCTACTGAAATATATTACGAGATATGTTAAGACAAAATATAGAAAACAACTCGTAAAATGTATTTCGATGTTAACGCTTCAAGTAAAAAAAAAACAATTGATTAATCATGCGAATTGAATTGATTGCACAGATATAAAATATATTACGAGATATGTTGATAGAAAAGAAAAAGGAGTAAAATATATACGAGATATGTTGAGAGAAAATAAAAGCATATTACGAGATATGTTGAGAGAAAAGAAAAAGGAGTAAAATATATACGAGATATGTTGAGAGAAAAGAAAAAGGAGTAAATATATTACGAGATATGTTGAGAGAAAAAGAAAAGGAGTAAAATATATTACGAATATGTTGAGAGAAAAGAAAAAGGAGTAAAATATATTACGAGATATGAGAAAAAAAAAAACTCAGTAAAGTATGTTACGAGATATGTTAAGAGAAAAGAAAAACAAATAAAAATAAAATACGATGCTAATCCTTCATGTAAGTCACTCGAACAGAATGACTATCTAACTGAATATTCAATGGCCAGTATCGATAGAAAAGATAAATAGGTTTAAGAGAAAAAATACAAAATAAGACGTAAGAAAATCGGTAATTTTCACCTTAGTTGGCTAAATTCCTTCATGGTATTTTTGTGTTAAAGCATGCAGTTGTATTGTTTTCGAAAAAGTTTCTAAGATTTGTTTATTTCGCACGGAGACTTTCAAAATAGTTACCGGTTTGTTTCAAAATGATAGTCAAAGGAGGTTACTCTAATTGCCTTAGTTGCTAGGATTTAGCCAACTAAAAGTGAAATTACCAGAAAATCTAGTAAAATGAAAGAAGTAATTAAGCTTCTTACTGTGATTAAAATAATAATGATAAAATGTTTCTTTACATGCTTATAAAGTATAAAACGGTATTTGAAAAAAAAGAAAGAAAAAACAGAATGGCATTCAATATGGTAGCGAATCACATCTGTAAAAAAGAACCTGCAATAAAGTTTTATAAAAAATCTATTTGCCTCTCATATCTAAACAATGAAATACTATATATATATATATATATATATATATATATATATATATATATGTGTGTGTGTGTGTGTGTGTGTGTGTGTGTGTGTGTGTGTGTTGAATAATGAGTAAGAGTGAAAAATAAGAAAATTAGGATGATTTATTGGTACTTAGTAAAATAAATTTTACTACACTAACTTAATTTCACTCACCTCTTTTCGCAATCTAAGTAATTATTTCGTTAACAACACAGAAATTCTCTTGGTAAAATTTTTTTTGCAAACAAGAATGCAAATTTTAAAATTTCAAATCACGTTCTTTTAAAACAGAAACGCTGATATATATTTCCTCCTCCTATTACAGAAATCAAACTCAACACGTGACGTTTATTATCCTGAAGAAAATTAGACTCAAATACTAAATGCATTTTTATTTTAAATATGTTTTAATACTGTGGATCAATTAATCAAATCACTTAGTGTCGGAACATTTACCAAATACAAATCATCCAAATTTTCTTATTTTTCCCCCTTACTTATTTTTAACATGCTGTCGGATTCATTTCCATTTTTCTAGCCGAAATATATATATATATATATATATATATATATATATATATATATATATATATATATTGCTCTGTATTTAATCTAATTTATTGATTATTATACATTGAGCTCTCTTTAGGGATTTATCAAAATCCTTGTATGGATATATGTTTGCACCTACAGGAGCATACAGTATGATTATACAGTGAGATTTTGAAGATCCCAGGTGGAATCATCTCTTACTACCAGTCATTTGGATACCTTACATATATATATATATATATATATATATATATATATATCATCAAAAATTGTTACCACGTTCACATTGTAGTACCATTAGTAGTTAATCAAAAGGGCTCAATATATAAAGGGCATTTATAGTTGTAGAAAAATTCTTTCTCTCTACCACGGTTTCGGTGTTCAAGGTACACCTTCCTCCTGAAGAATGTGTGCCTTTAACACCAAAATCATGGTAGAGAGAAAACTTTTTTCTACAACGATATGTATATATATAGATATGTGTGCATGTATGTATGTGTGTGTCTGTGTGTATGTGTGTTTGTCTGTGTGTGTGTGTGTGTCTTTATGTATTTCATTTACACATATATATGTATTTCATTGTATTTTCTGAGAGCCAGATGATTTTTAGTCGTTGTTAATTTAGTATATACAAAACAACAACAACAACAACAACAACAACAACAACAATTTGAAGCTGAAAATTGAATAAATTTCGGAAAAATCAATAACATTAAATCACATGTAACAAAATAGATGTAGGAGGCTCGTTCCAGAAATAAAATACCTTCGATTTGGTGATTGTTGGTGATAGAGAAATAGGGATTGAAATGCCAATTTAGAAAAAAAAAATACAAATGACGTGACAGCAGAGGAGGTGTGTCTCATTGGATTACACCTCGAATGAAAAGAAAGATGCAACCACTGAGATTCACGGACATTGGCTTGCCGAGCCTTTACGTAGCCCAAACCAGACAGTGGAGGTGAGCACAGTAAGGTGATGGGTAACGTGTTTCGGCAATGCTAGTAGTAACAGTGATGTCAATAGACAATCACATTCGTCAATTCCCCTCACTGCGAAATTAAGAGCAACTCGCAGTTAAAAGAGGGACTACGTGTGAAAATGTAAAGATTTTATTTTTAACAAAATTGGCCCGTGGATTTCTTGTCCATTGGTGGTTAAAATGCTTGCCAACGGAGAATGGCCATGAAGATAGTTTTCTAGCTGAAAATATGGTCTATTCAACGGTGTTAGCATGCTACCTGTATCTATTGTAGTTCCCGTGGAAATAGATTGGGGTAATTATTTTTGGAACGAACCTCGAACTATTGTTCTGCTTTTTTATTTATTGACATTTACGATAATCACATAGAGTAAATCAATTTTCAACGAATTCAGTAAATGATTATTTTAAGACAACGAAAAGGTAACCTTAACCATTAAAATTCAGATTAAATCTCACTCTCTCTCTCTCTCTCTCTCTCCACACACACACACACACACACACACACACACATATATATATATATATATATATATATATATATATATACGGTTGAAAATCGAATGGTAAAAAACCAGACCGACTCGAGTTTCATGCGTTTCTTCCGACCATGAAGATTTCTTACCTGAATGAAACGCGAATCGGTCTGTTATATATATATATATATATATATATATATATATATATATATATATATATATATATATATATGTGTGTGTGTGTGTGTGTGTGTGTGTGTGTATATATATATCCTCCGCACGAGCAAGACACGACACAATGTCAGTTTTGAGAGAAAAGACAGAAAACTAGTAAAATACGAATCTAACAGGTTTGAGTAAGTTTTCCTTCACCTAACCTGGTTGCTTAACCAAGGTTAAATAGACCAGTCTACCCTACTATTTACCCATATCAAGAGGGAGAATAAGTCCTATGTGAAATGCAAACAGCTTCGCCTAGGATTTTAACTCGGGTCACCTACGCCGGTAAACATTACACCACACACCTCCAATTGCATACACAGGCTCGTACCCGAGAGACACTTTAAGGTACTGGTACAAAAATATATCTTATTAATATCACCAAACCTGAAAATTAGGATTTTAAAATTTCCTCCACTTTGTCTGCTTTGTGGAGGCGCTTGGTCTGGTGGTTACCGTCGAAGGGAATGGACATGGACTTACCGACACGAGATCAAATCCTGAATAAGGCTGTTTCCATTTCATATAGAGCTAATACATTTCGCAGAGGTATTCATCCAATTATTCTTCCTCCAGCTATAGGTAAATACTAGGGAGGACTGGGCTCTTTAATATTGTTATAGGCAACCAGTTTAGGAGAAGGAAAGCTCTGAATTCAAAACTTGTTATACTTCGCTTAAGAAATTCACATTGTGTCACATGCTGCTCGCGCGGAAAAGTTAGTGAATGCATACCCATAATAGAATTAACTCTACCTGCCAAATTACCCCTAGGGCTGTACCAAATTCCATTCAACTGGTTCCCTATTGCAAAAGTATCAAGTACCAGTCTCAGGAATGGTTCACAAACAAAACAAAAGATGGCAGGGGTGTTTCCGTAGAGATTTTTCCGCTGTTAACAATTGACCCGTGTGAGAACCGCTGTCAGCTGTTTACAACAGGATCACAGTGGTGAGAGAGTGGGTAAAGAGTTAATAAATACAACTACCTATAGTCAAATTCTAATACGTATAATACACTACGCAATTAAGATATTAACCCAGCCTTTTCGCAACTGGCAGGGGTAATCTGAACATTAGCTACATGAATGAGAGTAACCTCCCCTTGTTTATTTCACTTTGATCCATATGTTTTAGTCGGTGCTTTTTTATTTCACCGTAAATCTACACTGAAAATACGAATTTCTTCGAATCAATACAACTGCATGTTTTAACACGAAAATATCATAAAATGTGTTCTTAATTTTGCTTGCGCATTATTTGAAATGAACTTAATTGTTACTAAGAACAAATTTTATGATATTTTCGTGTTAAAACATGTTACTCTCATTTATGTAGCTAGTGTTCAAATTACCCTGGCAGAATTACAGCTGGTTTGAATTTCATTGTTTTCCCTCTGAAAACTCTAAATTCAAAACCTTAAAGGTGCTGTTCGGAGAATCTGTGCCACACCATTGCATCGTTTTCTGCTATCGGCACATCTTTAAAAAGTGTGGTGCGCTGTACAAAGCCTTCAACATTATAAACTATGCAGGTGGTCCAATATGCAGGTTGACAACAACTATCAACCTGCATATTGGACTACCTGCATAGTTTATAATGTTCAAGGTTTTTTAAAGCGCAGGTAGTCCATCTTTAACTGAACTGTTGGGTTCTCATACGTCACATCCTCTCTTTTTTCCCTTCTCTTCTTCTTCATTAGTCTTTACCAATTTCTCACCGCTTAGTAATGATATGTAGGCTTCTCGGTCAGAAAGGTTAACTGATTCTAGTTCAGCCAGATACTACACGTTGATCTTAGGCTGAAAAGTATAAAAGTATCATTTACAAAAATAAAAGAAACAGAACAATAGTATACATAAGAAAATTCTAAAAGTGAACTAATATATATATATATATATATATATATATATATATATATATATATATATATATTCCCCACTTCCGACCAAGCCGGATTGACATAAACTCTTTTTTTTTACGTGGGGAGTCAAGCACAAACATAAAGCCCATGTGTGACCACTGAAAAAAACACACCAAAAAACAAAAAAGAAAAGAAAAAAGAATGCGTAGTCCCGTCGGCATCCCTGTCCAGGAGCACTTTATGTGTTGAGCAATAAACCCTGCCCTACTCCCTTTTAGGCAAAATGGCAAGTGCTGCCTGGGTGAAGGGAAAACCCCTGGGACCACGCTATCAGTTTTTATCACTCATACAGTAGGAATCGAAACCCCTATATCAGGTACGTATATATATATATATTGTATGTATAAAGGTACTTACTCGGGGTACTGTTTGATGTTCTTAAGCCGGGTCTGTAAAATGGCACAGGTGCGTAAATCCGAGGTATCCACCACCCTGCGGCGTGGGACAGTGGGGAGCCGTATCTCCTCACCATCCTCCTGCAAGTTGTTGAACACCGATTGATGGGGCGTCGATTGCGGAAAGGCCAACGATGCTCGCCTCCGCTGGCTGACATGCCGGCTGCCTGTTGCACCAATCATGCCTGCTCGCTCCTTGTGATCGAACGCTGTCAATTAGAACGAGACAAGAAAGAAGACAAATTTACTAGCATCATTTGAATAAGATAAGGGAAGTGAAAGAAAAGAATTTGGGGATTATTTTCATTTTTTTGTTAGACTATTGCCCTGAAAAAATATACATTGATAAATTAGGCTAAAAAATGTTGGTGTCTTCACAGAAGAAGTAAAAATTTTTTTTAAAAAAGCCAGGAAAAAAAGAAAAAGAAAGAAAAAGAATATGTTGGATATAGTTATTTACTAAGCTTAGCTTAGATGTGGCTTAAGGCCAGAAGTACGGGGCACCCAGTGAGAATCGAAATCACTTACAATGGTCTACGAGTCTGGCTTGCTAACCATTACACCACATTAGGTGCCTATTATTGTTATATTTTAACCCCCTGCTTTGCTTAGATATAGCACAAGGCCAGAAGTGTGGGGCGCCCAGTGAGAATCAGGTCTGCGAAGCCAGCTTGCTAACCATTACACCAGTGAGATGCCCAGTTTGCTTAGATATAGCACAAGGCCAGAAGTGTGGGAGTGAGAATCGAACTCACTTCTGCGAAGCCAGCTTGCTAACCATTACAGTGGGATGCATTAATATAAGGTGTGCTACAATTCCCACCTAAATTTATAGACTAGGCGATGTCACGTGGCTTATTCCTCCGCCAATCAACAGCCATAATGCGTGGATAGTTGACTACTTAATCACTGATATTGAACAGCCGTCCATTTGCAATCATTGACGAAGGAACTTACAACCAAAGGATTCTTCACTAAGGATTTCCGCTGGACAAGCACTCTTGCTTGAAGCCTAAAAGAGGGCCCATAAAATCGTAACAGAAAAAAGAAAGAAAGGAAAAGAAAGAAAAGTAAAAAAAAAATAAAAGAATAGGTTTATCCTGTTGTTGGGATCTGTAAATCGTGGAAAAGCCTTCTATGTATGTATGTATCTATCTATCTATCTATCAATCTACGAGGGTGAGTCAGGAAGGAAAAATGTCATCCGGATTGATATAAAGTTTAACTCTTTGCCAAATTTTCCCACAGTTTATCAAATTTTGTTGATATTTTCTACCTGCATGCTGAGATGTTTCAAAGTTCACTATCTATCCACCTCAGAATTCATTCTATTCATATAAAGTCCTAGTATTTTGTAATCTGTCCTGCTCAATCATAATGAACTAACCATCAAATACAATGGGATCGAAGTGGTGGAAGAAGGGCTGACAGCGGTTTAAAGCAGACAAAGTGTTAAATACGACTAATTATCCTAAACTGTTATAAAAGCGAATTTACGTCCAATAATCTTAATAATGGTCATCTTACAACTCGCATGTAATATGGGTACCTACTGCTATTTAGTTTACTTTGTATAAGAATAATCATCGTATATTTGGTTAAAAAGCAGTTCTAAGTTTTTTTTTATTCAAGAAAATGACAATCTTAAAAACCCGTATATACCAAGGTAGTCAAAAGTAATGACATTTTATTTAGGACATATATAATTGCCAACACAGGAACATGTATCATACATCAAAATGAAGCTGATCCTCTGTGGATTACATCCCAACTTCTCCACATAGTCACTGTTTCTCTCAATAGCAATATTCCACTTTCGAATGAGAGCATACATCCCTATTCCGTAAAATTTTGTTGACTGTTCTTTGAGCCACTTCTTCACTATAGATTTCATTTCCTTGTTACTGGAATAATGTTTGCCTCTCAAACCCTCTTTTATGGGGTCGAAGAGATGATAGTCTGAATGAGCTAAATCTCGCGAGTCTGGAGGATGCGATTAAGTTGTCCACCCGAATGAGGTGATTTTTTCCCTTGTCTAATGCTTTTGTGTGGTCCAGCATTGTCATGCAGAAAGAGGACATTGTCGATTAGCAAGGGTCTTACTCATCGGATTCTTGCTCTGAGTCTCATTAGGGTCTCAATATAGGTATTAATTTTATAAAAAAGACTTAACATGAAATAAAGAAAATTGCATTACTTTTTGTCACACCCTTTTATCTTTCTATCTATCTATCTTCCTTTTCAGTTTTCCTAGTATTGTTCCCAATACAGCACGTTAGACTGTGACGAATACTAGGAAGACATCTCGGGAAGCATAGGCGTGTCGAAATATATATATATATATATATATATATATATATATATATTATTTCCTATAAGTCTAACATGATCAAAGGGGAACCACTCTTGACTGATAAATGATTTATTTATTGATCCACTAGGAAAAAAGAACACGGGGTTAGGGGTAGGGTTTAGGGTTAGGGTTAGGGTTAGGATTTAGGGTTAGGCTTAGGCTTTAGGGTTGGTTAGGGTTAGGGTTAGTTTAATGGGAAAATAAATAAATAAATTATCTATCAAGAGTGGTTCCCCTTTTATCATGTTAGACTTATAGGATATAACCTATATATATATATATATATATATATATAATATATATATACGCACGAACACACAGACAGACAGACAGACAGACACACACACACACACACGCACACACACACGCACACATATATATTATGTGTGTGCGTGCGTATATATATATATATATATATATATATATACATTTATGTACACATACACAGTCACTAACACACACACACACACATGTATATGCATATGTAAACGCACGCACCTATGAATATTTACACATGAACATAGGTGTACGTATGAGTTTATGTTTATGTAACGTGTTTTCATGCAATAATGATTACATTCCCCGTTAAAAATGTTTTTGTTTTTTTAATCTTGAAGAATATAAGCATATGCTCTGACTTTAATTCATTCTTGATATTTGGCTTGAAATTAATAAACAAATACAAAAATGGTCGAAGTATTGAATATCTGTTATTTAATAACCTGTTATGAAAAAATGATTTGTTGAATCATCAATTTATACATTTTAAATTTATCAACTAACAAATGTGTAACCAGTTCTTATTTGTAATAACTATTGAACTTGGCACAACTTCAACCACAAATAGTCACTTATATATAGCAAGGGAGGCTATTCCTATTTTTTCTCAGAGTTACTTCCCTTGAATTTTTTTTTTAAGAGACATTAAATACCTAGCAGTTAACAGGATTATACACGGGCAAATCTACTCTTCTGCCTAGAAATTTAATCTCTATTTTGTCACATTTCATTATGTATTTAAAATGACATTTTTTTAATTAAAAAAAAAAGAATATCTAAAAATTCTGATTTTTTTTATTTGTGTTTTTATTTTCGAAAGTGACATTTGTTTTGAATGAAAATAAAATACAAACATCGAAAAAAAGATATTTTAAAGTGGAGGGTAAAATATTTACATTTACTTATCGATATAACCCTGGGGTGGGGTGGGCTGTAAAATATCGCTTTCTTCTCTATTTAATTTGTCGATAAAAACGCCTTCAAACCCCTATTCGGTTAATAACTAGCACAGGTCTAATTTTCAGTTGGTGCCGCGTAGCGTATTTTAGGGCAGGAGGCCAGAACGACAATATCCGAAAATACCCAAAATACAAAAATTGATTGACGTCATCGTTCCAAAGAAACATTATATAAGCAATTTATTCGTACATCATCAGCATCACCATGACTCTCACTAACGGATCATAAGGTGAAAATGAAGGAAAATGAAAAGATAGACAGATATCTGAGCCTTGCCAGAGAATTGAAAAAGCTGTGGAATATGAGGGTGAAAGTGATACCAATTGCAGTTGGTGCACTAGGAACAACCCCGAAAAGTTGGAAAAAAGACTGGAGGAACTGGGAATCAGAGGAAGAATTGAGACCATCCAGAAAACAGCATTGCTGAAATCAGCTAGAATACTCAGAAGAGTCCTGAAGACCTGAGGATACTTGTTGTTACACAGACTCCGGCGAAATGCCATCAGCTAACGTTGGTGTAAAAAAATCACAGGAGTGAACATTATAATAAGGTCGTACCAATTGTAATTGGTGCCCTTGGAACGATCCCTAAAGCGCTGGAAAAGAATTTGGGTGAACTAGAAATCAGAGGAACCAAGACCATCCAAACTAGAATAGAATACCCAGAAGAGTCCTGGAGACCTGAGGAGACTTGCTGTCACTCAGCTCCCAGTGAACCACCGGCTACGGCAGGTGTGAAAAACTATGATAATAATAATAATAATATGGAAATTAGGTTGATAGTGATTCAAATCATAGCTGGAGCTCTTGGGAAAATCCAGACGAAACTGGAAAAGATAATTGGAGAAAATGGAAATCTGGGGAAGAATTGAGAGCGTCCAGCACTAGCAGCACTGCTGAGATGAACTGGGAAGAGTCCTGGAAACCTAACCCTAACCCTAACCCCCTCTTCTTTTTTCTTAGTAGATCAATAAATAAATGAATAATTTATCAGTCAAGAGTGGTTCCCCTTTGTTTATGTTGGACATAGGAAATAACCAGTTTATCTATTAAATTGTCATTATTACAATGAAATGGATTCAAATGTTGAATTATAAGGAACAGCTTTTATTCATTTTATTAATATTAATTGTTCTTTATTGACGATTTTGGGTGACTTAAGCATTGACGTAGTTTTGGTTACAGACAAATAGAGACCGAATCTCCATTATATAATAGAAAGCAATAATTTTTTTTTTAGGTTGATGAAATGTTTATATATTGATCTCATAGTTATGTGTGTCAGCTGTTGTTTTTGCTTTAAGAATGTTTGAATTAACATTAGTGATTAACAAAGATGAGTCACAACAATGAGGAAAATAATAATTACAACAAAAGATACCATCTATCTATCTATCTATCCATCTATCTGTTAAATTCAGTTTCTATTTATTTATCTCGTTCAGTATCTATCTATCTATCTATCTATCTATCTATCTATCTATCTATCTGTCTATCTATCATTCTGTTAAATTCAGCTTCTATTTATGTATCTCGTTCAGTATCTATCTATCTATCTATCTATCTATCTATCTATCATTCTGTTAAATTCAGCTTCTATTTATGTATCTCGTTCAGTATCTATCTATCTATCTATCTTAGTTTATTTCAATATCTATCTATCTATCTATCTATCTAGAAAGGGGGGAAAGTGTGTGTGTGTGAGAGAGAGAGAAAGAGAGAGAGAGAGAGAGATATTGTGTGTATCTCCGTGTGCATGTGTGTGTGTGTGTGTGTGTGTGTGTGTGTGTGAGAGAGAGAGAGAGAGAGAGAGAGAGAGAGAGACAGAGACAGAGACAGAGACAGAGAGACAGAGACAGAGGGGGATGGAGAAATGTGTGTGTGTGTGTGAAAAAGAGAAAAACAGACAGACAGACTGACAGATAGATGTACGCTTGGATAGATTTACTTATTGACGAATATACATTCCCTACATTGTACTCCATTTCTTTTTTTTTAATTTGAATGTCTCACACTTTGTTCCGGGAAACGTTACAAAATAAGATCAAGCAAAGAGCTCATAGTAGTGATAATATTTACAATAACTGGTTAGCAAGGGTATTAGTCCAAAAGTGAACTTAACAGAACGACTGGAGTTCGAAACCGTTTACTCCGATGTCGCAGTTCAGCACGTTAGTTAATACACCACGGTGACATCTCCTAAGTTCATAATCATTTTTTACGCAGTCGGTCTCATTACTTAATTGACAGATCTGAAGCCCCCCCCCTCTCTTGTCCATTTTGTTTTAATGGCGACTATAGATTAATTGAATATAGGAAAATCTTATCCGCCCACAAGTTGGACAAAGTTTGCTATCTTGTCACGGACAGATCTCTAAAAACCCGGAAGTGACTGAATGGATTCATTAGGCCTCCATCAGTCGTCGGCCATATTGTATATCAAAAGCATTTCCGGTCATCACTGACATAAATGAAATGAATTGACCTCTTGAATAAATGCAGACGACTGGAATGAGGTAATCCAATGTCGTTATCTGCGCCCCCCCCCAGATTATTAGCAAGAAATATTAATAGATAATTTGTCGATTAGCCTTTGCATCATGTGGATTTATAGGGCACACCATGAGGTACCGTAAATCCTCGAGTATAATCCGCACTTTTTCCCCAAAATTTAAAGGTCAAAGTCCCTATACTATATACGAGGTTAAAAATGAAAAATATTTTCTAAGCAACGTCCGAATCTTTATTTGCTGTCCGGCAATGTTCAGACGCATTTTTCCAGGGGTACAGCCCCCTAAAAAACTTACGTATTATACCCAAAGGCGGACTATACTCGAGGATTTACGGTATATATTTATTTATTTATACAGTTGCTTGTTTTGTTGTTTTGTTTTACGGCATATAAACTCGTTTTGGGTTACTTAATGCCGAAGCGATGTTAATGCACGCATAGAAAAGGCATGGTCTGCTATAAATAGATTATCAGTCATATGGAAATCCGAACTCACAGACAAGTTTAAGAGACAATACTTCCAAGCCGTTGTCGTGTCAGTGTTGCTGTACGGCTGCATCACTTGGACCCTAAAGAAGCGCCTAGAGAATAAACTCGATGGGAACTGCACAAGAATCCTGCGTGCAATCCTAAACAAACGTGGAAACAACACCTCACGAGAAGACAGCTGTACTGCCACCTGCCCCACATCACCCAAACCATCCGAGTAAGACGGACAAGACACGCAGGAGAAGCAAGGGCGAAATCATGTGACGTCCTCCTGAGTAAGCCACCACATGAGCATGTCAGTGTGGGCCGGCCAGCAAAGACGTACATTGACCAGCTCTGTATGGATACTGGATGCTGCGCAGAGGACCTTCCGAGGACAATGAGTGACAGGGACAGTTGGAGAGAGATTGTCATAGATATCCGACATGATGATGATGATGGTGATGATGATGAATTCTGAATCAAGTCATTTTGATAAAAGAATTCTATGTTTGATTAAAAAATTCTATGTTTCACGTTTTTGGTATCTTCAAATACTTATTCAGAATGTACATTTCTGCGTAATTTTCTAATATTGTATTTATGTATTTAGGAAGGATATTATAGCATCTGTTTTAGGTTTTTTTAAATAGTTCTTGTGCTGTAAAATGATTCTTTTGTAGGAGCCAGATTAATTAATTCGGTGAGAACATATTTTATTGTGTACGCAATTTGGTATGCATAGCCCATTGGTTGCTGTTCTTTTTTTTAAGCAAGCAGGAATGTGTTATACTTGTGTGACCTATGCAAAGTCTGGATAGTACTATATTCCTAAAGGATGGTGCAATGATCTAGATTAGAAGTGGGGAACCTATGATCTTAAGGACACATTAAGTGCAGCTTCCAGCGGCCTTACTGAAATGCCAATCAAAATTAAATACCTCAATTTTAAAACCCCTCCACACGAGCAGGATGTGACACAAGGCCAATTTCTTAAGGTCAATCGTCCAAACAACTGGTATATAATATATATATATAATATATATATATATATATATATATATCCCAGTTACTTGGTCGATTTAAAAAAAATTTAGAGCTACAAGTAAGCTTCAGATATTTTTTTCAATAAGTTCCCAAAAGAAAAAATATTTTTTACAAATTTATTATGCCAAAGAAAAATATTATCTATAAAAAAAAGAAATTTAAAACATATGACAGCACATAATTCCTTACATGCTATTACATGGTTCTTATACCACATAGATTGCTTTGATATACGAGAAATTTGAGTTACGAGCGGGACGGATTAAAGTCAATGTAAAATTATATATATATATATATATATAATATATATATTATAAGTAATAAGAGGGAAGTAATACCGTTCCCGTAATTAAATAAATAAAAGCAAAAACTTTTATTTGTTTTGATTTCTCATTGAACTATATATATATATATATATAATATATATATATATATATATATATAATTCAGGTTGTGCTGGCAGCAGATATTCACATCCTTTTCTCCAACCATCTCTACTGGCCATCGCCCCTGGTAGGTCTTCCACACGACATCCAGAATCCGCACTCGGACTGATTGATGTATGCTTTTCTTGTCAGTTTACATTGGTGTATCCATTTGTAGATGCCCTTAGTCGAACATCACTTATGTGTTCGTCCTTGCTTCTACAACAGTGTCCAATAAGTATTACCCGTATCTTTTGGATAGCTTCGATAAAAGGTGGCAAGTGACCGTATAAATGATCTTTTTGAATGCTGCTTCTATATATATATATATATATATATATATATATATATTATATATATTATACTAATAAGAGAGAATCTAGAAGGAAGTACCATCATACAAATGTGTGTGTGTGTGTGTGTGTGTGTGTGTGCATGTACCAATTAGAGTGACTTTAGACGAAAGTTTATAGGTAAAAACCCGCCGGTAGAGATTTAGGTATCTGGTCACTTACCCGAGCCTAATAACCGAAAGCCATGGTAAATATGTCGTTGTTATTTAAAAATATCCCTACCCGGGGTCAATCCGTGGTACAGAACAATTGATTGACTCTCATAACTTTGTACCGATTCTTTTAAGCTGTCATTGAAATTTCAGATGAGCTAATGGAAAATAAATGATATATTAATCTTAGCCAAATGGTTACTGCTTCGGGCAAAACATTCCCGCGTCAAAAGGTTATTTTGCTTCAAAATTGCCAGTGTCGTCAGATTGTCGTGGCCATTATTTTCTGAATTGGTTGTCTTAAAAATGTTTTCAAGTATGAAAGATTAAAAAAAAATGTTTCTTTTTCTTTTAAATTTCCACAGGGACTTTCTAAACTTTCTTACGGAAGATTACCAAGTAGGTATTTACGCAATAACACTTTAACTTTCGCTTTTACTTTCACATTCTTCTTGTCCCCCCCCCACCATCAATAAAAGATCCCTGTCGACTGGAGCTTTAGAATACACCGACTGCACCTCTACAAAGGGGTAAGAACCCCCTACAATGGGGCCAACGTGGGTGGTGAGCCGTGATGCTTAAGAATGGAACCCTGGTAACTGACCAGTCCATGAGATGCATTGGTCCTTACTTAGACTAGATGGGCGGCCGGAGAGGTTCTTTTCGATCAATCGGCTGGTCACGTCAAGCTCTAGCAACTATATGACTGTTCCAATCTTTATGGAAAGCCCCAAACCTTTTTCATATATGTGCTAGGAGGCCGTGGCTGAGGGTCTTAATGTCCTGAGTATGACGTTAAACACTATCTGATGTTGAAGTTCTAATTCTGGAGCTCTTGTCGAAATCGGGAGCCTTAATTTTATAATCGAGAGTCTTCACGGAACCTCGAATCGAACCCTTTATTTAAGCTATATCAACATTTATATCCGTTGCGCCATGGCACAATGGAATATAAGTGTTAATACAGTTAGAAGTAACAATCATCTGGTTGCAGGTTCGATCCTGACTATAGACGAAAATAACATAGAATACTTAACATAGCTTAACACTTGTACCCTGTCATGGTTAACGAAATGAGAACAATCTGCTACAATGGATTGAATAGATGGTTCGGTTCGAAGTTCCGTGATGCCTTCGACATGAAGGTGCCTAAGTTCGACAAGAAACGTCAGAAGAAGACCGGAAGATACATCAGCCGGAACGTTATGTAAATGACCATAAAGATGACGAAAGCAATAAAACAAAAACAAAAACAACACAAAAAAACAAACAAAATAATACAAGGGTTAATATGTTCAAAAACCAACCAGCCAACCAACTTAACCAAAAATTAATGATTTCCATGGAATTGTTTTATACGAAAGGAAAAGATAATTTTATTTTTAATATTACGCCCCGCACGAAAATAAGACATTTATCTCATATAAACACGCATTTCCATGCGCCCACACGGTTCTATACTTGATTATAATTGTAGTAATTTAAGACAGAATATTTAACATCGAAGACATCATTCTATAAGAGGTTGATTGATAGTTAATATTTTAAAATCGCACAATTGAAATTATGCCATAAACCGGCCTGAAGCAAACGCCGTAAACGAACATTGAGAACGTCGTAAATGAGAATTAAACCCTATTTAGTCAAATTGCGGATGAGCAAGGAGGGAGAGCAAAGAGAAGAGCAGGAGAACAGGGAGGAGAGTAAGGAGGAGAACAGGGAGGAGAGTAAGGAGGAGAGCAAGGAGGTGAGGTTGGAGGTGAAGAAGGAAGTGAGGAAGAAGGAGATTTGGTTGGTACGAAGTATGTCTGCAAAAGAAGTATACAAGGAGGGTGGGGAGAAAGATGAGGTTGAAAAAGAGTAAGAGTAAGAGTGAGGGTTGAGAAGAAAGAAATATAATGTTAGCAAAATGGAAAGTGAAAAGAGAGAGAGAGAGAGAGGAGAGAGAGAGAGAGAGAGAGAGAGAGAGAGAGAGTGGGATTATGGGAAGGTTTCGGGATATAACAGAACTTCTGAATAAGGATCGGAGAAATGAAGAGAGAGAGAGGAGAGAGAGAGAGAGAGAGAGAGAGAGAGAGAGAGAGAGAGAGAGGGGGGGATTATGGAAGGTTTCACGGAATACCAAGAACTTCTAAATAAGGATCGGAGAAATGAAGAGAGAGAGAGAGAGAGAGAGACAGAGAGAGAGACAGAGAGAGAGAGAGAGAGAGAGAGAGAGAGAGAGAGAGAGAGAAGAGAGAGAGAGAGGGGATTATGGGAAGGTTTCACGGAATACCAGAACTTCTAAATAAGGATCGGAGAAATGAAGAGAGAGAGAGAGAGAGAGAGAGAGAGAGAGAGAGAGAGAGAGAGAAAGAGGGGGGGAGAGAGAGAGAGAGAGAGAGAGTTTGTTAGTGTGTGTATCAATGGAATCCGTGCTATCAGCACGACTAGATAATGATGACACCCAAGTTGTAAGATCGTTATTACTAGAAATAAATCATGCAGAGTCATTTTATTAAAGTTGAGGTTACTTTTATTTAAAGATATCAAACTAGTAGTACTTACCTATTAGTTCAAAAGTATTAATCCCCTCCCTCAAAAAAAAACAACATTTTTCAACTGGGATTTACGATGGTTGAGTACCATTAATACCAACGTAATTCACATATTCTAAATAACTTCGACCTTCGCTGCCTTAGACGTATACTGGGCATCATCTGGATGGATAGGATCACTAACACAGCAGTTCTAGAGAGAGCTCAACTCCCCAGCTTGTGTTCTCTACTGAGGCAACTTCGTCTCCGATGGTTGAGTCATGTACGTCGGATGGAGGATGGGCGAATCCCGAAAGACATTCTTTATGCAGAACTTTCATCTGGTAAAAGACAAATTGGTCGCCCCCAGCTGCGATTCAAGGATATCTGCAAGAATGATCTCAGGTGTTTTGGCATTGCCCCTTCCAGCTGGGAAAATTTTGCTCAGGACCGCCCTCGGTGGCGGCAGAATCTCCGTAGAGGACTGTTCATGTCAGAAGTTACCCTGACGCAACACCATGAAACTAAGAGGTCTAGAAGAAAGCAGCGGCAACAAAGGACCGGCACATCAACATCTTCAGGGACAGACTTCAAATGCGACATCTGTGGTCGAGAATGTTTTTCGAACATTGGACTTTACAGTCATGGGAGGCGCTGTAACTTCAGAGGCACAAAAACTTTATTATAGTCTTTTGAGACTGAAATGCCAATATATAATATATATAATATGATTCACATATTCCCATTGCAATGATAGCAAAATCAAACTGGTTTAAACAGGTTTATTGGCCATTTTTTCCCGTGGAAAAATTGTAGAATTCTTGCTTATACTACGTCATAAATTACGACATTATGACGTCATTGAATTATCAATGATGTCATCAAACCTGATATATTTTTTTGTTATTTATGATTGAATTGTCGTTGTTATGTTTAGTTTAAATCCACAAGGACACAGATACCATGCGTGGACACAAGAAGGCACCATATGCACATATATATTTACCAACCACTCCACACGAGTAGTATGTGACACAAGGTCAATTTCTTAAGCGGAGTTCAAAAGGTTTGAATTCAGAGATTTCCTTTTCATAGACCGGTTACCTAACCAAGGTTAAAGAGCCCGGTCCCGGTCAGCCCTACTATTTATCCATAGCTGGAGGGAGAGTAGGATTCATACCTTTCCCAAGGGTATTAGTGCTAAGTAAAATGCAATTACCACATCCAGGATTTGAACTCGGGGCGACGAGTCCATTTCCCATGACTTTAACCATTACACCACAGCACCATATGTATATATAAAACCCTTCTGCTCCACATAGTCACCGTTTCTTTCAATAGCAATGTTCCACCTTCGAATGATAGAATGTATCACTACTCCGTAAAATTCTGTTGACCGTTCTTTAAACCACCCCTTCACTACAAATTTCACTTCCTCGTTACTGGAATAATGTTTGCTTCTCAAACCCTCTTTCATGGGGCCGAAGGGAGGCAAATATTTTCCAGTGATGAGGAAGTGAAATCTGTAGTGAAGAAGTGGCTCAAAGAAGAGTCAACAGAATTTTACGGGGCATGGATACATGCTCATATTCGAAGGTGGAACATTGCTATTCAGAAAAACGGTGACTATGTGGAGAAGTAGGGATGTGATCCACAGAGAACCAGCTTCATTTTGATGTATGATACATGTTCCTGTGTTGGTAATTATACCTGTCCTAAACAAAATGGCATTACTTTTTGATACACCTTCGTACACATAGACATATATCTATCTATGTTCATATTCATATCAATATGTTCCTATTTATCTATCTACCTAAGTGTCTGTATAGTAGTATAGTATGTAGTATAGTCCTTAGCAAGCTCGATTCTCTCTGCCTGTGTGTCTGTGTGTCTATCTGTCTATCTCTCTCTCTCTATATATATATCTATGTATATAAATATAGTAGTATTGCTGAAATGATAGGAGGGAGGGGGAGTGTGTGTGTGGGAGAAATTCTTTTGGAAATTTATATATTATTATTGTTAAAATGACTGGTTTAATGGGTAAAGTACAATAATTTATTGTGTGTTGAAAGTTTAAAGGAAAAATCGTATTACCTGATGAGTGTGTATGAAAATTATTAGTTATAATTTAGTTATAATTAAAGAAAAAAAAGAGCCCTTAGAATCTGTACCAAGAAATTTCTAAACGAAGAAGTTTAATATATGGATAAATCTTTCACACACATATATATATGTGTATATATATGTTAAAACATGTACAATTTTTGACGGGTATTATTAAAAACTGTCTTTATCTTTCCTCAAATAATCCAAATAGTATTATGCAATTCCATTTGGAAATAACACGTTTATATATTTATTTATATTTCATATTTTTCCTCAACTTTTTCGCGAACAAATATTTAGATCTTGCTGTTTATCAACTAAAACGGACACAAACATGCATTCTCTGTAGAATAGAATTTCTGTTCTCTATACAATTGCGACTCAGCTAAAATGCAAAATTCACCAATATAGAAAAACGTTTCAAAAAAGCGTTGGATACTATTTCAATGATACAAGAAACGCATGAATATCAACGGATATAATGTCTTAAAACACTGTTCCCAAATGGTCTGAACAGCAAAGTAAATAATACAGAAAATATTTTATCGACTGATATACGGAAAAATACTAAGAAAAATTCAATCGTCATGGAAAGGTAAGAGGACATTTCTAAAATAAAATACATAGTATCCAAACATAGAGCAGTAATAATGTTTTTAATATATTGAGCACTTTTGGATTATTTACTGATACCACTGCAACGGAAAGGTTAAAGCGGAAATTGGATACTAAATAGCTCCACTTTTCCGGGTGTTGAGTACTTTCTAATTAAAAGGTCGAAACAGATAATATATATATATATATATATATATATATATAAGTGTAGTTTGGCAGCATTTTTTCTTTTATACAAGTTTTATTGAACTGTACAGACAATTCCTGTCGGACAAGTTTTTGGTTGATCCGTTCCAATTTTCCGGCCATCCTTCTGGTGTCGGGGTGTAAATTGTTAAAAACGAGACACGAAATCATACCATCGTTTCCTACCTGAGGATGGCAAATTGTATTGCCGAAAGCGCTCGTTTTGAAACCTTTGGTGGACTGTTATACCAGTTACACCCCGACACCAGAAGGAAGGCCCGAATATATATATATATATATATATATATATATATATGTGTGTGTGTGTGAGTGTGTGTGTGTGAGTGTGTGTCTGTGTGTGTGTGTGTGTGTGTTGTGTGTGGTGTGGTGTGTGTAGAGGAGAGTTCTTATTACTTTTCGCCTTAATTGATTCCAATTGTCGTCTTCTATTTGACTCTGGGTTCTGTTGTGGTGACCCCGGTTTTGTTTTGTTTGTATCCATTTTCTTTATTTTGTAAATGATGAACACAAGACTTATTTTTCTCAGACGTCTTTATTACACAAAGCCCAAAAGGGTTCAACCGCGCGTTGAGAAGATGGCTCACGCAATAGTCGTCTGTCCCCTTTGACTAACTGACAACTCTAACTCAGTTCCTCTACTAATAATATTGTCATTAAAGCATATATATATATATATATATATATATATATATATATATATATATATATATATATATGAAGACAAAAGCTTAAAAATCGGGTATTATTCGATTATGGTAGCATTTCCACCCATAGGTATCTGAATATACCTTAAAGAATACGATCCGACGAAGCTCATATTCAGATACCTATGGGTGGAAATGGTACCATAATCGCATAATACCCGATTTTCACGCTTTTGTCTTCACTAATTAATTATATGGCTCTGTTTATAAAAGTTAAACATTGAGCTCTCAAATCGGACCTGTACACTCTAACATCGTACCGTTTGAAGAAAGCACCAACTTAGAATCATCCTAATACCAAATTACCTGGTATCCCACCTACGAATATATATATATATATATATATATATATATATATATATATATATATATATATATCCATGTGTGTTTATGAGATTAGGGATAGTATTAGCGTTAGGTTTCGGTCAGTAGTAGGGTTAGGGTTAGTAATACTATTTATACATAAAATGCAATTCTAATGATTATGAATCAATTAGTAATGCCGTTTCTTTCAAACCCCCTTTCATGGGGTGTAGGAGTAAAGATGTGGTCCACAGAGGACCAGATAAATTTTGATTTATAATACATGTTCCTGTGTTGGTAATTATACCTGTCTTAAACAAAATGGGACTCATTTTTGACTCACCCTCGTATTATCTCTTGCGCACTATTCTGCATTAGTACCCTCATATTTACTGAAACATGTCTAAAAGAGAGTTTTCTGCATGAATAGACATTATTCAGTTTAGTCTCGAATGAGTACGTGTTCACTCATAAATGGAACACGCGTTTCCTTCCTCTCTATCGACATTAGTTTTGACAGTCGAATCCCCAATGAGATTTAAATATCAATAACAGATCGATTATGCTTAAAACAACCAACAATCAGAATAGTTCACGCCGCTCCACAACTTCCGCATAGTCTTCTTCACGTTATCTTCTTCATTCAGCTTTTACATTCACTCTTTTTTTTTAATTCGGTGATTTCCCTTCTTCTTCTTCTTCTTCTTCTTCTTCTTCTTCTTCTTCTTCTTCTTCTTCTTCTATTCCCCCATTTCTTCTTCTTCTTCTTCTTCTTCTTCTTCTTCTTCTTCTTACTATAACCCTTTATTTTATGTTCTATTTTCGAAACACAATAGAACCGACACGCATGCAATTTGCCTTGGGGTGGTTGACGCCTAAAAAACTGGAAGAATTGACGGTTCATCGAACAGGAAGGATATTTGTAAGAATTCGGATTGGGAACGTGAGAGAGGAAACGTGATTATCAAAGTGCGCGTGACCTTGTACCTGGTACTATTTCGACATGCGGATCTATTTTTAAGTGCGTTGCACCTAAGGTTTTTATCTATTTTTTTTTTACGCGCATTGCTGTGAAAGTATATATATATATATATATATATATATATACGAGGAAGATTCAGAAATTATGGAAGCCGAGCTCATTGTAGATGTTTTGAGAGGCAGAACTAGGATTACTCTGCAGAGGACAAGCTACCTCATCGATGATAATTCGCTGGTTAACCATTACCATATGTGTGTGGTCTAATGGTTAGAGTCATAGGGAGTGGACTTATCGAGCCGAGTTCAATTCCTGGACAAACCTGTTTGCAATTTCCTTGGGAAAGGTGTGAATCCAATTCTCCCTCCAGCTATGAGTAAATAGCAGGGCTGACTGGACTCTTTAATCATGGTTAGTTAACAAGTCTAAGAGAAGGAAAACTCTGAATTTAAACCTGTTGAACTCCGCTTAAGAAATTGACCTTGTGTCACATCCTGCTCGTACGGAGGAGTTGGTAAATAAATAAAGGAAACTCAAGTTCAAACGTTTATCTCCCACTCGAACATTTAGATAACTCTGATTTCCTCGAAAAAGCATGAAAACCGTTTTATTCTCATCAGTGGTGGAGGCTAATGGGCTTCCTGCTCCCTCTGCATGAGTCACACTTGACCGGTGACTTTAAAACTTTTCTATCCACTCATACACACTTTTAAGCAGCAGTGCAATTTCCCCGTATTGTGCTAAAAGCCTCCGATGAATTTTAGCCCCTGACACTCTTTCCGACCAGAGAAATCGGGTTACTTCCTGAGTGCATGCTACTAGTAGAACGTGCATGATTACACTGTAAAGACAGCAACCAAAATGACGCGATCAGGCTCAAACTTCGATCACGTGACAATAACAGAGCCAACTATAAGCATGAATGCGCAGAACACAGTGTGACAATAATGAAGATATTTCATGGCGAAACGGCAGATATTTTTTTTATTCTCCCTCGTACAAGGTGCAGCAGATATATATCCCACATTTTAAATTGCCACCTGCAAGAGAACTTGGGCAAGTGGCAGAACTTTCACTACCAAGCATATATAAGCAACGATCGTCTGCTCGCAGACTAAATCTCCCCGGTGATCGTAAAATATATAAACAAACCTATGTATTTAATAGTTTAAACCAGCCCCGTTACAGCAGCTGTCAAAGTGGCCAAGAGGTTAAGAAATCAGGCTGGCAAATAGTTCGCTCCTAGTTGTTGTGTCGAACCACACTGAGGAGGCGTGAAACGCCGAAACACGTGTCTGTGGATGACTTATTATATACATATATATATATATATATATATATATATATATATATAGAGAGAGAGAGAGAGAGAGAGAGAGGTAATCTAGCTTGCTAACCATGAGGTACCCATATATATATATATATATATATATATATATATATATATATATACCTCATGTGATGTAATGGTTAACAAGCTAGATTAGCAAACCGTTGTTAGTTCGTTCGAGTCTAACTTGAAGCCTCTTACTGGCCTTGTGCCGGATATGAACTACGCCTCGTAAATAACTATATATACATGTATGTGGGTGGAAAATATGGAAATAAATCCTACGATATATAGAAATATGAATAAGAAAAATGCAAATCTTATTATAATGGAGATTCGGTGCTTATGTCTGTCTGTAACCGAAACTACGCCATTGCTTACACCAGAATACACCCAGGAATTGTGTAAGTTTATCAATTATTTAATTTATTGTCAAAATCATTAATACATAGAATAAATCCTATTTATTATTATCTATGAATATCTGATTTAGATTTGCTTTAGATGAAAATCCTCATCCCCCAACTATGTTATCAGTGCGTTTAAAATTCTAAAATGTGTCTTATATATCACTCAGAAATAAATGTAGATATGTCCAACATATCAAACTCCGGTTTCGACGGGGGTCCAGTGAGCTTCCACCGCTGGACCTTACAAGTTAATAGCGTCGATCCCAGGGGGCTATCCCCCCAGGCAATACCTGCCCCCTTGATTTAAAGGGGCAGGGCTGGGTTTATTGCCCAGCGCATGAGGCGCCCCCCTTGAGGGGGAATGTCGACGAGATCGATGCAATTTTTGCTTGCCCACATAAAAATGAGACCTTGTGTTCAGCCCATACAAGTGAGGTATGAGGCAAATACCTATCACTCAGAAATAAAGGTTTACATTATATATGGTGAGGTTGATTTGCATACAGCTTTTAACCAAACCGATAACAAAAAGGATTAGTGATGGAATCGATTTTTGGTAGTAAAAATCTTATATAATATTCCAAATAGTATCTACCTTAGACTTTGCAAAACTCGGAAATAAGACAGAATATATTAGAGTGGTTAGGGTTAGAATATATTTCTATGTTTGAACAGGGTTTCCAATAATTTATCATAAGATCGAAACCCAAAACTGCAATCGCGGTTTTGAGGCTTTAATCGATTACCGCTCATTCTGGGAGCCTCAGTAGAATAAAAATAATTATTATCCCACTAGACATTGGGAAAAAATTGCTATCACATATATATATGTATATATCTGTGTGTGTGTGTGTGTGTTAATATGTTGGTGTATGTGATATATATATATATATATATATATATATATATGATATATATACATGTGTGTGTGAGTATGTGTGTGTATGTGTATGTGTGTGTGTGTGGTGTATGTGTATGTGTATGTGTGATCTACATATATGTCCTAGGACATAGAAGTGGGTGTAAGAAATGCTTGCTGGTGAGTGAGTTTTGGTTCTTCAGAACAGTGCTGGGACTCGTAATTACAGTTAACCTTTCTAGAGTAACAGGCTTAGTTCATTGATCGGCACTGATCCAACCAGGATCATTGAGAGAGAGAGAGAGAGAGAGAGAGAGAGAGAGAGAGAGAGAGAGAGAGAGAGAGGGGGGGGGAGAAAGAGAAAGAGAAATAGGCAGGGATGTATTCATGAATAGAATTACTTATACACGAATATACATTAGCCTCATTTTTGTGCATTCCCTTTCCTTCTTCTAAATGTGTTACACCATGTTTCGTGAAACGTTATGAAATACGAACAAGCAAAGAACTGACATTAAATAGAAAAGATACGTGAAAGAAGATGATCATTCTGGCGCATAAAAAAGATTTTAACTATTTTTAATCTTTGGTAATTCATGGGAATGGAATTATAGGATATCCTGTCGAGGAATTCGGCTTTCCACTTTTGAACAAGAGACAAAAGAAAATATTTCTCTGATCAAGCATTAATTTCTCACTAGTTAGCATTTTATACTATTTTTCTCGTGCAGGTTGTTTTACTGCAACGTGAATACAAGAGCTGTTTGGTTTGGTTTACTTAACGGTATATCAACCTCTTATGGGCTATTTAATGCCTAAATTCTATCCATTGATAAATGCTCAATTAAAATCATATCTATTTATTTAATATAACATTTCTGAGGATTGTGTTAAACACATGAAACTTGAGCTACGGAAATAGCGTATCCATACTCTTATAATTATATAATTTGATATTATACCATTGAATACTCTTTCTATGCGAACACCTTTCTTATCCAAAGTCCTTCATTATATATTATATATATATATATATATTATATATATGAATAAATTTATATATATATAATGAATATATTTATATATATATATTAAATGAAATAAATTTATATATATATAAATATTATATATATATATATATATATATATATATAGTTCAATGAGAAATCAAAACAATAAAGTTTTTGCTTTTATTTATTTAATTACGGGAACGGTATTACGACCAGCGGTTTCTTGCTGAAAGCATTCATCGGGTAATACGAAAAGTTCCTTTAAAAATGACAGAAATTGTGTAAATGGTCAAATGTGTGCGTTTTTTTTAACTATATTCTCGTGTTTGCGTGTTTACGTGATGCGGAATGTTTTTTTTCTTCTACGTGTGCGTATTTTTGTTTGTGCGTATGTGTATGATGTCATGCGCGTTTGCATGGAAATGCGTGAAGGCTGTGATGATATGATTGTGTCCACGCGCGTGTGTGCGTATTTTTGTTTGTGCGTATGTATGTGATGTCGTGCGTGTGCGCGTGGGAATGTATAAAGGCTGTGATGATATAATTGTCTCCACGCGCGTGTGTGCGTATAAATATGCGTATTTGTGTTTGGTATTCTTGGTTACGTATGTTATGTGCAAATTAATATAATGTATTTTTTAAATGTATTTTTAAAATTGTACTGTTAATAATAATGAACATGTTATTTATTGCGTTGATGGTGCAATGTGGACATTACATTTGTATGATATTATTGTACAATGTATATAGGTAGAGGGAAAGATACTTACAGTTTGGCGGATCTGTTGTAGTGTTTACAAATTATATTACTATTTTATATATATATATATATATATATATATATATGTATGTATATATATATATATACCTATATATATATATATATATATATATATATATATATATATATATATATATAATTGTAGAAGAGGTGTGTGTGGGTTATGTATATGGATCGAAGTGTGATAGCAGGTGTTTATTTTCATGTCGGCATTTTGATAGGATTTCCGATCTTTTGTTTAGTAGGGGTCTGTTGTGATGGATGAGTAATAATATAAAGTTTTTCTTGGAGACAAAGAAGGCATCTTTTAGATGTTTTGCTGTAAGCGGGTGCAACTTTCAGAATCTCCCAGCTCACATCTGGCGAAATGTCCATATCTTTCAAGTTCCATATATGTGTGGATAGTGTTGTTTGTGTAGAATATTTTCTGTTCGAAATGAAAGTCTATGGTTGTAAATTCTTTGTTTCAGGGTTCCTTCCGTTGCTCCTATGTATTGTTTGATGGAGGTGTCTGTTTTCACAGTAGCTCTGTACACCACATTTTTCTGGAGACAGTTTCCTTGTAGAGGGCACGAACTCTTGTCCCTACAGTTGCATTGGTTGTTACTTCGCGTGGTGTTTTGTTGGTTTTCCAACTTTTTATTATGGCTTTTCATGATTTGGGCTATATTCCTTGTGCAACTGTAGCTGATTTTTAAGGTGTTTTTGTTAAAAATTTTGGCTAGAGGGCTGTGTATTGGAAAGTGTTTGTTGATGAGTTTTAGAAAATCTTTACCAATGTTGGATGTTACACATTAATAAATAAATAATAAATCTATTTCGTTATATATATATATATATATATATATATATATATATATATATATATATATATATATAACGAAATAGATTTATTACGGAATGACGGTTTGTTAAGTTTTTCCTTTCTTTTTAAAGTTAAATATTGCTCTGTATTTAATCTAATTTATTGATTATTATACATTGAGCTCTCTCCAGGGATTTATAAAAATCATTGTATGAATATATGTTTGCACCTACAAAAGCATGGTTATACAGTGAGATTTTGAAAATCCCAAATAGAATCATCCCATACTACCAGTTTTGGATACCTTTAAATTATATATATATATATATATATATATATATATATATTATATATATATAATCAATAGTAATGTTATTATGGATGATTTAGACTCATAACTTAGTTTCATGGTTATGCAAGCCTCATATGAATCAAATGGTTGAGATCTTAAAAACCAGTAGTTGTTTAGCGTTTAGATGAACGTGAAGCGTTTTCACGTGATGTGATGATATAATGCTAAACATTGTTTTTTAAACAGTGGCTTGTTTTACGTTTATGTGACGTGGATCGTGTTCACGTGATGTAAGTTTATGACGTTAAATTTGTGTTTAAAAAAATGATAATAAAACAAACTTGCTTTGGTTTTAATGCACGCGGTATTCAGATGAATTTTTAAAAATATTTTTTTTATAAATAAAAGGAGTGCGAAAATTAAGGGATCAATTAGGATCAGGTGTTAAGTGGCACAGTAAAAATGTGTTCAAATGCCTGCATTTCGAAACGAGTTCACTTCTCTTGTTTAATAAGTTTTTGTTTGTATTTTGTAATATAGACAACTTTTCTTCTATGCAGAGATCACTACGTTGTCCGCCTTTGTATGCCTGGGCTTTTAAAAAAAATATTTCCCAATTCATTATAGGTGTTCTGCCCGTTTTTTCTTTAATTTGCCATATATATATTTGGATAAGGTGGTACTGTTTTCATATTTTTTGTTGTTAAAACTTAAATTATGGTTATACCACCTATTTTTCCAATTGTTTTCAGTTGCACCAATGTAAGATTTTTCCTCGTTGTTATTTACATTGTCCTTGATTGTGGCTTTATATATGATGTTATTAGCCAAACAATTGCCACTTAATGGGCATTTATTTTTTATGGAAACAGTTGCATCTATCAATCTGGTTGTTGTTAATACCATTTAAGATTTTAAAATTGTGTTTATCAATTATGTTTTTAATAATGTTCATACAACAATAACTGATTTTAAGGTTGTTTTTATTGAATAGTTTGTTAAATGTAGGCGATTTGTCTAAGTGTTTTTTCCTTAAGTGGAAAAATATCTTTCCGACATTCGTTTGTTACGGTTCTGCTGAAAGGGGGTAAACCAAATGATGTTTCTCTTTCTTGATTTTTTTTATTATCATTATTTTCATAGTTGTTATTATTATTGTATACTAGTTTGGAATATAATCCACTGTTTTTTAGGGGGTTTTCATATATCGTTTTGATCTATTGAATATATCGGCATTGGTGGAATTAGTGGCGAGTATGTTCTATAGACTTGTGAGGATGGTCTGATTTTATTTTAATATACATTGGTATATTATTTTCTTTCCTATATGGTTTCCACGTCCCTTTGTTTAGATCGAAAGTTACGTCAAGGAAATTAACTGTTTTCAAATTAGATTATGTCTAATTTTAGATTATAATTTTTGAAAATTTTTATTAAGTTTTTCCTTGCACAATCTATTTTACGGTTATTATTATCATTCAAATATAGTAAACCGTCATCACGATAAATCCCATAATTTTCTTTATTGAAATCGTGAGCTATTTCCGAAAGTAGGAATATTCCCACAATTTCACATATTTCAGCACCAGAAAAACTTCCCATACTAACATCAAATAAATTGTTAGTGCTTTTCTTACCCCAAATAGAGTTATCATAAAATATGAAAGACTTTTGGCAATGTTTGATAATTTTAATATCATCGTCATTTATATTGATATAAAGTTGAGCCAAATTAAAAGCTTTGTTAAGTAGTTCTTCCGTAATAGATTGGTAAAATTGGTTTATGTCAAACTGAATGAAAGTGCACTTACTTTTATTTGTAATCCCACTAAACCAATTGATAGCATGTTTGGTGTTCTTCCATTGGTTTAAATTTAAAATTCTCCTTAGTTTGTAACAAATCTCTGATAATATGGTTTTACCTATTTTACCAATTTGGTTTTTTGTTGGGTTAAGGAGTCTACAATTTGGGTTGTTACGAAAATCCTCCTTATGATCTTTGATGGTGATGAAGGCTGTTTTTTTCTTACTTTATTAATCTGGTTGTCAATTTTTAATTTAATTAATTATATATATATATATATATATATATATATATATATATATATATATATATATATATATATAGATAGATAGATAGATAGATAGATAGATATACGAGAGTGAGTCAAATACATGGAAACATGTATCATACATCAAAATGAAGCTGGTCCTCTGTGGGTCACATCCCTACTTCTCCACATTCTATTGAGTGTCCTTTGAGCCACTTCTGGACAACTTTACCGCATCCTCCATATTCACCATATTTAGCACTTTCAGACTATCATCTCTTCGGCCCCATTAAAGATGGTTTGAGAAGCAAACACTATTCCAGTGACGAGGAAGTGGAATCTGTAGCGAAGAAGTGGCTCAAAGAACAGTCAACAGAATTTTACGGGCCAGGGATACATGCTTTCATTCGAAGGTGGAACATTGCTATTGAGAGAAACGGTGACTTATGTAGAGAAGTAGGGATCTGATCCACAGAGGACCAACTTCATTTCGATGTATGATACATGTTCATGTGTTGGTAATTATACTTGTCCCAAACAAAATAGCCTTACTTTTTGACTCACCCTCGAATGTTTATATGTATTTTAGAAATTTCCTCTCACCTTTTCATGACGATTGATTTTTTCTTAGGATTTTTCCGTATATCAGTCGATAAAATAATATTTTCTGCCTTATTTATTTTGCTGTTCAGCCATGTTCCTGTGTTGATAATTATACCTTTCCTAAACAAAATGGCATTACTTTTTGACTAACCTCGTATATATATATATATATATATATATTGTAACCCGATTCATTTACCTCACCTTTTAGTGCATCCTATTTATTGTTGAATATCTTCAAACATCTTGAATTCCACTTACCTGAGAAAGAGAAAAAAAAGAAAGAAAATCAATTAAGATTTGAATCTCAATTGAATAAAGCAAAAACAAATCTTAATCGACAACAGCAACAATGAGAATAATAATAATAATAATAATAATAATAATAATAATAATAATAATAATAAGAAGAAGAAGAAGAAAGAAGAAGAAGAGAGAAGAAAGAAGAAGAAGAGAAGAAAAGAAGAAGAAGAAGAAGAATGGGGAATAGAAAAAGAAGAAAGGAAGAAGAAGAAGAAAAGAAGAAGAAAAGAAGAAGAAGAAGAAAGAAGAAGAAGAAGAAGAAATAGAAGAAGAAGAAGAAGAAGAAGAAGAAGAAAGAAGAAGAAGAAGAAAGAAGAAGAAGAAGAAGAAGAAGAAAAGAAGAAAGAGAAGAAGAAAAGAAATGTGTTTACAGAGTTTTGGTGGTGAATTGAATTTTTTGTCTGTGATGATAAGGGAGGATGAGTAAATCAAACTCATCAGAAAAAAACAAAAACAAAATTTAACCCAAAACCAAAGAAATGTGATCCATATAAATTGAAATTTGATCTCGACTTGTCAATATGATGATTTGGGGGATTTAATTTCAACGATGGAATTGAATTGCCAAAGAAAATTGTTTCACAAGAGAAAGAAATGAAGTTGGCGAGTTATTAAATTATAGACTTAGGTCATTGAAACAGGCGTAAATGATTACGGAAATAGATTGTTTGTTCACATCTATCTATCTATCTATCTATCTATCTCAGTCTGTTCCTATCTATCTATCTATCTAGCTAGCTCTGTTCATATCTATATATCTATTCTATCTATCTATCTCAGTCTGTTCCTATCTATCTATCTATCTATCTATCTATCTATCTGTCTGTCTGTCTGTTCCTATCTATCTATCTTCCTCTGCTATCTATCTATCTATCTATCTATCTATCTATCTCTGCTCATATCTATCTATCTGGCTATCTATCTATCTATCTCAGTCTGTTCCTATCTATCTGTCTTCCTTGCTCATATCTATCTATATCTATCTATCTATCTATTTATCTACTATCTCAGTCTGTTCTTATCTATCTGTCTTACCCTGCTCTATCTATCTATCTATCTATCTATTTATCTCCCTCTGCTCATATCTATCTATCTATCTATCTATCTATCTATCTATCTATCTATCTCCCTTTGCTCATATCTATCTATCTATCTATATATATATCTATCTTCCTTTGCTCATATCTATCTATCTATCTATCTATCTATCTATTAATCAATCAATCTATCTTTCTCATTTTGTTCATATCCATTAATCGTTTTTCTATGCTCGTTTGTCTGTTCATTTCTATCTATTACAATATATATTCATTTATCTATCTATCTTGGTCTACCCATTTCTATCTATCTATCCATCTATCCATCTGTCTATCTCAGTCTGTTTATATCTATCGATCTGTTTATCCTTCTATCATAGTCTGTTCATATTTATCAGCTAATTTTCTGTTCATCTCTCTCTCTCCCTCTCTCTCTCCACACACACACACACACACACACACACACACATATATATATATAATATATATATATATATATCCCAATTGTCTGTTTTTATCTATCTATTTATCTATCCATCTGTCCAACGCTGTTCGTTCATATCTATCTATGTTTCTGTGTGTAGTGGTGTGATCTTGTATTTGAAAAGACATTTATATATTCATATGTTCAGTTATAAAGGCCTAAAAATTGGATATATGCACTAAGGTGTAAAAGGTTGAACTTATATTTCTCGTGCAGCTATTACAATGCGACCTTCAAGAGTAATGAATTCTATCATATAATGAAAGCTTTCTTTGTAAGTACATAAATAATATGCACGTCACTTTGAAATATTTAATTAACTCATTAATTTTATGATTAATATTGGTGCATGTTGGCGTACACAAACAGACACCCGTACACATGTACGTATGTACTCATGTACGTATGTATGTATGTATGTATGTATGTTATTATTTTAAATTTAAAATTTAAAGACTACCAAAGACTACTAGCCTTTTATGGTGAGCTTCTTTTTGGAAAAAGACCACAACACAAACACCCCCCACCAAAAAAAAGGTTTCGTGATAGTGTGAAGGTGTGTCTAGTGTTCTTTGATATTCCCGTTGATAATTGGGGGTCCTGACATCTGATCGTGGTCAGTGGAGGGCTGCGATATACAGGGGTGTTTGAAGTTTTAAGGGTGGACCGGGCAAAACTCGGGAGAGCTAGCTGAAAACGTGAAACTCTGCCGGCCAATTCTGGTGATGTGTGGCTCTGTAAGGAGTATGACCGGGCCCTGTTGTCAAAGGCAGGCATGAGAGATACCCGACTGCAATTGTTGTCTCTAACATGCCACACTCTGATTCCTAGCATAATCCCCAACATGAGGACTTATTATGTTCCTGCTGCACAAAAGTCTACCGAACAGCTGGTGGACTAAAACTTCACATGAAAGTTCACAGTGATGCGTACACAACACCTATCGGCTCAGTCAACACCGATCGTTACGTATGCCAGATATGTTCTAGTTATGCAAAACTTTGGCAGCATTGAAAAGTCATAAACGAGCTCACAAATGGACAATGAATGAAGGAGTGGCAGTCACCTGACAAGACGCTGCGATCAATATATATATAATTTTAAATGGGATAAAAGATAAAATATCATCTATAAGGCTAAGGGTAACTGTATGAATGCATGTGACTCCTGTGGCCAAGTAAGTATTCATCCAACCCGTTCCAACGAAGATAGTAAAGTAGCTAATTTATGAATTTAAAACAATAGATGGATGATTAAAAGAAACCTCAAGATAAATAGAGACATATGGTCGCCGCTAATATATTAATCTTAAGAAGTTCAGTAATAGTTAGAATACAATTCAAATTTATCACAAATGCGTATTCTGTTATTTTTGTGTATATTTAAAAAGAAAAATCAAAGAAAAATGAACAATGTATCTTGTACAATCTATAACAAAGTTTGCAAGTCGGCTTCTGGTCTTAAGAGACATATGGTGGTGCATAAGCGTCAAATTTTATCATCTGATCCAGCCGATCCAGTAGGAAGGACGTCTTTCCTATGTCATATATGCAATCTAATCTGTTGCCAGGAAAAGATTTAGAAAAATTCTAAAGCTAAGCGTAGTAAATAACTATACCAAAAAACTCCAACAGTGGGAGAACCGCTGTGAACGGTTTACAGTAGGCAGAAAGTTAATAAGACCTGTAAAAAGATATGCAATCTAATCTGTTGTCGTAAAAAGATTAAGAAAAATGAGAACAAAAGTCAGGCGAATACAAGAAAGATAATGAGAAACTCCAAATGCCTCTAAGTGAAATAATGGCGATTTTAATGAAGAAAATGAAGCGCCCAGGGGATAATAATTTGAAGTGAGTACACGAACTAAGCCTCTGGGCCGAAGAGGATACGATGCAATCGCTGAGAACGTTAGGCTGAACAGGTGAACAGATGCAGTTGCAATTAAGAATAAATTAATTCCGACGCTCTCACTGCAGGCAAGGACACAGCGCAGTTGCAAGCACGATGTTTCCCGGAGGATGCGGCGTTGATCAAATCATTTATCATGTAAGGATAAGAGCTATTAGAGAAAAGGGAGATAATTCTGCAAGGAACGAGAGAGCATTGGTAGCTCCCAGCCAAATATGACAAAACTTTATGAACAAAAGAAAACACATCCGATCGTTATCTCCATTTTTAAACGCTTTTTTTCGCGATGTTTTGATATCGGCATTTATCTAGAAGTTAGAGAATCGCGTTCATTGGCATTTATCGAGTTTAGATTGTTCTCACTTACATGGGCTCTAATAGAACTCATTACAAATGACCTGTAAGATATGCGTCTACAGTATTGCCCGATAGATCATTGGTTGATTTTCATGGCCCGTCAACGTATCTAGGATTATTTTATACCTAAAGTTTAGAGAATTGGAGGTTTATATTTGATTTTTTCGAGTAGTTGTGTCTTAAGTGTTTTTGCGGGCAGTTATACGATATGAAGTATTCCTATCTAATACAAATAACTTGTACACAATTAATAGTGCGAAGATTTGTTTTTGACAAGGGTTATTTGATGCCAAGAAGTTAGAGAATTACAATCATTGCACGTTTATATTCGCATTTATAATATAATAAAAGATTTGAAACAGAGGGAGTATAATAAAAGATTTGAAACAGAGGGAGTATAATAAAAAATGGAACAACTGAAACTTACTCTTCCATCACTCTCGTCTTTCATAGTTATTTTTTCTAATTTAAGTATTTAGTTATAAGAGGAAGTAAAGAATAAAATGAGTTATTTTATCTTGTTAATGGATTTCATTTAAGATTCATTGAAGAGATTTTTGCTTATATTCATTAAAATGAAACCAAACAGTTAGAAATCAATAATACTAAGCACATATTTATTAAATTCGATTTTTTAATATTAATATGCAAATTAGCCTTCCCGTTCAAACTGTAAACCGCTATTTTGTTGTATATATAAATATAATTGCATGTTGTCAGTATGTAGACATAGTTAACAGTATTAATAATGTATGACAATTTTATTAATAATTGAGGTTAAATAAAAATAAAATCATGGAGAATGTAATGTCTATAACTAAGAGAATTGTGACTTGAGTAGGAATATAGTTTCGGTTACAGACAGAAAAACACACAATCTCCATTATAATAAGATATATATATATATATGGTGATTGCCGCTTCTTCACAGAATAAGGCCATTTCTACAAGTAGTTCAGTTGTAAGCAGTTGTGACCACGCAGATGGCCCACAGATCCAGCTTGTTTTTATGTCCCCTGTCACACACATGAAACCCTCGACATATATGCCCTGCCACACAGGTCAGACTTCAATGAAGGAAATGTTTCCATGGCGTCCGTCGTGTGTCGCTTCAGGATGGAGGGCTCGAGTCACCTTTCCTCAAACTACTTATATATTGGAAGAGACAATTTTGTCGGTTCCGTTAAAATAGACAAACGTGCTTTTTAAGCAACATCAGGTACTGTAAGTAAACCGAATATCAAAATGACTTGATTCGGCATTAAATGACCCGGTTGATATATCGTAAAAACGACGAACTAACCAAACCACCCACAAAAGGGCATCGATCGAAAAGGCGATTATGTAAAAAAAAAAAAAAAAAAAAAAAATAGATACCTGTTCGAACTTTAAAATGATGTAAACATCATTATGATAAAAAATAAACGTTTCTGTGATTTCTAAATATTTTGGAAACCTTAACATTTGGGATTACCCTCGTAGAATTTACTTATTTATTCCTTACGGTGCAGTAGGCCCGGTTTAGCTCAGTCGGTAGAGCACTTGTCAAGGCAATCGCAAGATTCCTAGTTCGATACCAGCCCTCGTCAACTCAGCGTATGAGTAGCACAGGGATCTGTGAGATAAAGTGATGAGTTGGTGGTAGATGTGGCACTCCACCTCAGACGCAAAAACAATCTCATTGATTTAGCGCTAGTGAATAGGGGATAGACTCCCTCGCTGACCGGCTGATACCGACATTAGGCCACCACGTCGACTTTACTTTATTTTATGAATAGCACAATTATAATTGCAAATGGAATATACAAACTGAAACATTTGTCTGATTGTTCAACAGATACTGGTATAGGTGTCTCAAAACTGAACAGTTTTTTTTATTAGTATTGGTTGATAAATATATTTAGCAGAGGAGGAGGGAGGAGGAGGAGGAGGAGGTAGGTAAGAAGTTACTTAGTAATTAAAAAGAAATAGTAAAGATAGTAATTGCCTCGTCAGTATTTCGTTGCTTACATAAGAGACCCCCCTCTTCTTCTTCTTCTTCTTCTTCTTCTTCTTTTTCTTCTTCTTCCCCATTTTGTTATTGCTGTTGTCCAATGAAAACAGCCAATGAAAGATTGTTTATGCTTGAAGATACGGAGACTTATACTCCAGATTAGTCGGGGGGGACGGAGAGAGAGTGAGGGGAGGAGAATAAGAGAGAAAGAAAGGGAGAGAGCGTGAGAGAGAGTGTGAAAGTGAGAGAGAGAAATAGGAGAGGGGAAAAGAGAGAAGAAAGAGAGAGGGTGAGAGAGGGAGAGAGACAAGGAAGGAGAGAGAGTGAGAGAGAACGACAGAGATAAAAAGAGAGAGAGTTTGTGTGTGTGTGTGTGTGAGAGAGAGAGAGAGAGAGAGAGAGAGAGAGAGAGAGAAGAGAGAGAGAGAGAGAGAGAGAGAGAGACCTTAAGCTAAATTCCAATAGAAGACAAAAGAATTGTGAAAAAAAATTACATTTTGATAGATATTTACTGATTGATAGATATGTACAGATGTAGGAATAGATACATGTAGACTGGGGTAGATAGATAGATAGATAGATAGATAGGAAGAGAATGTTGACTGAGATAGATTAACATGAATAACTAAGATATATATATATATATATATATATATATATATAATATATATATATATATACAAGGTGTGTCATAAAAGTATTGAGACTAGCTGCATTTACTAAGATAGAAATGAAGAATGAATGAAACGTTATTTTTTTTAGAATACAAGGTGTGCCAAAAATACAAAAGAAAATCGATATTTTTGACACACCTTATATATATATATATATATATATGTGTGTGTGTGTGTGTGTGTGTGTGTGAGGAAAAAGTGGCTGTAAATCCGACAATATGTAATTTTATAAAAAACGAAAAATGAAACGTGTTTTTTTAATAAAATTATATATATGTTTACATACACATATACATATTAACACACACACACACACACACACACACACACACACACACACACACACATATATATATATATATATATTATGTATAAATTATATTTAGATAATATATAGATAAAGTTGAAATTAATTAAGATAAGGGAAGTTGTAATAATTTAAAACTAATTAAATTAAGAAGTCAGGTTGAAAAAAAAACTGAACCTTTGTTTGATAGTGTCGTAGTTTGATTTACCTCAGCAAAAGATGTTATTTCATTTTAGAATAATAAATTTAAAAACAATTTTAGTTGAAAATTGGCAATTTTCTAAAAGGCTTTTCTAGTTTTATCAGGACGTTATATTTTTGTATTCACACACACACACACACACACACACACACACACACACATACATATATATATATATATATATATCATCATCATCATCATCATCAAGTCCTTAGATCAACTGGAAATCAGAGAAATCAGAGACTGGAAAGAGTTGAAACCACCCGATCCACAATATTATTCATATCAGAGGAAGAATTGCGAACATATAG
>CM042159.1:15214946-15242446 GCA_023376005.1 Doryteuthis pealeii | reverse complement strand
ATGAACAGGTTAAGATATTATATATGTATATATATATATATATATATACATAGAGAGAGAGAGAGAGAGAGAGAGAGAGAGAGAGAGAGAGAGAGAGAGAGAGAGAGAGAGGGGGGAGAGATATTAACAAAGTTATATAGACAGATATGAAGAGATTATCAAAATACATGAATTGATAATAATTATTATATATATATATATATATATATATATATATATATATATATATATATATATGAAGTAGTCAAACAGTGTGTTTGAAAATGGCGAAGGCCGACAATTTCTGGGAGAATATGTGCCCTGTCTATAGCTCTGCTGATGAGGCCTAATGGGCTGAAATGTACATACAGAGATGACTTCTTCTCGATTTGTTTACGCTTTACATTTAAACCGATATGCACACCTAATTCATTTAGTTATTATTAATTAATGAAAAAAATTAGGTATGACTTTAATTAAACACACACACACACACACACAACACACACACATATATATATATATAATATATATATATATAGAGAGAGAGAGAGAGAGGGGGAGATGGAAAAAGATATGATTAGAATAAGATAGATGAATAGATAGATTTTAATGGAATGACATAGATGGATAGATAGATAGCTATGTAGGTAGATATGAACAAAATAGAAAAGATAGACAGTTATGAAAAGATTGAAATAAAATCAATCTGTTGGATTGATTTTACAAGAATTGGATATGCAATCTTTCAATTAGTGTTTCTATTTTTATCAACTTGCGTCTTGTTTTGGCTGGTGGTGATTAACAAAAGGAAAATCAAGCAGGTAAGTAAATAAGTGTCAGAGATAAATCAGAGAGTTTCCTAATCATTGTTATTTACAGTAACGAAGAAAGATAATGGCGGCAAAATTACACCGGAAAAACAAGGCAAGATTTACACTAATTATAGTATTTCACACTCTCTTATTATAGCAGCCTGTTACTATATATATATATATATATATATATATATATATATATATATATATATATAATACACACACACACACACACACACACACACACACACATATATATATATATATATATATATATATATATATATATATATATGCGGTACCTTAACATAAATCCTGTTTACATCTATCTATCTACCTCATCCCGTTAATATTTATCTATTCACCTATCATAATCTGATCAGATCTTCTCATTCAATTTTGTTAATATTTTGTTAATTTTATTGTTAATTAACCTACCTATCTATCTGTCTATCTATCTTAGGTTATCTATCTGTCTATCTCATTCCAGTAAAATTGATCATCATATATTTCTTTTTGTCTCTCTATATCTCTCTATTTTCCTCTCTCTCTTTCTCTCTTTATTTCACTGGATATATATTTTCCTTTCCTCTGTCTGTCTGTCTGTCTCTGTCTCTGTCTCTCTTTATATATATTTGTATAATACTGTTGATATCTATTCATCTGTTTCAATCTTTTCATAACTGTCTATCCTTTCTATTTTGTTCACAACTACCTGCATAGCTAGCTAACTACCTCCCTCCCTCCCTATCTATCTATCTATCTATCTATCTATGTCATTCCATTAAAATCTATCTATTCATTTATCTTATTCTAATCATATCTTTTTCCATCTCCCTCTCTCCCCCCCTCTCTCTCTCTCTCTCTCTATCTATATATATATATATATATATATATATATCTTAATCTGTTCATAACTCTATCTTTCTCGTTTTCTATTGTCAATATTGAACATTTTTCTTCCTTCAACTTAATTAGCCATTAATTCTCAACTTGTAAAGACTTTCCCCGTTCAACACCGACTTTTTTTTTACCAGCCACTATCTTTATATTGCACTTAATTCTTTTCAAAGACCAATTTTCCCATCACATCACTGTTTTAAAAAATTTGGACACGATTGTATAATTCTTCATGACCAATAAGTAAAACGGATACCAATTTATTTTCCTCGAATATTTACAGTACAGTGGTGCCTTGACTTACGAGTGCCTCAACGTACGAGTTTTTCGAGTTATTGTAGTATTGTCCTCGCCCGGAAAAGGAAGGGACAAAGAGAAAGATAAAAATATATATTTAAAAAGAAAGAGAAAGCGGAAGAGAGGTTTTCCGATCAAGGAAGCAGGGAGAAGATAAAGAAATATATAACAAATGTCCATTATCAAATCAAAAGATAAAGATGCGTAGGCGTGTCGTCAATATAAAAGCCAGGGGGTCGAGCCGACAGACAGTGAGAGACCCCAGCGAACCGCCGATAGCATCACATCGCGTCTCCCCGTCAGCAAACACCCCTCGGGCACTCATTGGGAACACGGCGCTCTTCGTCAGCCACCGGCATTTTCATTGTGAAGCTCTACGACCCTCACCAACCACACACCGAAGAAAATAAAGACGGGTCCCATCTTTGTATATACGTATCTGTTGTTTATTGAAGTCCAGTAGTCGGTAGTAGCCGACTACTACATATATCGCTTTTGGTACTGTGACCATATCGCAACGTAACATTACGAGCTGTCACTTTGTTGATCTTTGCTTTGTGTTGTGAGCTAAAATTTGAGGGACGATTCTGCTCCAGACACGCTTATCTATAAGTAATGGAGATTAGGTCTCTATTCGTCTGTAACAGAAATTACGTCACTGCTTACGTCATACCCAAAATCCTCATAACATAGAATACATTTGAGCATGCAATGTTAGACGGTCCTCTCATTTTAAAAAAAAAGCAAGTTTTGATAAATACATGCTCGGTATTATATATTTATATATCGTTTGCTTTATTTAATATATATTTAAAGTAATCTGAACTAAGTTTCTATTTCAAATTGTTTTATTTTTTTTTATTTACCCCTTTAATAAATTCATGGAAATAAATTACTTATGGTACAAACACTCTAAAATTGATTTTACAAGGAAATTGAGTTACGAGCGTAACGAATTAAACTCGTAAGTCAAGGTACCTCTCTCTTTATATATTGTGCTTTTGGGGCGTAAGTGGGGGCTAGAACGGATTAATGGCATTTCAGTTTATTTTAAAGGAGAAAATTGATTTGATATTCAAGTAAATTGAGTCACAAACGGAACGAATTAAACTCGTAAGTGAAGGTAAAACTGTATATATTGTGTTGTTGTTTTGGGGGGATGGTGCTGGAACAGATTAATGGCATTTGAGTGAAGTTCAAAAAGGTAAATGGTCTCAAAGGGGTAAATGGTCTCGAACGGAACGAATTAAACTTGTAATACAAGGTAACTCTCTCTCTCTCTCTCTCTCTCTCTCTCTCTCTCTCTATATATATATATATATATATATATATATATATATATATATAGAGAGAGAGAGAGAGAGAGAGAGGGGGGATATGCAAAAGGGACATAACTCTTTAAAATAAAATAGGAGTTATCTCCCTTACATCGAAATTTGTGGAGAAATAAATGGCGAAATATTATGGAGGCCTTAAAAGCTCTGTTTTTTTTTTTTTTTTTACTCTCGTATGTTTTGAAATCCGGGTATTTCGTAGTAAAAGATAAACACTAAAATTTATATCCAATATCTTAAAAAATACTGATGGTGGCACTTCAAAGTGCCGAAAGTACTTGGGACCTGAACTTTGGTGGACTAATCCACGAATTCCACCCAAATATTAAAAAGTTGGCCAGAAAACTTGAAAAGATAAAAACTAAAATTGATAAACAGATGTGTCTTTTGTTTAATTCAACATATATATATATATATATAATATATATATATATATATATATAATATATAGAGAGAGAGAGAGAGAGAGAGAGAGAGAGAGTTAAATCTTGGAATATATTACTGGCGTTTCAGTTTATTTCAATGGGGAAAATTGACTTACGAGCAGAACGAAATTAAAGTTACTAGCAGAACGAATTAAACTCGTAAGTCAAGGTACCACTATATTCCAGTTTATTTTACAGACGTTTTCTAAGATTATCTGATAGCAATAAATATCAAAGCAGGCCGGCGGCTTCTGCTGAGCCAAGTAAAAAAAGGCATTTGCGCGGCCCAAAATATATTCATCAACACTCAATGCCGAGACTTGAAATGACATGCACCATCAAACAAATAAAAGAATCGAAGGAAAAGATCGTATATAATTAGATGGGGATGGGGAAACTATTTGCGTGTCTTTACTGCAAATGCTACTTGATTTATGATCAGTTCTGGTGAGAATCGATACGAAATTAACAGAATCGATTATGAGAAAAACCCGGCTCCCCCCCCCCAAAAAAAAAACATTCGGTCCGGGGAAATTTGACTCTTGAATATTACCTCATGAGAAACAGCAATGTGTGTCGACTATTTTTAAAATGTCGGACAGGCTTGCTCAATTTCATAGTCTGGCTGCACTAAATTTGGAGATCGGATATCATTTATATATATATATATATATATATATATATATATATATATATATATATAATATATATCCATATAAATGGACTCGTCGGTTCGAGTTCAATTCCTAGACGAAGCTGTTGGCATTTCACATAGCGCTAATACCCTTGGGGAAGGTATGAATCCATATATTCTCCCCCCAGCTATGGGTTAAATAGTAGGACAGACTGGGCTCTTTAACCTTGGGTAGGTAACCAGTCTAGGAGAGGGATAACTCTGAATTCAAAATTCCTGAGGTCAGTCGTTGATTGGGTTCGTGGCATTCCTTGATGCACCAATTCTTTCCTATCGACTGTGCCAAAAAGTGTGGAATGGTCCTACACAAGCCTTCACCACTATAAACAAATCACTGTGTTGGTTTTTCACTGGATGAACACTCATGCGTCGAAAATCGACGAGAGAGTCCATTTATATATATATCTTTGTCAGTCTCATCATATCTATCTATCTATCTATCTCATTTTGTTCGTATGTATGTATGTATGTATGTATCTATCTATCTATCTATCTATCTATGTCAGTCTTCTCATATCTATCTATGTATCTATCACATCTCTGCAGAGGTTTAAAATGCCCCCAATAGAAACACCTGTTTGCTGTGGATGGTGACCCGTGATGTTTAAGGATAGAATTCTGGTTCCCGAAATTGTGTGGTGAGAAGCGATTCTTGATAGGACATCCTCTATCGGCGAATAACTGGTCGCAACTAAACTAAACTATTAAAATTGTCTCACGCTTCTACTGGCGCGTTTTTCGAGGGGTCAAGCGGATTGTCATCACAAATCAATCATAACCTTAACGGTTAGAGTAATTTTCTACTCGACCCCCATTATTTTGAATCTAACGAACTCTAATTCAGTATGTACAGAATTCATAAGCTACATATGAATTATGTAACAAAATCAACCAATCAACCAACCAACCAACCAACCAAAACAGGTAACCAACCAACGAGAGACAGTGAAAGTCTTTCAGTGAAAGACGAAAGTAAACACTAGAAGGAAGGAAGGAAGGAAGAAAGTAAAAAAAAAAAAGAGCTACGTTTGGTGTTTGGGTTTATATCACCGCTTCCTTTTTGTTTTTCTTTCTTTTATATTTTCTTATTTTCTTTCTATTTCTATTTCTATTTATGGCATATCTTGTCCAAGGCCTTTTTTTCTTTTTTTTTAATTAAAATTTTTTTTTTTAATGATTTATACTTGGGTGTAGCAGGGAAAATTCCCAATAAATCAGCTAAATCTAGTCTGGTGTGAGTGTGGACGTGTATATTTGGGAGGTAGGGGGATATATTCCTTTTCCTCTTGAATTCTTTATAATTTTTTCTTTTCTTTTATTACTTTTATTTTTAAGAAATTGTTTTAAAAAAGAAATAAACAAATGAAGAATTTAATTTAAACAAACTGAATTTATCTATAACAGTTATGTGACAAATCTTGAATACAAATCCAGGTCCATGGAAAGAAACCTTTTATTTCATCTTTGGTGTCAATTATTTATCTTTAAATGCAGATGGGGATTAGGATTAGGATAATCTGTCAAGATTAAAGAGAAACATCCTGTTATACTTTTATGTGTATTTTGATTTAAATTTTCTTGTAATTTGGATTAATGATTGTCATTTTTAAACTCAAATATCCTGGTAACGTAATGACTTATACTACTACTACTGCTAGTAGTAGTAGTACTGGTGTAATGGCTAAAGTCATGGGAAATGGACTCGTCGCCCCGAGTTCAAATCCTGGGTGTGGTAATTGCATTTTACTTAGCGCTAATACCCTTGGGAAATGTATGATCCCTACTCTCCCTCCAGCTATGCATAAATAGTAGGATAGACTGGGCTCTTTAACCTTGGCTAGGCGACCGGTCTATGAGAAGGAAAACTCTGAATTCAAACCTGATAAACTCCGCTTAAGAAATTGACCTTGTGTCACATTCTGCTCGTACGGAGGGGTTGGTATATATATATATATATATATATATATATATATATATATATATATATATATAGGAAGAATGAATAAAGAAAAGAAAGTAGAGAATGGATAATAAAAGATGAATTTAGTCAATATCACTTACACATGTGTCTCGGTCAGTTTATCTTTGTGTACACGATTCAAACTATTATTATCATTAAATAAACAAATGAAATGAAATAATAATAATAATTTCTGTTTCATTTGTTTATTTAATGATAATAATAGTTTGAATCGTGTACACAAAGATAAACTGACCGAAACACATGTGTAAGTTATATTGATTAAATTCATATTTTATTATCCATTCTCTACTTTCTTTTCTTCTTCATATTGTCGGATTCAATTCCAATTCCATTTTTACACACACACACACACACACACACACACACACACACACACACACACACACACACACATATATATATATAATATATATATATACACACACACACACACACACACACACATATATATATATTATATATATATATATACTACAACTTTGGTAGGCAAAGAATTAAAACTAATTTGACATTGATAATTTCCTATTGATTTAACCCCACCTTGTTCAAAATTTAGATTTGGTTGTAAAAATACTAAGAAATTATTGATTTGGTTTGGTTTCATTGTTTGGCATATAAATCTTCATTGGTTATTTAGTTGTGGTACTATCTAATTATCTTTAGCTGAGGGTGTCCGTGCCTTTCTCCACATATATCAGTCAGAAAGTGAACGGAATATCAGAACTGGTATTTGAACTCGCGTACAACAATGTTATAGTCCAACACTTTAGCCATTACGCCACGGGAACTCTTGAAGGCAAACTACTAATACGTTGGTAATAAATTTCATTGTAGATTTTAACTCTTTGCTTATCAAATTTCCCCCACACCTCATAATGTCAAAGAATAAATTATCGATTATTGCTGGATTATTCCATTCAACTGGTTCCCCATTGCAAAAGTACCAAGTACCAGTTTTAAGTTTGGTTCATGGACAAAAACAAAATGAAGCTTGTCCTCTGTGGATCACATCCCTAATTCTCCACATAGTCGCCGTTTCTCTAAATAAATAAATAAATGTTCCACCTTCAAATGAGAGCATGTATCCCTGGCCCATGAAATTCTGTTGACTGTTATTTGAGCCACTTCTTCACAACCTATTTCATTTCCTCGTCAGTAGATTAATGTTTACCTCTCAACCCCTCTTTCATTTTGATATATGTTACATGTTCCTGTGTTGGTAATTATACCTGTCCTAAACAAAATGGCATTACTTTTTGACTCACCCTCATATTATATGGTTTTAGATATTTCTTTCCCTCGTATTATATGTTTTTAAGTATTCCTTTCTAATACAAACACTTTGCACACAGTTATATGATTTCAAGTATGCATATCTGGTATTAATAATCACTTAGATACAACTAATCATTTCTGTTTAATAATAATATTTCGTTTGTACAATTATATGATTTCAACTAACTAATAATAATCCTTAGTAAACAATTATAGGTTCAAGTAACAATTTTAATACACATGTATTGTTTTTTTATGTATGATACATGTTCCTATGTTGGTAATAAATACCTGTCCTAAACAAAATGGCATTACTTTTTGATTCACCTATGTGGAGAAGTAGGTATGTGATCCACAGAGGACCAGTTTCATTTTGACGTATGATACATGTTTTTGTGTTGGTAATTATACCTGTGCTAAAAAATGGCATTACTTTTTGACTCACCTATGTGGAGAAGTAGGGATGTAATCCATAGAGGACAAGCTTCATCTTGATGTATGATACATATTCCTATGTTGGTAATTATACCTGTCCTAAACAAAATGGCATTACTTTTTGAATCGCTCTCGCAACAGTAACAATACTGTAAAGTCAGACTCACTTTATTTGTTCGGGAAAAAGTGCTGTTCGTGTCTACATTAAAATAGCGATAATAATGTGGATATGATTGCATTCGTGTTTGAACAAAATTTTCGATTAATTACTATTATCTTCCGTTTCATAAAGTCATAAATGACATTGGTATCAAACAAGCGATTTATGTTCTGATGTTTGCATAACTCTTGAACTTTTCTGTGAAACGGAGAAATTCAATGCATAGTGATTTAAAAACTGATTTAAACGTTTTTTAATTACTTCCTTTTGGTTTAATAAAGACACGCAAAAGAAAAGGAAAAAGGAAAAGAAATGCGATAAGGAATAACATTAAAATATTGAACTTTAAAACTTTACTATTACTTTCTTGACAATAAACAATGATAGACGATGCTATGAGGAACAATACTAAAATAAAAAGCAAAGAAAAGTCAGCGTAAAAGCCTATTGCTGGTATCAGCTAGACAAAGTGCTCCTTTCTCTCTGGTTAGGTGTCTTTCTGGCTGCAGATCTCTCTCTCTCTCTCTCTCTCTCTCTCTCTCTCTCTCTCTCTCACTCTTTCACTCTCTCTCTCACACACACACACACACACACACACACACACACACTCTCTCTCTCTCTCTCCTTTTTCACTAATGCTAGACAAAAGAGATTATTTTTACATCCGAGGAAGAGCGTCACATCTACCATAAGCTCTCCACTTTACCGCTCAGAACCAAGCTGTGCCACTCATCAAATATTCTAATTTAACATTAATAATTCTATTTAATAATAATCATTTGTTTGCACACAGTTTTATGGTTCCCTGTGTTCCTATCTGATATTCCTAATTTTTGAACATATCTATTTGACCCATGGATGGGTAATAGCACTTCAGTTCCGAGTGGTCCTGGGAGTAATAGCAATGAAAAGGAACTCCACTCTCCATAAATCTCCAGAACTAGAGCCTCTCTACAGGATGAAGTTTAGTGTCATATTGAGGACTTCCCCTTTATGAATAAATTGATTGAGTTGACGAGAGTCGGTATTGAACGTGTAAACTTCTGGTTCCTAAACAGATGAACTCAACTAAATCAGCCTCTGACTTTAATACTTTTTGTACGTAATGTACTTTTTCTCTCTTGTCGATGATATAATGAACAATATAAATATGTATATTAAATAAATATATATGTGCGTGTGTGTGTACACACACACACACACACACACACACACGCATATATATATATATATATATATATATATATATATATATATATATAATATATACATACATACATACATGTTTTGTAAGGGATTGTTTGTAGTAATTTTTTTTCTAAAAACAAATTATCAGAGTGCGAGATGACAGTAATCTATTTTATCTTACACTTACCTTTTCGTAAGTGATATTGTGAACGTATTTCATATCCGATTCATAATTTTCGATATATTTTTTATTTCTCGTAAGAAGGACACAATGATATCTATTTTAACATTTTCAAATAAATCTTTCATGTTATTTGCGTTGAAAAAATCTTTTTTTCTGGTAGGAGCGTAGACTTCACATTATATGAGGAAGTGTTTAACAGTGCACGGTGTTTGATTTGTTACACATCATGGTTGTTCCACTTGTTCAAGTATAAAAGAATGCTTAAGTCTTGTGTGGCCAATGCGCAGCCGCGCCAATACTACCTTCTCCCCTCGGGATTTTCTATATCCCGGTTTCTATTCTCCTAGTGTTGGCTTAATTGTTAATTATTTGTTCGGTGCACTACTATTCCAACGTTGTTGCCATTTTTGTTTGATAAATATTTTTATTTGGTTTCTTAGGTCTGTATATGAAATCATTCGAGAAGGTGTTTCAACTATGGCAATAAGTGTTTGACTATAATACACTAATAACATAGACCTTCGCTCCTGTGTCCAGTGGCTTCGGCCACTGGACCTGTGTTGTTAATTAACGGCGTCATCCCAGGGGGACCATCTTCCTAGGCAACGCCTACCTCCTTAATTTAAAGGGGACAGGGCTGGGGCGATTGTCCAGTGCCTGAGGCGTCTACTTCAGAGAGAATGCCGATGGGCTCGACGCATTTTTTGCACCCGCTATCCCATGAGTTTCAGCTCGTGGGCGGTCCCACATTAAAAGACTTTGTTTCATACTCGCATAGGTGGGATGCGAGGTGAATATTGTATAGTCGAACAAGGCAGGATAAGTATTGAGAATATGCCTACCTATTGTTTTCTCTAGATTATTCAACAATGACTCAGCTGTGAATGGTATCGGTTATAAAAACCACTTTAAGGCCATTGAAAGTGGAGAGCAAACTTCAGGATACGAAAGTGTAAAAGCCAATGTACAACGAGCGAAATGTGAAGAGAAGATTAACATAATATTATATTTTGAAATGATGATCGGACATTATGTATTTCGGAAGGTGAAAAAGGACATTGGGGTGTAAAGGGTGGAAGGAAACGTCGATTCTGTTCCTAACGCGGTATTCAAGAAGGACACCCTCACCCCAACAACAACAAAAAAAAAAAAGAAAAAAAGAAAAAAAAAAAAAAAAAAAAAAGAAAAAAAAAACAAAACAAAAACAAAACGAAAAACAAAACAAAAAAAGAAAGAGAATAAGAAAAGAAAAGAAAAAGAAAAGAAATATAAAAAAAAAAGAAAAAAAAAGAAGAAACAAAAGAAAGAAAAAAGAAAAAGAAAAAAGAAAGAAAGATGCCTATCATCTTGACATTTGTTAAGCTCGCTGACCTTTGTGCATCGGACGAAGTCTTGGCGGGAACTTTTGACAATTTGGCTTGGGTCAGTATCAACGTCCCCCACCCCCACACAGTTCCACTTCACATTCAATGACGGAAGTGTTGACGTTTTCAAGGTGAAATCATTATCATCATTATCTCTAGCAGGAATACTAACTTTTTAATCGCTGTTCTCATATTCAGTTACATAATTATAATAATCTATCTATAATATCTCTCTCTCTCTCTCTCTCTCTCTCTCTCTCTATCTATCTATCTATCTATCTATCTATCTATCTATCTAATTATCATATCCTTCTCAGTATCTATCTATCTATTTATTTAATTAAAATATCATTCTCACTATCTATCTATCTATCTATCTATCTATCTATCTATCTATCTATCTAATTATAGTATCCTTCTCAGTATCTATCTATCTATCTATCTATCTATCTATTTAATTATAATATCATTCTCAGTATCTATCTATCTATCTATCTATCTGTCTATCTATAAAATTAGACTGGAGAACAATTTTGGACATAATTTCTGTTGAGTTTGATTTTTCATTTGATTTAGACTAATATTGGCTGATTTCAAAACTGTAGTCAGTTTTCTTCTATCACGTCAAGTTTTTTTCTCTACAGCTTACTCCCAAAATAAGCTCAATTGTATTGTTTGTATGTAAGTAATAGAACTTATCTACTGATTGCGTTGATTATTTTATTGAAAAGGAAGGAGAATTATTCAGATCTGGTGACGAGGTTGATTTCCACTCAAAGAATAAACATCAATGCATTTGTGAAGCTAGTCTATTTTGCATATTTTGAATTAAAACGTGTCGATTAAAATAAGTCTTGGGTCCCTTACAATGTGAAAGCAGTGTGTTGAGAATTTACGGATGAGGATCAAGGGAACATGTAATAAGTTGGCATTTGTTATAGATTTGGTGAGAGCCAAATATCATTGCACAGACTGTTACTTTTGTTTAATTAAAACTTCACCATATAACAAAAAAATAAAGAAAAGAAAAAAAAAGACAAATGTAAAATTGAGTATCCTTGTCTACACGTCTTGTGCCTCATTCAGCTGAAATCCCAGTGTGGGGCAGTAGAGCTTGAGAGAAGCATTGAGTTGAGAGGAATTGGCCTCTAAGATCTGACCTCAAACCTGTTGTTCCCAACATTTTACATGAGCGACATAAAGAAAATTATGTCCGCACCTTGCACATGAAACTAGGTCTCTTGAAGCAATTCATTAAAGCATTGCCAATTGAAGGCACGAGTTTCAAATACCACATTTTGGCATTTCCTGGCTTGTCAATTGAAAAAATCAAGGCCGATGTGTTTGATGGTCTACAGATTCTGTAAATTATCAAAGATGAATATTTCAACGGGATAATGTCTTAACTCGAAAAGGATACTTGGTTCTTGACAAGTTCTTTACACAACATATATTATGTAAACCTTCTTAGTAATATATAACACATATTGCAGGATTTTAAATGCACTAACATGGACTGTTTTGAGGCAAATCTAATTAAGATTTTCATAGAGACATCGTTAATAAATAAGATTTATTCTATGTATTAATTAAGGATTTTGACTATAAATTAAACACTCATTGATAAACTTACGTAATTCCTGGGGGTATTTTAACGTAAGCAGTGATGTAGTCTCGGTTATAGAGAGACAGATAATGAACCTCCATTATAATAAGATATAAATGAGTTAGTTTGTCGAATGACTGATGATATTGTATTTGTCTGGATCTGAAAAGATGTCGCCAGTTTTTAAGAGATATATACTGGAATTATCTCAGTATTTTTATCACATACTCTTGTTCTTATCTACATATGTACGTATATATGTGTATGTTTACATAACAATAAATATAACCTTTAAAATCATATATATATATATATATATATATATATATATATATATATATATATATATATATGCATAGATGTGGAAAGTTAAATGTGACGTTTTGTGATGACATTTCAAAGCCTCCACTTGACAGAGACGACGCCAAATAACCAAAAGAGAATACGTAAGATAGATGGATAGTGAATATTAATAAAAAATCAACATTTTATTTATTTCAGCCAAAATGTGTCCCCCCACCCAAGATATAAGTATTAAAACAGAAATCATCATCATCAAAATCATCATCCTCATCATCAGGTCGTGCTGGCAGCATGGATTTCCATGACTCTCGCTAATTCTCCTTATTAGTCACCGCCCCTAAGAGATCCTCTGCGCAGCTTCCAGAATCCGCACAGATCTGATTGTTGTAAGATTTTGCTGGTCGGCCTACATTGGTGTATCCATGTGTATGTGTCCATGGGAGAACGTCACTTATGAGTTTGACCTTGCATTTCCAGCAGTGTCCAGCCTCGTTGTTTGTCTTACTTCAGTGTTTCTCAACCGGGGTCCATTTGGATCCCCGGGGACCATATAATATTTTTTGGGAAGCGCGTGGTGTAATGGTTAAAGTCATGGGAAATGGACTCGTCGCCCCGAGTTCAAATCCTGGACGTGGTAATTGCATTTCAATTAGCGCTAATACTCTTGGGAAAGGTATGAATCCTACTCTCCCTCCAGCAATGGGTAAATAGTAGGGCAGACTGGGCTCTTTAACCTTAGTTAAGCAACCGGACTAGGAGAAGGAAAACACTGAATTCAAACCTGTTGAACTCCGCTTAAGAAATTAACCCTGTGTCACATCCTGCTCGTGCGGAGGGGTTGGTAAATATATATAACATTTTTTGGGACCCAGGCAAGTAAAATATATTTAACTATAAAAATACAATGGGATTTTTAAACACCGAATGGCTATGGGGGTCCACCAGAGTAAAGTAGGATTAAAAGGGGGACAATAGGTAAAAAAAAGGTTGAGAACCATTGTCATACTCGGATGGTTTGTGTGATACAGGGCAAGTTGCCATACAGTTGATTTCTTGTAGAGTGATACTTTCAAGAATTGTTCAAAACAGCACGCAGCATCCTTGTAAGTAAAATGGGAATCAAACTTTTACTTGTAAGTAAAATGGGAATCAAACTTTTACTTGTAAGTAAAATGGGAATCAAACTTTTACTTGTAAGTAAAATGGGAATCAAACTTTTACTTGTAAGTAAAATGGGAATCAAACTTTTACTTGTAAGTAAAATGGGAATCAAACTTTTACTTGTAAGTAAAATGGGAATCAAACTTTTACTTGAAGCCAAGTGGTACAACCATACAGTAGTACTAACATAGCTACAGTAGTACAGCTGCTGTTTTGTAGGATTCTGCTTCCAGGAATTGTTCAAAACAGCACGCAGCATCCTTGTGTAACTCTCATCTATCTTTTCTTGTATATTCACTTCGTTAGTGTCCAAGTAGTGCAGATGTACAGTAGCAGTGACACGGAAGAATTTTCGCTTAATCAGAGATATCAGATTTGATCGATAATCTATCTATAGCAGCCCATGCCTTTCATATGCGTATATTGAGATGGCTTTCTGTAGATGAGATTAATAACTAGATATGTGAATTGATCTTTTAATTTCAGAAATATAATGACTTAATAACTTAGAAGAAAATATGATATTCTAATATAATAAAGAAATTATAATGATTAGGGTCAAGACTCACGCTGAAAGAAGTATTTTTCATATATATATTATATATATATATATATAGATATAAATTGTTTTTTTCTTTTGGCCAAGAATTATAGTATCAACCGATTATTTCCGGTTGGTGCGACTATCTTGTTTTTTTCTCCCCAGGTAATGTTTGTTAGTATATTTTTACATTCAAACTATTTGTCGGGTTTCTTTTCTTATCGCAAGGGTTTACCAACAAGTTTGGTATATTAATATATATATATATATATATATATATATATATATATATATATATAATATAAATGCTTATTGTACATACATTTCTTCAGAACAATTGCCGACATATTTGATCAAAAAATTTCAATGACGATAAAATAATCTCAATATCTTTGAATTTATCGATTAAAAACCGGATACTTAATCAATGAAATATTTCTTAATGTTTCTCAAACATTTTCCCCAGTCAACCTTCATTATCTGCAATGTGCCAAATATATATTTTTTTCTCTTTTTCTTTTCGTCTTAGGTTTTTAAAAAAAATCCTTATTTTTTTTATTATATTAGCTTTTCTTGTTAGCCTTTACTTATTATTATTATTATTATTATTATTATTATTATTATTGATCCAGCCAAAAAACTTTGAAAAAAATCTGTTCGTTTTAGACAATTTAAAAAATTTCCCCACTTTTTTTTTAAATGAATCAATTTATACGTCTTTCTCTCACAAAATAATTGTCGGCAATTTCATTTGACGTTAATGCAAGACGATCTAAATCATTTAAAATAAAGTAATTTTCATGAACAATTGCATGGAAATAAACGGTGACTACATTGATCAACTCCGCTCAGCCGTAAAATGGCCGATACTAATTTGGCCACAAATTCGGTATACGAGGTATGTCAGAAAAGTTCCGGGACTGCTGCCACAAAAAATATTTCTAATCCAAACTACAAACAAGTTATCCCCTTCAAAGTAATCCCCTTCGAATTTAATGCACTTTCCCATCCTTCTCTGCCACGCTTGTATGCACTCCTGGGAGGATTCTTCCGGGATTCTCCGTAGCTCTGTCGTCACAACATTTTTGATGGCGTGCACATCCTCAAAACGGGTTCCCATGATTTTCCTTGAACCTAGGAAAAAGGAAAAAATCACATGGAGCCAGGTCGAGTAGGGAGGTTGCACCAGTACTGTGATGTTCTTCTGCACCAGGAACTCTCGGATACTCAGAGCAGTGTGGGCAGGTGTGTTGTTATGGTGGAGTACCCACGAGTTGTCCTGTCACATCTCTCACCTCTTCTCTCGCACTGAACGAAGCAAACGCTGCCGTATCTCTTTGTAAACATTCTGGTTGATCGCCTGACCCTGTGGCAAGAACTCGCAGTGGACGATATCTCTCACATCGAAGTTTTCCGACATACTAGAACTTTTCTGACATACCTCGTAGACGATGCCGACGCCAGATGTGTCATTCTGTTCGAATCTTAACTTGACACAATTCCGTGTAGATAACTTTAATGACCGTAGAATATATCGACCTAGGTGCCGAGATTTAAAAAAATAAATAAATAAAGGGCAGTGTGGCTAATGTGCTCAGGTAAGCGAGTTCAAATCCTGAACTAGGCTGTTTGCGTTTTACATAGTGCTAATACCTCTGGAAAAGGTAGAGATTTACCTAACCCATTCGCCACGAGTAGGATGTGATACTAAGTCAAATGGGGTATCCAACGAGGATCGAACCCCCTATTCATTTGTAATGAATCTGTGGGTCTAGCTTATTAACTATTACACCATGATGAGACGTCCTACCACTGGAAAAGGTTTGAATCTAACTATTTTCCTTCCAGCTATGGGTAAATAGTAGGACAGACTGGTATGACAACCAGTTTAGGAGAGGGATAAGTCTGAATTCAAATTAGACCTGGAGAGGGATGAGCTGCGCTACACAATTCCTGTCCGAGACACTCTGCATGAGTTGCAACTCCACAGTCGATCCAGGTTACTGGATAAATCTTTTGTCTTTTTTATCATGCCGTAGCGTAATCCTTTTCTTGGATTATTCTAATATCTATATCGGGGTTCTCTGTTCTTCGCATTGGGGTTTCTTCTTGGATCGTGTCGAGTATCTGCTTTCCTCGGCTGGGACCGTCTCTCTCTCTCTCTCTCTCTCTCTCTCTCTCTCTCTCTCTCTCTCTCTCTCTGCGTTCTGTCTTTGTGTTCTTTTATCATAAATACAACACAGAGACATTTTCTTTGGTATACACAATACATTTTTTATTAACTCCGAATACATTCTTAACCCACCCGCGCGTGTGGGGAGGCGGAGAAGAGGGAGAAAGACACGTCTGGCCCTAACGGGTGCTAGCCTCAACTCTCTAACTTATAATTTAACTTTCCCATAGTCACCTGGTCTCATGACTCTCTAAGCCAATGAGAGTCCCCAGAAAAGTTCAAGATCCGTCAATGTAACTATTTGAGTCACAGTGATTTTTCACCTTTTATCGTAATTTTAAGTTACCCTACACTACTTACTAAAAATAATTGGTTATGCCTATCTATTATGCAATAATGATAGCTATGACAGTATAGGAAAAGTATGAATTTACTTCTAATGCCATCCAAGCCGCATCCTTATAATCAAATCACTTTGAAAGCATCGGTTCCCGCTAGATCACCGAATCTAAGCAGCGATGAGCCTGTTTAATACTTAGATGGGTGACCATTTCATTCTCATGGACGGATTCATGTTTGTGCATAAACCATTTTGTTGTATGGCCAAAATTTAGTTACTTGAACAATTCCCAGTGTATATGTTTTCCAACCGAACACTACATAGTCTTGTACTTTCGTTGTGCTAGGTTGCTGCATTCTTTGATTACTTATCTATCTCATACATTTGCAGTTTCGTTGTGTATTATTTATTTTTGCTTTGATATTATTATTATTATATTATTATTATTATTATTATTATTATTATTATTATGAGTTTTTCACATCAGCGTTAGCTGATTGTATTTCCCCGGAGTCTGAGTGAGAAGAAGTCTCTTCAGGTCTCCAGGACTCTTCTGAGTATTCCGGCAGATTGAAGCAGTACAGTATTCTGTATGGTCTCAAGTGTTCCTCTGATTTCCAGATTTTCCAGTCTTTTTTCTAAACTTTTTGGGGACCGTTCCAAGTGCACCAACTACAATTGGTATCACTTTGACTTTCATATACCATACCTTTTTCAGTTCTCTAGCAAGGTCCAGGTATTTGTCCAACTTTTTGTTTATTATTATTATTATTATTATTATTATTATTATTATTATTATTATTATTTACTCCTTTTGAGTTTTCACATCAGCATTAGCTGATGGTCTTTCCCTGGAGTCTGAGTGACAGCAAGTCTCCTCAGGTCTCCAGGACTCTTCTGAGTATTCTGGCAGATTGCAGTAGTGCAGTGTTCTGAATGGTTTCAATCCTTCCTCTGATTTCCAAACTTTCCATACGCTTTTCCAATCCTCTTGGGACCGTTCCAAGTGCACCAACTACAATTGGTATCACTTTGACTTTCATATTCCATAACTTTTTCAGTTCTCTGGCAAGGTCCAGATATTTGTCCATTTTTTCATTTTCCTTTAGCTTCACCCTGTGATCTGCTGGCACTTGTCAAATCCACCAGTTGACAAGTTCTTTCTTTTTTGTTTATCAACACTAGGTCTGGTCTTCTTGCTGGGATAAGGTGATCCGTTTTTATTTCAAAGTTCCAGAGAATTTTATGCATTTCGTTCTCAAGAACAGATTCTGGTTTATGCATATACCATTTTGTTGTATGGTCAAAATTTAATTTTTTGCATAATTCCCAGTGGATCATCTTCCCAACCCAGGCATGTCTAGTTTTGTATTCTCGTTGTGCTAGTTTGCTACATTCGCAGAGTATATGGTTTACAGTCTCATTTCTATTACCGCAAAGTCTACATTTACTATTTTGTTGGGTCTTATCAATTTTTGATTTATTATTATATTATTATTATTATTATTATTATTATTCATTCATTCATTCATTCAGTGCAGCAGACACTGTAAGCAACTTGATATAAAAATGAATTCATTCGGCATTAAATGACCCGAAGGGGGTTGATATGCCATAAAGAAACAAGAGCTAAAACAACCAAACGGAATCTGTTTCACTGGATTCGGAACTCAGATGGAAATAGGTTTTTACAAATCTTACCATAAAAGACTTGGATTCTTAATCGGATGATTCTTATTTGGCCAAAGTTTTACTTGAATTGTGTCTAAAATTAATTCTTCCTTGCCATTCTTGTGGAATTCACTACCGGCAGCCGAAATTCTCCGAAAATCATTGGTCAGTATTATTGGCCCGTGAAAAGAACTCGATTAAGTTCTTCGTCCAATATCACCCCCTTATCTGAGAGGACTTCCGTTACACCAAACGGGAAGTTTTTCTTCTTGTTTAGAAATAGAACACTGGCCATTTCGATATCTTGTATCCTACTCATTGCTAAATTTTGATTGATTTTTTCTCTTCTAATACCATAAATTAGTCGAGTATAATACGCATTCGTGTATACTAAGTACACTCAACATTCAGAGGGAATCTCCGTGTCAGAGTGGCTAACGTGCTGGACCGCGACATCATAGTAAGCGAGATCGAATTCCAGTCGTGCTGTTACGTTCACTTTCGGATAATACGTTTAGTAAACGTATGAAACCCCTCAGCTATGGGTTAAATAGTACCACTACTATTGTCCTACAAGGATGGCTTTGGCAGGAATATTGATATGCTACCAAACAAAGAAACCAAACCAAATCTACTTTCGGCTACCGATTTCTGAAAAAAACAAATCTTGACTTTTTAGAATTTATAGCAGGTAAATTTAACCTAAATTCTCGTGTATAATATAATATGATATTGACTTTATATGATATATATATATATATATATATATATATATATATATATATATATATATATATTGTGTTGTGTGTGTGTGTGTGTGTGTGTGTGTGTCAATCTGTCCTTATCTATCAATCAATCTATCTATCTATTAGTTTTTCATATCTTTCTTAATATCTATATTTATCTTAGTTGTTCATATCTATCTATTTATCTATCTATCTAAGTATCTATCTATCTTATTAGTTTTTTGTTCCTTGAATAGGGTTGTCCTGTTTGCCAACGTGTGTGACATGCCAGCTTCTGTTTGTCGCTAACAAAAATGCGTAGACAGTGTTGGTCACTATGTCAGGAAAAGATGCTTTTTAAAGCTAAAAACCGGATCTGTCCCACTGTTAAATTGTGTTCCCCGAATATGATGTACTTTCTTTTGTAAGATAGGGAAGATATATTTTTGAAGGGTATCTTAATTGAATATCTAAACTTTGATCTTTCACAGTGTTCAGTAATTTGAGAAAAGTTCAGGTGTAAATTCAATCAAAAAAAAAAAAAAAAAAAATGGATTTGCCAAGTTTAAGTCAGGTGTTCTCACATCGCAGAAAAAAAGAATTGCCTGCGTTAGAGGCTGTGATGTAATGGTTAGAGTCGTAGGAAATGGACTCGTCGACCCCAGTTCAAATTCTAGACGAAGATCCCATAGCGCTAATACTCTTGGGAATTGTATGAATCCAACTACTCTCCCTCTAGCTATGGGTAAACAATAGGGCTGACTGGGATCTTTAAACTTGGTTAGGTAACCAGTCTAGGAGAAGGACAACTCTGAATTCAAACCTGTTAGACTCCGTTTGGGGTGGTCACTACTAGAATAGGCTCAGTCCTAATTAGTGATATATTTCACTAATTAAAAATAAAAATTAGTAAATGTTTTTCTGATCCTGCATTTAAAAAAGAAAGAAATCACGTGACATAGCGCTGTCTGACGTCAGACTTCTAACCTACTCAGTCCATAATGTTTTGGATGACAATTATTTTCGCTTTTCTGTGAAGATTCCTGGGTTTTCACGGCAGGGGAGCAAAGACACCCAGTCTCCGTCAATAATGAGACGGATCGTAACGAAAGAGGAGGCAAAAAAAGACAAAGAACTCCAATAAACAAAAACAAAAGACACACAAAAAATTCAAATCTCGTAGACGAACGGGATGTAGAAGGCGTCTTCCAATAATGGTGGACTGATGTTGCCAGATTTAAGCTGATTAAATATTTCCACTCGACGGGCAAATTTTGCATTGCATCTCTCTCACTGATTCGTCTATTTCCTTTGTTTCTTTGCCTCTTCATTTTCTTGTCTCATGCCTTTGAACACTGATTTATGTTCGTAATATTCTTTTTTCATTTTCTCTAAGTTAATATCTTGTTAATAAAAAAAAAATCTTTCTTAATATTCAGTTGAAGTTTTCCTAGTCTATCTGGCTCCATTTATTTGTTTCAAAAGCATTCATTCTTTCTTTCTTTCTTTCTTTCATTCATCTTTCTTTTCTTTCTTTCTTTTCTTTCTTTCTTTCTTTCTTCATTCTTCTTCTTCTTTCTTTTCTTCTTTTCTTTCTTTCTTTTCTTTCTTTCTTTCTTTTCTTCATTCATTCATTCTTTCTTTTCTTTCTTTCTTTTCTTTCATTTCTTTCTTTCTTTTCTTTCATTCATTCTTTCTTTTCTTTCTTTTCTTTCTTTTTTCATTCTTTCTTTTCTTTCATTCATTCTTTCTTTCTTTCTTTCTTTTCTTTCTTTCTTCTTTCTTTCTTTCATTCTTCTTCTTTTCTTCATTCTTTTCTTTTCTTCTTCTTTCTTTCATTCATTCATTCTTCTTTTCTTTCTTTCTTTCTTTCTTTCATTTCATTTTCTTCTTTTTTTCTTTCTTTCATTCATTCATTCTTCTTTCTTTTTTCTTTCTTTCTTTTCATTCATTCTTTTCTTTCTTTCTTCTTTCTTCTCATTCATTCTTTCTTCATTCTTCTTTCATTCTTTCTTTCTTTCTTCTTTTCTTCATTCTTCTTTTCTTCTTCTTTCTTCTTTCTTTCATTCATTTCTTTCTTTTCTCTTTTCTTTCTTTCTTTCATTCATTCTTTCTTTTCTTTATTTTCTCTTTCATTCATTCATCTTTCTTTCTTTTCTTTCTTTCTTTTCTTCTTCATTCTTTCTTTCTTCTTCTTTCTTTCATTCATTCATTCTTCTTTCTTTCATTCATTCTTTTCTTTCTCTTCATTCTTTCTTTTCTTTTTCATTCATTCTTTCCTTCTTTCTTTCTTTCTTTCTTTCTTCTTTTCTTTTTTTTCTTTCTTTTCTCATTCTTTCTTCTTTCTTTCTTTCTTCTTTCTTCTTCTTTCTTTTCTTTCTTTCTTCTTTCTTTCTTTCTTTCTTTCTTCTTTTTTCTTTCTTTCTTTCTTTTCTTTCATTCTTCTTTCCTGGCTTTCATTCTTTTTTCTTTCTTTCTTTTTTAACTTTGTGCTTTTTCCTCCCTTCTTGCCTTTCTTTCTCTCTTCCGTGTATTTCTGTTTCTCTCAATTTAAAAAAATCTTTTTTTATTTTCCCTTCCTCACCTTTCTTCTCTTTCACATTCATTACTTAACCTTCTTTCTTTTAATCATTCTTTCATTTTTTCTTCCTTTTTATTTGTCTTGATCTTCTTTACAATAAGATACGCACACAGATTTATTCTTCCTAATTCTTTTAACCTTTCCTATCCTCTTTCTTTCCTCTATCCCCACTTCTTCTCTTGTTCACATTCATGATATAATCTTCATTCTTCCCTTCCATTCTTCTCCTTCCTTCTTTCCTTCCTTCTTTGTTTCCTTTCTTCCTTCCTTCCTTTCTTCCTTTCTATTTGCCTTGTTTTTCTCCTTTCTACTAAGATACACACAGATTATTTTTTCTAATTCTTTTAACCTTTCCCAACTTCTGCTTCCTCCATCCCAACCTCTTCTCTTGTTCTCATTCATTATCTAACTTTCCTCCTCCTTCTTCTTCTTCTTCTTCTTCTTCTTCTTCTTCTTCTTCTTCTTTCTTTCCTTTTTCTTTTTTATTAACCTTATTTTTCTTTGTTCTTAACACACATCATGCATCCATTCTTTTCTTCAAATTCCTATATCTCCTCTATTTTAACCTTTTCCCCACCTTGTGTTTTTATTACCCACTCCTTTCCTGATCCATCACCCCTCACCACCAGATCATCCTTTTATGGTCTCTCAGTCATTTTCATTAATTAACAGTGAACAGATCAGACGAAAGTAACCTGAATTTAATTACAATGGTACCGTGATTTTTTCAGTCGCGAATTGGCGGGAATAACCCAGGTGGAGGCCAGTGAATGCGCATGTGTATTGCTGCCTACTTGAACGCTGAATAAACGAGGCCGACCATTTTGCAAGTTGATGTAGGTATGTGTTCAGTGAATTGGGTACAAATGTGATTGTGTGTGTGTGTGTGTGTGTTGTGTGTGTGTGTGTGTGTGTGTGTGTGTGTTCTTTTCAAAGGTGAGAAAAGGTGTGCTGCTCCCAAAGGTGCAAGATGTATAGAATGAAAATAAAAAAAAATAGGAAGAAGGATCGATGTATGGATTTTCATGCAGACATAATGAATTAGAAATCAGGAAAGGGGGGATAAAAAGAAGAGTAGAAAAAGGAGTGAACAGGAGTAACGTGCACGAGGGCATGAGTGCGCATCAGTGATAGTCACGATTTGCCTATACATACAAACACATACATAGTGACTATTACACACACACACACACACACACACACACACATATATATATATATATGTGTGGATTGTCACTGTTTCAGCTTTTACTGGAACGGTGTGCCAAACGCAGTATTATTGGTAGAGTGCTCAATATAAAATAGAGCTGTTATATTATTATATATTTTTCGATTTTCCTTTGCATTTGAAACAAGTTCACCTGACAATTGACGTATCAAATCAAAATGTTGAGACTGTTCCTTTGTCACCAAATAAATATATATGTAAAACCTTATATATATATATATATTTATATATATATATATATATATATATATATATATATATATATATATATATATATATACTAGCAAAAGTACCCGGTCCATAACCGGACTAAAAAAGATTAGGAACACCGGAGAGTGAGTGAGGAGAAAACAGAAGTAAGGGAGAAAATTCAAATTCAAAAATATTCGCCAAAAAATTGTATAGTAGAATGTTTGTTTATTTTAGGAATTTTTTCTTTTTGTTTACATTTAAGATATTACTTTTTTAAATGCATTCCTAAACTTTATTAAAGATTTAACGATAAACAAAGCTAAGAATTAGTATATTATAATATTCGTTTATTTTAAGAATAGTCACATTTTGTTTATATTTTTGAAACAACTTTGTTTTTTTAAGTGAGCTTCCTTGCCTGTTGATTTCAAATGAAATGTATCGTTTAATTCCTTCTTTTTTACCGTATTAAAATGTAACAATAAAAAGCTAAGAATTAAATACAATTGTTCGTATTACAATTTTTTTTCTCTTAAAAAAAAACCTCTTTTGTACATACGAAAAAATTAAATGCTGATTAAAAATGGATATATTTTATTCTAAAATGAAAGTATTAATAATAAAAACAATGTTGTGTTATTATTAATCGTTGAATTAGATGTTTTCGTTTATTATTGTTATTTACTTCGCTATAAAAAATAATTCAATCGGCACATACAAATTAGATATTTAGAAATATTATTTTATTTTATTTTTAACCAAATTCTAAGATTAGCCCGGTGATAGGCAAGAAATTCCGAGCTGAAACGATTAGGGCACACATTTGTCAACTTCAAATTACCAGCAGCAGCAGCAGCGCCATTCTAAATCATTGCTGAATATGGGCAGCAGTTAAGCGAATTTTAAAAATATTAGCAGCAGCAGCTATGCCCCGATTATCACAAATCATTTAATTTTTGTTCAATTAATTAATTATATCCTTTAATCAGTAAAAAAAACAATGACCAAATTTGGTGTGTTTCCTAGTTATAAGGATGTCAAGGTGTATGCAAGATTTTGAATCTGAATAACAACTCGTTTCTGAGTTATAAGTCGACACGTACATACCAAACTTTCTTTTTATATATAGATATGAGCCTTATAATGTATATCTATGTAAATCTAACGTAGATCTATCGCGTTGCCTCAACTCTTTTTCAGGAATCAAGCTTAGTTAAAAAGGGTCCAAAAATAGAATTTCTAATATCGATTTTTATTGCCAGTTGGCCTTCCATACTTGAAATATTCTATATTCTATATTCTTTTGCTCAACAAAAAAACATCCTAAATATCGAAACTCAATAAAAAAGTACAAATAAATTTGATGAAGGAGAAGTGTGCACGTGTTAAGTATTTGGGCAACACACTTAACAATTATAAACCGGATGTGTCTGTATACATATTCAGGGTCACGGTCAACAGAGATCAGGAGCAGTAATCATATTATAGTTGAGGTGTATCTGTCTGTCTGTCTGTCTATCTGTCTGTCTGTCTATCCGGGAATACAATTGAAAAAAAAGCCATGGACTCAAAGCTGTTAAACTCCACTTAAGAAATTGACCTTGTGCCACATCCTGCTCGTACGGAGGTGTTGGAAATATATATATATATATATATATATATATATATATATATATATGAAATCATGAAAATCCCCTTCACATGATATTTTCCTATATATACTTCCCAAAAATTTAAATTTCACATTATCCAAAAAAAAAATAAAAACCTTACAATCATTCATACTTTTTCTACTTTATATATAAGAAAAATAAAAAATAGAAAAATAAAAAATTACAAAATTAATTACAAAAATAAAAATTATTTTCTAAAAATCCGTTGCAGGCCTACCGTCAATGGGTTAATACTCATCCTGTTTGAATAAGAGAATTCGTCTAGTGTCGAATTTGGAATATGTCTTCTTTTTTCAAAAACTGTTACAATAAGAGATACATGATTCGGTGACCGAGATAAGTATGGCGGAAGTGCTCACATTTTAAACTACCACATAACTTTTTTGCAACATCAAGGTTTTCGTTTTGAATTCATATCACAGGACTATAAATGTGAAAAATTAAAAAAAATCTGTTTCAGATGCCTTTAAAGTAGTAAAGAATTCATCATTCGCATCTGATGAGTCGGAAGTTAGACACTTTGTCTAAGCTCCCTGAAATAGACTATAAAGCAAAATCTCTAAGTCTTTTGTTATTTCTTTACTTATATATATATATATATATATATATATATATATATATATATATTAGTAATATTATGGATTTACACTCATAACTTGAAGTTTCATGGTAATCCAATCATCAGATGAGTCCAACGATTGAGATCTTAAAAACCAGTCGTGAAAAAATATATATATATTATACCAAGTGAGTCATAAAAAGTATCGATACTGAAGGTGAATTTACCAAGATAGAAATGAACGATGAAAGGAACGTTCATTTTTATCAGAATACAAGGTGTGTCATAAAAGTGCCGAGTTTGAAGCTGTATTTACCAAGATAGAAATGAACAATGAATGGAACGTTAATTTTTTTCGAATATAAGATGTCGAATAGAACTCGATACTTTTTTGACACACTTTATATATATATATATATATATATATAATATATATATATAGAGAGAGAGAGAGAGAGAGAGAAAGAGACAGACAGACAGACAGACAGAGAGACAGAGACTGAGACAGAGACAGAGACAGAGAGACAGAGAGAGAGAGACAGAGTGAGAATGAGAACAATAAAAACACATGGATATATATATACTTTTTGTAGAGTAGTTCACTTTCCTCCAATCATATAAACCGAATAAAACATGTTGGAGAAGCAAGGACGAACACATAAGGGAATAGTCTCCTTTGGAATCCAAACATCGAACATACCAGTGTAAGCTGAGCAGCAAAAAAATGGCATCAATTACCCCTGCGCAAATTCTAGATGCTGTGCTGAAGACCTCCCAAGGGCCAAGACCAATAGGGATGTTTGGCAAGAGAGAGTTTTATATATCCGAGCTGCCAGGCAGACCTGATATATATATATATATATATATATATATATATATATATATATATAAGTAAAAAGAAGAAATCAATCCGACAGAATGTGGAGAAAAGTAGACAAACAGGATGTTGTATTTCATGGAATTCTATTACGGGTGGTGAAAAATCATTCGTAGCTGACCACCACCCTCCTTCCAATCACAACCGCAAGACACTCGTCAGTAAGAGAACTGAATCCTTCAATAAAAGAACTCAGCTCGTGTCCTGAAGAAGGTCTGATAGACCGAAATGGTATAACGTAGACATCACCAACGGTAATACACTTCCATCCTGTACTACATCCATTGATTGTCCACTTTTCTCCATATATATATATATATATATATATATATATATATATATATATATATATATATATATATATATAATATATATTCGTTTCTATTCGTTCTGAAGAACGGGAATAACATCACCGAAATATTACAAAATAAAACGAAACTTAACATTCAGAAACTGAGTTTCATTCACACCTAATGCTTCATACTAAATCCCAAATAATATATATATATATATATATATATATATATATATATATATATATATACTATATATATATGATGATATTGTTCAAAGATCAGCTTCAATTCTGATACGGATTTCCAACTGGTGAGTCTTGGACTCCTTAAAATCGCAGGTGACAAATTCCGGTTGTAATGGAATGAGCATATTGTTCCGCCATTGCAAAAAAATATAAAAGAGGTAAAAAGCAAAATTGTTATGTCATGTCCATCTGTCACCATTGTTCAAGGGTGACAACTCCATGAGTTGACATTTGCGCTGGAGGAGATGCTCCTCTCCCAACAATAGGTGAATTAAGGTTTTTTTCTTCTTCT
>CM042159.1:15172446-15204946 GCA_023376005.1 Doryteuthis pealeii | reverse complement strand
TACGTGTAAATACGGCGCTATTATAATCAATATTTTTGGTGGTCAATCAATAAAAACTGAAGTTCACCTTTATACTTTTCTTTTCAATTATGAATTTATGCATTTTTGTAATAATATTGATTAACTATTTGCCTACCGAATTTCCCCTATGGCTGTACCAATTTTCCATTCAACTGGTTCTCCATTGCAAAAGTCGCAAGGTTGGTTCACAGACAAAACAAAAGATGACAGGGTCGTTCACGTAGTGAGTTTTCAGTGTAACGAGTGACACGAGCGATAGCTGTTGCCAGTTGTTTACGGTAGGATTACAGTGGTGAGAGATCCACCGTGAACGAGCCGCTGTGAGTGGTCGTTTTGCTTGGCACCTTTACAATATAATACTTACAATAATATATACAATATTTACATATAATACTTATAATAATATATACATATATATAAATATATGGCCGCTCCTATAGCAGTATGCACCAAGGAAATAACCCGATTTCTCTGACCCGAGGAGTGTTATCGGAGGCTTTTAGCACAATATGGAGACTGTACAGTACCGCGTAGACGAATGTATGAGTGGATAGAGAGGTTTAAAAGTGGCCGGACAATGGAGATGCATGAATGGGGAACAGGACGCCCATCAACCTCCACCACCGATGAGAAGATGTAGCAAGGTCGAGAGATGGTTATGGTGAACCAGTGCGTTATCATCGATTAGGTAGCTTGTTCTATGCAGATTAGTCATGGTTATGTTTATAAAATCATCCACGATGGGCTCGGTTTCCATAAAGCAAGTGTTTGGATAATTTTTGACAGTCCCTCGTATCTCTCTCTCTCTCTCTCTCTCTCTCTCTCTCTCTATATATATATATATATATTATATATATATATATATATATAATATATAAACCGAAAATGTAAATATATTTAAAGCTTTTGAAAAAAAAACAAGAAAATAAGTCAACGATAGACATTTAGAAAGCCGACGCTAAAGCGTTTCAGTTTTAATTATACCGCCAATAGGGCTCAACTGGGCTGATAATCATAAATCATATGAGAACTGGTGTTTCGTCATCACTATTTGAATGGGAACGCTATCATTGCGTGGCGTTTCGTCTTTACATTTTTCGTACATTTAAAATGTTTAGAGGAGCCTCAACAAAGGCTCAGAAGGCTTCTGCTTGTTTCTACAATTTTTCTTTCATATTTTCTTGTTTATTTTAAAAAGTTTATACATATATACAAGGTGTGTCAAAAAAGCATCGAGATTTTTTGTACTTTTTGACACACCTTGTATTCTGAAAAAAATAACGTTCCATTCATTCTTCATTTCTATTTGGGTAAATCGGCTTTAAACTTGGTACATTTTTGACACACCTTGTATTCTGAAAAAATGAATGGAACGTTATTTTTTTTTAGAATACAAGGTGTGTCAGTATGTACAAAAAATCTCAATACTTTTAGACATACCTTGTATATATATTATATATATATATATATATATATATATTTGTACGTATGTGTGTGTGTGTGTGTGTGTGTGGTACTGTTTCTAAGCAATTGAATGAATACACGAATGGGTTTTATCACTTAGTTTTGAGCAAAGTTAAGAAACGGGAACATTATAAAAGAACTACATTTTATAAGGTGTGTATTTAGCCAAGCTTCGCAGTTCTGAATCTGAAATATCTGATACCTCAGCTGTACAGGCCGTTGCAACTGCACTCTATCCGTCAAATCCATCAAACATAGATGGGCACTTGTCAGTAAAAGGAACAACAGAGCAATCAGTTATCAAATGCATTCTAGCCCATTCCAACCCCCCCCTGGAGTATGGCCTTCAAATGCGGCCAGATATCAGGCGTGATACAATTTGAAACAGCAGAGAATACGGCATTGACCTGATTTGAACACTTTATCTCGATCAACCTCCACAAATTGATTTCTTTTTGCTCATAGCCACCCCTTTTTCTTTTTACTCTCTATGCACTTAATTTAAAACACTTCCTGTTGTATTATTACCCTAATCTGACCCATAAGATAGACAAGGGTCTGAACGTATTTCTACATTAGGGTAGTTCGATTTTTCACTTTTTCAAATATCAAATTGCCCATCAATACGAAAGTTGTGTGTTAGTATACTGAATACTGATACCAAAAATTAGATCTTTACTTGCCCTATTTTTTGAGGAAATAGCATCAAAGATCGACTACTAAAATGCACTAAAATCTTCGTTCTCGCAAAACTTTGCCTTTAGAAAACGAGAACTTTTAGTGCATTTTAGTAGACGATCTTTGATGCTATTTCCTTAAACAATGGTGCAAGTAAAACATTTAATTTTTGGTATTAGTATTCAGTATACTAACACACAACTTTAGCATAGATGGACAATTTGATATTTTTTTTAAAGTGAAAAATCGACCTATCCTAGTGTACAGTGGTCCACATTAATTTGTTTTGTTTGTTTGCATCCTTCCGTCTACGAGAGACGATGGAGTAGTGTCCAATCTTTTTCGAACTAAGTAGCCTGTGCGGGTTCATATGGAGGATAAGCTGTTGCCCAAGCATCAAATCCCCCTCTCCAAACTGTCGCAGTGATCCAAAGGAAAGGTAAGGAACCAATTGCGGTAGTGTCGCAGGAGTTGCTGGGTAGCATCGGATTTCAGTATCACACCACTTTCGGGACTCCGGCTCCGGATTTGATTTAGTTTACTCCTTACACCCTCTAGTACCACATTGTTTCATTGTTTCGCTATACCACATTGTTTCTATTGTATCCCAATTTTCTTCTGTTATAGTTAGCAGTCTACCACATTGCTTTTGTTGTAGTATACAGTTTACTATATTGCTTCGATTGTAGTATGCGGTCTACCACTTTGTTTCCATTGTAGTCTTCAGTCTACTACATTATTTCTATTGTAATACGCATTCTACCATATGGTTTCTTATGTAGTAAGCGATCTACTACATTGTTTCAATTATAATATGCCGTCTTACACATTTTGTTGATCGTTTCGAATGGAGTATGTGATCTAGTACATTGTTTCTATAGAAATATGTGGTCTACCAAATTGTTTCTTGTCTAGTATGAGAGCATTTTAATTACAATTCTATTTTATTGTACTTTCGTAAGATTTTCTTATTGTTTATGAAATATCATTCCTTTTTGTTTATAGATAAAACCACAAAATAATTTTTTTTAATTTGCGTTCTTTATTTATTTCTATTATTTAGCTCTCTCTTTCATTGCATATCTATCTATATTTTTCATTCTCTCTTTCTCTCTTTCTTCATTTTTCATTCATTCTTTCTTTTCTTTATTATTATGTTTGCTTTCTTTTTCTCTCTGACGTGTTGCGCGTTCTTTCTTTCTTTCTTTCTTTCGTTCATTCATTCATTCTTTCTTTCATTCATTCATTCTTTCTTTCTTTCTTATTATTATGTTTGTCTTCTTTTTCTTCCATTTTTCTTTCTTTCTTATTAGCTTTCTTTTTCTCTCTGACTTGTAGTGTGTTCTTTCTTTCTTTCTTCTTCTTTCTTTCTTTCTTTCTTTCTTTTTATTATATTTGCCTCTTTCTTTTTCTGACGAGTAGCGTGTTTGTTTTCCCCTTTCTTTGTTTCTTTGTTTCTTTCTTTACAATTACATTGTTATATTTTTCCACTCTCTCTGACGAGTAGTGTGCTCTTTTTCTCTCTTTCTTTCTTTCTCTTCTTTCTTTGCCTTCTTTTTCTCCCTGAAGTGCATTGCGTTCTTTTTCGTCCCCTTATTTATTTCGTTCTTTCTTTCATTCTTTCTTTTTGTGTTTGCCTTCTATTTCTCTCTGGTGTGTTGCATGGTCTTTTTCTCTCTCTTTTCTCTTTTTCTTTCTTTCTTTCTTTCTTTCTTTCTTTCTTTCTTTCTTTCTTATCATAGTTGCTTTCATTCCTTCTCTGACGTCTAGCATCTTCTTTTTCTCCTTCCTTAGCAATCAATTCGGAACGTTCCATTATATATCTAAGGTAATGACAGGGTGTAACATTCGAACACCTGCATTCGTACCTTATTCTATTATTATCATAGGTGACACACTAATTTTGCACTGGTGACCTAATAATTCGACACTCTCATTCTGAAAATCTATAACAAAAACGTCTTCTCGTTGCTTACGCATGCGCAGAATATATTTTTGGTACGGTGATTTGAGGCGGTGACCCCAATATTTGTTCCCAGATATTTTTCTGTCATTGAAAAAAGATCTACAGCTTCTTGCAAATACACATACAAACCAACACCACTTTACTGGACAGATCAGATTACCAAAGGTGTGCTACTCTTGCGCTGAATGGTCCAAAAGAGGGGTACCCCTCCCCAATGGGGCCACCTGTTGTCCAGGGTGGCGAACCCTGTTGCTTAAGGACGGAATTCTAGTGGATGAGCAGTCCATTACATGCAACGCTCCACTTGGGCCCTTACTTAGGCTAGAGGATCAATCGGCTAGACATGTCAAGCCCTAGGACCTATATGATTGTCCCTACCCTAGTCTCCTTATGGCAACCCCCAACGCTTTTTATCATATATCTGCTAGAAGGCGGTGGTTGAGGGTCTTCAGGTCCTGGGAATGATAAACAAATCTAGCTCATGGTGAAGTTTTAGTTCTGGAGCTCTGGGGAATGTCAAGCACCCTTCATCACCATTACTCCCAGGTCCACTCTGGCCCGAAGTAGTAGTACCTATTAGGGTCCCATCTATGGGTTAGATAAAAAAATGTGTTTATAAAAAAACTGAGTACACATCAACAATGAATTTATTTCTAAACTTTGTCGGTATTAAATGAACCACCAAGGTTGATATGCCGTAAAACAAACCATATCAATCATATCATGACTTCATAAAACCGTTGAAAGATGAAGCACTCTCATGCGAACTAGCCACTTTCTGAGATACTTGTTACGATTTTTGTGGCCATTTTTAGGCTTCAAGTGAGGGCACTTTACAGTTGAGATCCCTTGTGTTAAGCATAGCGCGATCTTTAGAGAAGAAACCTTTGGTTGTTCCTTGGTGTCCCTTAGTGTTGAGTATGATCCTTGTTTGTTCCTTGGTGTCCCTTAGTGTTGGGTATGATCCTTTGTTTGTTCCTTTGTTGTTCCTTTGTTTGTTCCTTGGTGTACCTTAGTGTTGGGTTTGATCCCTTGTTTGTTCCTTGGTGTCCTTAGTGTTGGTTTGATCCTTTGTTTGTTCCTTGTGTCCCTTAGTGTTGGGTTTGATCCTTTGTTTGTTCCTTGGTGTCTCTTAGTGTTGGTTTTGATCCATTGTTTGTTCCTTGGTGTCCCTTAGTGTAGGTATGATCCTTGCGTTGAGCAAAGTCGTGGGTTGCAGGTACGATTGTCAAACGCGAATAATGTGCAAATGAACGGGTTTTCTATATCGGCGATTAAATAGTTAACTAACCACGTATTCGAGCTGTTGATTGGCTGGAGTTTAATCCACATGACCGTGCCGTCTATAAGTTTAAGTGGTGGATTCCAGCGAGCCTTATAACACCAAAATATTCCAACACTTGCATATAAATGTGTAATTTCTTAAAGAAAGTATTTTTGAAACATGCGTTTCTTTGATTATTGATTCTCTCATTAAAATGAAAAACCCAAAAACCAAAAACAAAACAAAAAAGAAAAAAAACACAAAAAAAAAAACAAAAACAAACAAAACAAAACAAAGTGAGTGCTGAGGCCGGTTGATCATCCTCTTATATTTTTATTCTATTACTTTAATATTTTTGTTTTAATTTAATATTTTTGTTTTCATTAAATATTTTTGTTTTAATTATGCTACCCTTGGTGCACATTTTCACTATTCCTCTTCTTTTAAAATTTAAATGATAAAATAATTATATGTTTATATACTGATGGTATACCTCAATCAATTTATTGTCCAGCTCACTGTGCCGTGAGATTAAAAAGGTTGAAAAACTCTGCTGTAGAGTACCACCTAGGAACCACGAGGTTTCAGTTTCGATAATGGCAAATTCCAGCACGTCTTATAACACACAAATATTCCAACTAAAATTTACATGTGACTCATGCGAAAAACAAAAGGAGAAAAATCAATACTATCGATCTTTTATAAAACGACATTTGGCAATCACTAACCTTTACAGTTCTGATATTTCTAAATCTTTAAGTGCAGTAGTTTTTGTTTTTTTTAGTTTCTGTTATTATTTTGTAAAAGTTTCTATGATAGTTGATGCTTGTCAAATCCTGTCTGTGTGTCCCAAGTGTGCTTTATGCGTCATTTGGATGCTGCAATATATGACTTTATTGGAGCACCGGATAAATCACTCGGAAGTAGTAAGATTAATTGATTTTATCGGCATATTAACCCATCTTGGGTTATTTTATGCCTAAAGGTTAGAGAATTGATTTAACAGCATATTAACCCATCTAGGGTTATTTCATGCCTAAAGGTTAGAGAATCGCATTAACTTATTGTTTATTATAAGTTTATATTTACATTTCTGGTTAGTTACTTATTTAAAGTTTTTTTTTTTTGGCAAACGGCCCTATCTCAATTAGAAGTTCGCACTAGCCTAATGGCACAATAAACTGAGTAGATGTATTTCCTTTTCCTGGTTGTGTTAACTATCCAGGTTAACGAAATGCATCTATGTCGCTGTAGAAATTGAACTGGTTCATCACGTGATTTCCGTTCCCCTTGGCTGATCTTCCTGCTATTCAATTATCAAGCTTAAATACGGTGACCTCAAGTGTCACCTTAGTAGAAACAGTCACAATGTGAGAGAGAAAATAAATAGATAGATAGATAGATAGATAGATAGGTAGATAAAGAAGGATTATAATGAGAAATGATGAAAGATACAAAGAATATAAAGAGGGAGATGGGGCAAAAAAGAGAAAAAAGAATCTCATATTTCAGACTGTAAAGCAATTGGAAGCTCCCGCCCCCTCACCACCACCATCACCAAAAATGGAAACTAGTAAAGACAAAAAACAAAAAAAAATCCTCTACCCAAATAGGGAATAACTTATATATATATATATATATATATATATATATATATATATATTATATGTGTGTGTGTGTGTGTGTGTGTGTGTATATACACATATATATATGATGTTTTCATTTATTCCATTCATTTCATTCTTTTTTTATTCTATTCATTCATTCCTTTTTTCATTAATATATATATATATATATTATATATATAATATATATATATATATATATAGAGAGAGAGAGAGAGAGAGAGAGAGATACATGTGTATGTGTGTGTGTGTTTTGTGCGTATGTGTACTAGCACAACTGTTATTCTACTAGGACAGCTTTAGCATTAGATAACTCACGATGGTTTATATACCAATAAACAAGAAAAAAAAAAAAAAAAAAAAAAAAAGAAAAAAAAAGAAAGATAAGTTCTAAACAAAAAGTTGATTGCCTAAATTTAGAACGGGCTGGGATGATATCAACTTATTTAGTTTTAAACTTCAAGGAAAATAATACATTCAGTTTTCATTTGTAATCTTTTAGTATAAAAAAAAAAGAAAGAAAAGTAAAGGCCGCATTTGAGCCAGATGAATCACCACTAACCACGGGAAGGACTTAGAGATTCTATCTATTTATCTATGTATGTATCTATCTGTATGTGTGTATGCGTGTGTGTGCATGTGTGTGTGTGTGTGTGTGTGTGTGTGTGTGTGTGTGTGTAGAATTGATTTGCCAGTCAATAATATTGCCGATAATACTGGCCTCCTACTTTGGTTACATTCTGAAATAAATTGTTGTGATTCTATTTTAAAATTTGTTAATTAGCAACAACAGATATATAGCTCATAAAAAATACATCAATAATATAACCTTACAAAAAAAAAAATAATAAATAAAAAAAAATAAAAAAGAAGATAAATAATAAAAAGAAATTAAAAATATGAATATGTTGTTGTCCAAAAAAAATACAATTCTAATCTCTTTCCTTTTCCACAGACACCCAACACCCCCAACACAGAGCGTGTGTTACTTGTGTGTCTGTAGACATGAAATCAATGGCGCCTATGCCATCTACAACATCTTTTACGAAGCACCGTTGAACATCATCAAGTGCTGATAGTGCAGTTCCCACTGACTCTTTCTCACCATTTGTCTCGAGCGCATTTGTACCTGGCAGCCCCCCCAATATATATATATATATATATATATATATATATATATATATATATACGCTTCCCACTCTAATGGTTGAGCACTGTGGTGGGGGGACATTAATTGAAATTTCACCGTTTGGCATTAGCCATTACTCGCCTTTCCGCTGTTTACAGATTTGAGTTCTCTGGTGATTGTAAAAACATACCCCCGTAAAAAGTATGTATCAATTAACTGTTCACCCCAGACTGACAGCCGCTGATAGCAACAAGGGTAAAGAACTTGGCAGACGAAAATTCGGGCTTCGATCCCAGCTAGAGGTAGCTGTTAAAAGTCGAGCCGCACTGATGAGAATTAAACTTCGAAAAACGTGTCTGTGGATGACATATATATATATATATATATATATATATATATATATATATATATAAAGTCATCGGGGTAGCCTAATGTCAGTATCAGCCAGCCAGCGAGGGAGTCTATCCTCTTTTTACGAGCTAGACTAAGGAGATTGTTTTTGGTTTCTGAGGCGGAGTGTCACACCTACCTTCAGCTCCTCACATTGCCGCACAGATCTCTGTGCTACTCATACGCTGAGTTCGCGAGGGCCGGTATCGAGCCAGGAACCTTAAGGGTTCCCAGTCGAACACTCTACCGACTGAGCTAAACCAGCCCTATATCTATCTATTATCTAAAGCTGTGCAAATCAACTTTTATCCCCTAAAGGCTTTTTTTGCTGTTTAGTTTAATTACACAAAAGTTATACTAAATTATTCCTTAGTTTTAGGATAAAATTATGTTTGAAAAAAATTCCATATTAATTGGTTCTAATTAGTCGTAATTAAAATTACCAAAAATCAGGGAAATATCCGATTTTATCGAAATATTCATTGATTTAGCAATGAATAAATTTTATAATGCATCAGTTATTTTATTTCAAAACTTTCTATTTTTTTCCAGGTCCCTTAACTTTGACCCCTCTTGTTTTTGGGGCGCAAAATATCGGTGTGTATATATGTGATTGATATGAAGGTCTGAATAAAAGAATTTTTTTAAAAAATCTGCTCGGATAGTAATTAAGTACCGAAAATCGGAAAATAACATAAAAATAAAAACTAAAAAATAATTTTTTGAAATTTTTTTATTCATTTCGACATTGACTATTATTCTATAAATGAAAAAAAATATACATCAATATTTTTTCTGTTTAAAAGGGGAAGGGCTAAATTTCAAATACAGTTTTCGACCAAAAATATGGGTGATTAATACTAAAGTAAAGTAGTTATTCAAAAAAATATTTTTTAGAATCTAATAATATGACATTTTAAACTAAAATTTTGCTGCACATATCTTAAATGAATTTTATATATTAATTTATCATAGCAGAAATACTTAAGGTTTTGAAATAAATAAATAATGCATTATAAAATTGCTGGAGGGAGAGTATATATATATATATATATATATATATATATATATATATTATACTCTCCCTCCAGCAATAGGTAAATATTAGGGCAGACTCGACTCTTTAAACTTGGCTAGGTAACCACTATAGGAGAAGAAAAACTCTGAATTCAAACCTGTTAAACTCCGCTAAAGAAATTGACTTTGTGTCACATCCTACTCGTGTGGAGGAGTTGGCAAATATATATGTATGCGAGCGTGCAAGATTTTTTTTTTGTGTGTGTTTGTGTGTGTGTGTGCGTGCTTGTGATTTTGTCTTTATGAAGCCTCTGTGTATGGGGGTGCAGCTGTGCGCGTTCCTCCTGATATTTCAAATCAACACCGTCTTTTATTATGACCATTCTAGCGGGCTGTGTCTACTCAGTCATTTCAAGTGCTTCTTTCTTCTTTTGTTATTTGTCCGTTAAACATTTTTTTCTCCATCTCTTAAGTACCACTCAAATTCTTCGCAGAATGATGATTTTAAAACCGTCATCTTTTTATAGAAAGGATAACGTCTGGCATAATAACAGCTGCAACCTCGTCTCGCGACCATCACTACCGTTTAGCGAGCTTGATCTCTGCTAAGTGCCCACGGACTTGGGGACTTATGTTTAACTTAACTTAAACGAAGGAAGACGACCCGTATTTAACTTCTAGACAACGCTGTCTGCGTTTTTCACTTAGAGTTAATGCCATTGGAAAAGACACAAATCATTCTGTACTCCACCCTTGTTAGACAGGGCTGTCTAATTCAGATTAGAACTTACTCGTGTGGTTCTATGTTAGACCCGGCACTTGATGAGGTCATTGAAACTACTTCCATATCTCTGGCTAGTTGCTCTGTTAATGTTTCCGTACCCACGCTGTGTTTCCAAATCTACTTGGAATAGATGGAACTTCGTCGGAGCGTTCTCGTTGGATTGGTCGGCAGTTCGTCGGAACAGGCTGCCGGGTTTTGGCAACATAGACGACCAGAAAAACTCTCCGTTGATAACAACAAACATTAATTGAGACACAATAGTTGCTTTGTCAATGGTTCTGTACCCACGCTGTGTTTACAAAGACTTACAGAACTTTGAATTAATGCAACTTCGTCGGAGACACGTGTGGTCATCTACAGTGACTAGCATAGTATCACTTCTTGGTGTTCTTCTTCATCTCTGCGTTATATATATATATATATATATATATATATATATATATGTTCATGTCGACAAACATATAAAAAATTTTAAAATTATAGAAGTTTTATACACACAATTTAGACAACCCACAATTAATAGAGTTAATTACGAAACAGCCAAAATTATTCTGAAATATTTTTGGATCAGGGGACATATTTCGCTTTGCACTGTCAACATCCGGTTGTTTGTCCTTCTGAATCCAGGTCGCCCTTGGAGTGCCTAAAGGTAACTTGGTCCATATTTTTTAGATAAAATAGAACAATTTTTATCCTACATCACACAACACAGGGGGTGGGTCAAAGTTTAGGTACTAGTCATGTCTGCCGAAAAGGGGGGTCCCCTTAAAAATTGTAATATTGTAAAATTATCTGTTCCCTCTAAATTAGGTGGCTTTCTTCCTGAAATGAGGTAACCAAGCGAGTACATAGTAGTATTAGTATTTTTATAATTTAATTATTATTGTTCTTTTTGACAATAACAAAATAAATACCAGTATTATTAACGAGCACAAAGGTTTGGATATTTTTACATGTGCCAGCGTGTAAAACGTAAACTTAAAAGACAGCATCGAACATCAAAAGTCCTTTTTTAGGGAAATGAAATTATACCATAGAATATACACATGAACTTAATCAATACCATACAACATGATCTCCAATGGTGGTAACACATTGTTAAAACAAATAACTAAAAAAGTATAAATATAAATACACAGCATACATTACTTCCTAACCATTAAGCATGACATTATCCCGGACGGGTTGATATTCCGTTAAAATCAATCAACCAACCAACCAACCCTCATAATTCTTTTCTTTGAGGCAATAAATTTGGAAATTAAAATGTTTTCAATGAACTTATAACCATAAACGTAGCTAAAGCTCGCTCGTATAATATAAATGCAAAAAATTGTCTGTTGTTTTGTTTACAAATAATTGAAGCAAAACTTACTGGTGACGAGTTAAAATTTGAACCTTTCATTAGCTTGAGTTAAGGTGCTTATTGGAGACTTGATCCCATATATTTACTAACCCCTTAATGTTTTTAGTGATCTTATTAACATAAGCGTATCTGAAGCTCGCTCGTACCTCACATTTTAGTTCAGAACACAAAGCAAAAAATTGACCGAGTGACAGCTTGTGACAGGAAAAACTCGTAAGTCAAGGTACCTCTGTATTTTCTCAGATAATTTTTCTTTGTTTAAAAGAAATTATGACAGGAAACGAAACATATTTTCTCAACAAATATTTTTCCAACTTTTTTTCAACCGAACCGTTGTGTTTACCTGCAATTGATGTTTATCTATCTCCTTTTTATCCAAGCTCAGTGTCACACCTGTGTGTGCATAATTCATCCAAGTATTTTCAAATAATGACACACCTCTATGTAAATAAATAGATATACTATACGAATGTAGGTATTTACGCAACCTGTTCGCCACATGTAATTTGTGACAGAAGGTCGCAATTATGAGGCATCCAACGAGCATCACCTTTGTCACTAATGATAGACCAGGGAGATTATTTTTGTGCGTCTTTGGTATAGCGCCACACCTACCATCAGGTCCCCAATTTACTACACAGATCTGTGCTACTCATGTACTGAGTTGACGAGAGTCGGTATCGAACCTGTAACCTTCCGGTTCCTAGGTTACCGACTGAGCTCAACCGGCCCTATTAAATAGATAGAATTTTGATAGAACACACACACACACACACACACACACACACACACATAATATATATATATATATATATATGGTTTGGTAGTTGGTTTTGAAGGCTATCACAATGCAAGTGTAAAGAAAAATGAGGTAACTATGATGTTGTTTGTTCACCTTGAGTGATTCGCAATATTTCGAGATAAAGATCTCTTCGTCAAAAGATCTCTGACCGCCCGGAGGTGTTATCTCGCTACTAGTTTCTGTCCATTCTGTTATATCCTTCCTTGAAATTCTCTGCGTGTGTGTATATGTAAGTCTGTGTGTGTGTGTGTGTGTGTGTGTGTGTGTGTGTGTGTGTGTGTTGTGTGTGTGTCTGTCCAACAATGTCTTAGTATTATTCCAGATTTGGCCTAGCCATTTTCTTTTATATATATATATATATATATATATAATGCTCCCAGAAATTTGATATGAGCTCTCTATAAAGGGTGATTTAAATTAACTCTCACTACTAAGCATATAAGCAATGATCGTTTGCCCGCAAACTAGATCTCTCTGTGACCGAAAAATATATAAACAAATCTATGTATTTAATAGCTTAAACACCAGCCTCGCTACAGTAGCTGTCAGTGGCCGAGGGGATGCGATATCAGGCTGGCAAACAGTCAGGTGGAGTTCGACCCTAGCCAAGAATAGTTGTTGTGTCTAGCCACACTGAAGAGGCGTGAAACGCCGGAATACGTGTCTGTGGATGACTTCCATCCCCTAGGGTTGAGCACTCTGGGGGGATCTTGCTGACGGCCGCCAACTCAAGCGTAAACGCAACGCTCTTCTAAGGAATGGAGCACTTTGTGACGGCCTTTACACGCAAAGCGATGTGTGTATTAAAACAGTTAAAATCCCCTTCCCATTCTGTAAGTGAAGACAGCCTAATGGTTACGGTGCCCGACTGACACCCAACCGATCGGATTTCAATTCCGGCTGTAGGTAGCTTACAAAATGTCTAGCCACACTGAGGAGACTTGATAAGTCGAAACAGGTGTCTGTGGATGACCCTATATATATATATATATATATATATATATATATATATATAGAGAGAGAGAGAGAATGTATTTAAGTTAGGCACAAAGCAATGTATGAGAAGATTTACAGAAATTTGAATCGTATCATATTGCCATCTGATCTTTGTAACGATTTCATAGTACGGAGAGAATCAGTTTTTTTTTATCCGTCTCACTGCTTTTCTTCGGATAATTCAATAATATTGGAGAAAAAAAAATGAAATAATTTCATTTATCTGAAAATAAAGTACACAAAAGATCCGGGTCTAAGACAACACAAAGACCGACGTTTTAAAAGTGTACAAGAGTGAATTTTGCTTTGTTCAATTTCTTTTGTATGCGAGGATTTCCTTTCTGTTGTTTTTTGTTCTTTTTGCTTTGAAAGGACGATTTTATTTCTCCCAAGCTCTTGAGTGGGTCAGGAAAAAAACGTGGAGTCGATAGGCGGGTGGAGGGGTAACGCATTTTCTTTCGACTGTCCAAACGATCTTTTGGGATATGAAAAAAAAATCGAAGCCCCTCCCTTAACAGATAAAAGGTTTATTTTGTTGGAATAAAATCCTCGGGATGTCGGATTTATACAGAAAGGAACGTCGAACACAAAACTGATACATTGTTTTTTCTTTTCTTTTATCATTTTTTATTCTTTTTCTGGTTAACTGTTCAAGTATATTGATCCAAGACATCTGACCAATTCTTTTTGGATAAAAGAAAAGGAAAGAAAAGAAAAAGAAAAGAATTATTAAAGGAAATGCAAGAAATTGGTGGGGAGGGTTACATGTTGAGCTATCAGAGAATCTGAAAATCGATACTCGATTATATTGATCTCGACAATCGATATTTTCTTTCAATATTCCATGACTTTATTGATAAGTTTTTGAGGTTCTTTAAAGCAAAGATTCAACTGCACACCAAAACTCCAGGACCCCTACCGTACTAAAAAGAACAAAAGAAAAAAAAAGAAAAAAAAAAACAGTCAGAAACTAATTTGATCGGATTCTACGTCATTTGGTCATTTGGTTATTTTGTTTATTGGTATATCAACCGTTGTGGGTTATTTCACTACATTTTGTTTTTGGTACTAGCAAATATAACCCCCCTGAGAGTGGGCAAAAATGGCCAATTTCGTGTACAAATAAAGTGCCAAACTAATATGATTTTCTCATAGAGTACGATGAGGAGTATCACATAGTAAAAGATGGTTGAGGTCGCTTGAGAATTGAGGGAGATTTGGGGCTTCAAAGGTTTGCCCAAAATGCCATTTTTCAGCCATTATAAGACTACGTATTTTGATGAAAATGTACGTTATCGATTTTATTGTTTTTCTCCTGGATTCTAATGCCCTGAATTTACTGATGGTGCAAAAAGTGCTCAATTCGGAGTTTTAGGTGACTTTTGAGGCCTGATAATCCCCCTGATAGAGTTCGATGAGGAGTATCACATAGTATCAGGCCTCAAAAGTCACTTAAAACTCCGAATTGAGCACTTTTTTCACCATCAGTAAATTCAGGGCATTAGAATCCATGAGAAAAAACAACGTACATTTTCATCAAAATACGTAGTCTTATAATGGCTGGAAAATGGCATTTTGGGCAAACCTTTGAAGCCCCATATCTCCGTGCGCAACTATTCATGTTTTAATGTAATAAAATATCATATCAAATTAGAAAAGCTAATGAAACTAAATAAGAATGCAGATAAAAAGATTTGAAACAGAGGGGAGTATAATCGAAAAATAGAACAATTGAAACTTACTATTCCATCACTCTCGTATTTCATTGCTAAAATTTCCTAATTTAACTATTTAGTTAAAATAAGAAGTAAAGAATAAACTTACAGCTATTTATTTTTGTTAAACGATTTCTTTTAAGATTTATCCCAAGATTTTTGTTCATATTCATTAAGATAAAACCAAATAATTAGAAATCAATAATACAAAGCACATATTTATCAAAAAGAATTTTTAATATCAATATGCAAATTAGACTTCCTTTCACACTGTAAACCATTATTTTGTTGTATATATAAATACAATTGCATGTTATTACTATGTAATATGGTCAACAGTATTAATAAAATAAAACAATTTTATTAATAATTGAAATTTATATAAAAATAAAATCCTGGAGAATGTGACGTAAATAACCTAGGGAATTGGGACTTAAGTAGTAATATAGTTTCGGTTACAGACAGACAAACACACAATCTCCATTATAATAAGATATATGAATTGTAAGCGAATAGTTTGTAGGTAAATATTTTTGGTTTGGTTTGATTTTGTAAACAGACAGAAATAAATTTCATTAACTTCATGTGTATAAATAAATACTGTTGATTGACCCGAGTTCGTTCGTCTTGTAATTTCTGGGAACTTATCACCTTTGCTGTTTTAGTAACAAACACAAGACTTGATATTGTCTTTTTAGAAGTCTCTAATCAACCCAATTAAGAACAACACGCGTGGAGAAATGGCTTACAGACGGCAGACGCCATTTACATCTGTTCCACTCAGTCACTCAGTCAAAACTTGCTTTCTAACTGCCTTTCTGTTCTCACGCTTGTCTCTGGCCAATCAGAGACCAACTACAAGGTCATTAAAAGGTCAGTTCCTGTTAATTACTTATACGTTTTTTCCATGATTCAGAATTATCGTTGTTTTTAATTTCTACACTACCGTACATAATTTATAGGCAACTTGTCGATTATGTTGGTTGGTTTGTTTGTTTCACGGCATATCGACCATATTCAGGTCATTTAATGCCGAAACAAGTCATTTTGATACGTGGTTACTTACAATACCTGCTGTTGCTTAAAGGGTCACCCATATAAGTACTAAACAGGCTCATCATTGCTTAACTTCGATGATCTTGTATCAATTATGTAACAATCCTACTCTTAAACACATTCATTTACGTCTTGTAAAATAAACACTTTTCATTTAAGTCAATTGACTGATTATTTCGATAACCACCCTCAAAAACATTACAATACCAGAACACCCCTTTATGGGAGGTAGTTTCTTAGCTTATCCCTCTGTGGGGGAACCAACCAGCTTATTCTAAGCCCCGCCTACAGGGCGGTAGTAGTTGGTTAGTATATTAATTTTAACAGCATAACAACCCGTTTGGGGTTATGTCATGCCTAACGGTTAGGAAGTAATATATGTTGTGTATTTATATTTATACTTTTTAGTAATTGGTTTTAACAATGTGTTAGCATTATTGTGGATTATGTTGTATGGTATTGATTTGTTTCATATCTATATTCTATGGTATAATTTTATTTCCCTAAAAAAGGACAGAATGTCCTCCATGTTGATATTTTCAAATAGATCTGTCATATTTTTTGCATTATAATAACGATTTCTGATGTGAGCAAAAAACCCTGCATACCATGAATAAGTATTTAACAGTCAAAGGTAGAGCGAGTACCTCCGGAGTTTAGTGTTTTTATGTTAATCAGCAAACATTAATTCCTTCCTTACCGTACGTTCCAAGTTGGCAGAGTTCGTTAACATATTCATGTACGTCTTGTAAAATAAACCCTTATCATTTAAATAATTTGATTGATTAGGGCTGGGTTAGCTCAGTCGGTAGAGCGTTCGGCTAGAAACCAAAAGGTTCCTTGTTCTATACCCACCCTCGCCAACTCAGCGTATGAGTAGCACAGGAATCTGTGCGGTAAAGTAGCAGCTCGCTCCACCAGACGCTAAAATAATCTCATTGGTCTAGCGCTAGTGAAAAGGGGATATACTCCCTCACTGCATGGCTGATACCGACATTAGGTCGCCCCGACGACTTTACTTACTTACTTTACTTATTTCGATAACCACCTTCATTAACATTACAATACCAGGACACCCATTTGTGGGGGAAATGTTTATTAGCTTATCCCTCTGTGGGTGATACAACCAGCTTATTCTAAGCCCCGTCGACAGGGCGGGTACCTCCTGAGTTCAACGTTAATCAGCAACCGTTAATTCCTTCCTTATCGTACGTTCCACGTTGGCAGAGTTCGTTAGCCACACCCAATATTTCTAAACGCGTATCTCAAAGAAAGGTGATGGGGAATGGGATGTCGGTAGTCTGAAATCGATAAATAAAACCTGTTTCTTCGAAATGTTTATGATATCGAATGTCTCATCTTGTTATCAATTACGTCAATAAATGCCTACCTAATTGCAACCAAGTTTTTATGGTCGATAAAAACTTCTGGTCAAGTATTCTTTCTTTTCATTTCGTTCTTTTGTTCTTTTATTGCTTCAATCTGTCGCTTTTCAATGGACTTTCTAGAAGAAACATTGTTAAGAACACCATCTATTCGATATCAGACAACTTTTAATAAGATCATATTCGACAAATGTATATATCAACTTGTAACAACATTATCCACTAATAAATATACTATTTATTGTTTTGTGTATTTTATTCAAAACTATCTTTATAACATCATGTTAGTATTATTTGGATTATTCGAACTATTGTCCTCATCTATTGTTATTTGTACAACGTTTCAGCCGGTGTGCCCTCCAGCCTTCTTAAGGTATTTCTTGTGGGACTTGGGAGGCTTCTTTAACCTGGGAACCTTCTTGTCGGACTCGGGAGCCTTCTCGAACTCGGTAACCTTCTTTTCGAACTTCTTGTCGTAATCGGGAGCCATTATGTAACTTTAAATCCAATCCTTTCATCCATGGGGGTATCCTGTTCTCATTCCGCTAACCATAGGTGGGTACAGGTGTTAAGCTGTTTTTTTTCATTATTCTATGTTACTGTCGCCCTTGACTAGAGATCACTTAGAACTGTCTTAACCCAGCGCCTTTATCCACTATGCTATGTGTCCAAGTGTAAATTTTGTGAACTTATAAACCTAATGTTTTGATTTTACCTAGAATATATACCTCTTTACTTATGTATGATTTTTTTTACCTTGACTCTGGATTGAATAAAGGGTTAGGTTCAAAGTTCCGTGAAGGCTCCCGATTACGACAAGATGGTTCCCGAGTTCGAAAAGAAGGTTCGCGAGTTTGAGAAAGCTCCCGAGTTCGACAAGAAGGTCTGTTGCGATTTTAGTGGCCATCCTTTAGGCTTCAAGCAATAGTGCTGTCCAGCGGAAATCCTTTGTGTTAAGCAGGGCGCGATCCTTAGTAAAGAATACCTTGGTTGTTCCTTGCTGCTCCTCAGTCTGGCAAATCCTTCGTTAATGATTGCAAATAGACGTCTTTCGGTGTCACCGATTAAGTAGCTAATCAGCCACGTATTCGGGCTGTTGAGTGGCTGAGGTTTAAACCACGTGACCTCGCTTAGTCTATAAATTTAAGTGGTGTGTTGCAGCACACCTTCTATACAAAATATTCTAACAAGGTTCCCGAAGTTCGAGAAGGCTCCCGAGTCCGACAAGAAATACCTGAAGAAGGCCGGAAGCAAATCGACCGAAACGTTGTGCAAATAACAATAAAGATGAGGACAATAGTCTGAATAATCCAAATAATACTAATTATCAAGCCTCATCTCAAAAATGAAGAGAAATAACATCATGTTATAATACCCGTTCAACACATCGTTTATCTCGGGTATATAATTGCATGAGAGAGAGAGAGAGAGAGAGAGAGAGAGAGAGAGAGAGAGAGAGAGAGAGAGAGAGAGAGAGAGAGAGAGAGAAAAGAGTAGAGATTATGATGAGGGTGTTCTTACTTGCTAACTCTTTTGCTTGTCCCTGGCATCTTTCTCTTGTCCTGGGCTGATGTTGTTGTTTAATAAATACTTAAAGAAAAACAACAAATTCTTGTTGATTTATTAAAATAAGAATGCCCAGATAGCCAGTCCGAACAAGAAAGAAAAACCAGCATGAGAAAACAGCCCAACAAAAGAAGATGTCAGGAACAAGCAAAAGAGTTAACAAGTAAGAACCCCTGATCATCATCTCTACTCTCTCCCTCCCTCTTTATCACCATTATATACCCGAGATATGGGTATATAACAATACTTCGTGTTTTCCTATTTTCTACACACACACTCACACACACAATATATATATATATATATATATATATATATATATATATATATATATATATAAAAGGGTTTTGTAATTTGCTTGAAGCATTGCGTATATATTGGTTTGTTGGTTGGTTTTGAAGGCTGTCACAATGCGAGTGTAAAGAAAAAAGAAGGTAACTATGATGTTTTTTGTTAACCTGTCATTTATTTCTCAATATTTCGGGAAGAGATTCCCATCCTCAGAAGAATACTGGAACTGAAGTTGTCTTAGCGGCTGCTACATTCGTTCACGAATGTAGCAGCCGCTAAGACAACTTCAGTTCCAGTATTCTTCTGAGGATGGGAATCTCTTCCCGAAATATTGAGAAATAAATGACAGGTTAACAAAAAACATCATAGTTACCTTCTTTTTTCTTTACACTCGCATTGTGACAGCCTTCAAAACCAACCAACAAACCAATATATATATATATATGTATGTGGTGTGGTGTGATTGAGTGTCCATTGAACTTTTGTGCACTTATTTTGCCTATCAGCATAGTGTTTACGTGACATCTGCTGTAGTACGACAACAAGAGAGAACACTTCACTTCTAAGGAATTGGATTTTTCGCAAAAGTTTTCCCTTCATATGAATCATGTCTATCTTATTGACATCCAGTTATTTTTTTTACTCTATCCCAATAAAAAAAATATCCAAAACTTTCCATTTTTATGTGCTTGGCAGCTGGCGTAGGAACAATACATGCAAAATGTATATTGTGAATTTTTCTTGAGGCAATATTGAAATAAATATATAACAACTGTAAAATAGTAACTGAAATAACGATTTATTTATTCTATATCTATTAATAATGGAGATTCGCTTCCGGTTTTTGTCTGTAACAAAAACTACGTCACCGCTTACGTCACACTACGTCATAACATAGAATAAATACACTCAAAATTTGAGCACGCAATGTTAGACAGTCCTCATTGGTTTTTTAAACAAGTTTTAACAAATATAGACCTGGTATTATCTATCTATATATAGTTTGTTTTATTTTAATATATATTTAAAGTTATCAGAACTAAATTTCCCTTTCGATTTTTTTATTTTTTACTCCTTTAATAAATTTATTTTATTTTTTACTCCTTTAAGAAATTTGATGATTTTACTTTTTTTATGATAGAAACTCTCTGATATTAAATTTTCAACTCTCATCCCCTCAGGCAATATTCATTTTACGTCACCCAGGGGGCGTTTTTTTTATTTTGCTCGTACTACTAAAAACGCTTGTATGTAATAGTAACCAAGGAGAAACATCACATCATAGTGAGTGTTGCATTAATAAAATAATAAAATAAATCAACTTAAAGTCTTAAGATGGCTGTTGGAATATTTTGAGATATAGTTATTTACTAAGCGTAGCTTAGATGTAGCACAAGGTCAGAAGTATGGGACACCCAGTGAGAATCGAACTCACTAACAGTGGTATGCTAATCTAGCTTGCTAACCATTACACCACAAGAGGTGTCCTAGTTATTTACTAAGCATAGCTTAGATATGGCACAAAGCCAGAAGTATGGGGTACCAAGTGAGAATCGAACTCACTAACAATGGTCTGCGCATGTAGCTTGCAAAATTACACCACAGGAGGTGTCTAATATTTTGTGATTTTAAGGTGTGCTCCAATTGCCAACCTGAATTTATAAACTAGCCTAAGTCACGTGGTTTATTACTTCACCAATCACCAACCATACTGCGTGGCTGATACACTACTTAAACCCCCACACTGACCATAATTCTAATTGCACTCATTGATGAGGGACTTACAATACCAGACGATTACCAATACTCAGGACTCTTTACCAAGGATCCAATTCCACTGGACAAGCGCTCTTGCCTGAAGGCCAAATGATGTGAATTTAGGTGAATACAATTCAAGCAGTTCGATTTTGGCAGTTCTGGATTCAAAGTCCGTAATAGCGAGAAAATGTCAGTAACCAGGCGCCATTTACTCATTGTCCACGCTTCCTTAACTTAAATATAAATGCTCTATCAATGATATTGAGCACTGTTTTACACTGTATATTACTTTAGATATAGCATCCGTATCATCTACATAATAAATAAATAAGAATATATATATATTGTGTTTTTCAAATCTATCTATCTATCTATCTATATATATATATATATATATATATATATATATATACTAGCAAATATATGCACCCTCCGGGTGCAAGTATTTAAGTTTAATGTAATAAAATATTATATTAAATTAGAAAGGCTAAATAAGAATACCGAAAAAAGATTTGAAACAGAGGGAGTATAATAAAAAATAGAACAACTGAAACTTACTCTTCCATCACTCTCGTCTTTCATAGTTATTTTTTCTAATTTAAGTATTTAGTTAAAAAAGGAAGTAAAGAATAAAATGACAGTTATTTTATCTTGTTAATGGATTTCATTTAAGATTCATTGAAGAGATTTTTGCTTATATTCATTAAAATAAAACCAAACAGTTAGAAATCAATAATACTAAGCACATATTTAATAAAATCACATTTTTAATATCAATATGCAAATTAGCCTTCCCGTTCACACTGTAAACCACTATTTGTTGTATATATAAATATAATTGCATGTTGTCAGTATGTACACATGGTTAACAGTATTAATAATGTAAAACAATTTTATTAATAATTGAGGTTTAAATAAAAATACAATCATGGAAAATGTGATGTCAATAACTAAGGGAATAGTGATATGAGTAGTAATATAGTTTCGGTTACGGACAGAAAAGCACACAATCTCCATTATAATAAGATATATATATTAGCTTCTTCAAATCTATCTATCTATCTATCTATCTTAGCCGTTTTAAATCTATCTATTTATCTATCTATCTTAGCTTTTTCAAATATACCTATCTATTTATCTGTCTATCTATCTCAGCTTTTTCAAATCTATCTATCTATCTATCTATCTATCTTAGCTTCTTCAAATCTATCTATCTATCTATCTATATATATATTATATATATATATATATATATATATATATATATATATATCTTAGCTTCTTTAAATCTATCTATCTATCTATCTATCTATCTATCTTAGCTTTTTCAAATATACCTATCTATTTATCTGTCTGTCTCTCTATCTATCTCAGCTTTTTTCAATCTATCTATCTATCTATCTATCTATTTTAGCATCTTCAAAATCTATCTATCTATCTATCTATCTATCTATCTATCTTAACTTCTTCAAATCTATCTATTTATCTATCTATCTATCTATCTATTTTAGCTCCTTCAAATTATCTATCTATCTATTTTAGCTCCTTTAAATTATCTATCTATCTATCTATCTTAGCTTCTTCAAATATATCTATCTATCTATCTATCTTAGCTTCTTTAATCTATCTATCTATCTATCTATCTATCTATCTATCTATCTATCTATCAAAACGATAGCCCTATTTTTTGTGTGAGTCTAATTACTACTCACTTATGTTTGTTCGAATCTTATACAAATTAATGATCTACAAAATCTGACATTGTTATGTGAAAAGAATCGACGAGAAAGTACACGGCAATTATATTAAATAAAATGAAGAATGAAAAAAAATGTCGAAAGTAAGAGCATAAGACTGAAAACAAGCACTTCGTTAACGTTTGAGAAAATAAGTTTAAAAAGAAAAGAAAAGAAAAGACGGGTAATCAGAAGAAAAGAGAGTAATGCAAATGTCAGAAGAGAGAGAAGAGAGAAGGGAAAGAGACAGGGAGAGGAGGGGTGAGAGAGGGTCGGAGAGGGAAATTTAGTGACAGAAGAGAGAAAGAAAGAAAGAGAGAGAGAGAGAGAGAGAGAGAGAGAGAGAAGGGGAGGGGGAGATATAGTCATAGTCACACAAAGAGAGAGAGAGTGAGAGAGAGAGAAGGGAGAGAATGGGAGGGAGAGATATAGTCATAGTCAGAGAGAGAGAGAGAGAGAGAGAGAGAAGAGAGAGAGAGAGAGAGAGACAGACAGACAGGCAGACAGACAGACAGAGAGTCAGAAAGACAGAGACGGGAGAGAGAAGAGGGACATAATGAGGGATATGAGAGAGAGAAAGGGAGAGAAAAAGTAAAAGAGAGAGAGAGAGAGAGAGAGAGAGAGAGAGAGAGAGAGAGAGAGAGAGAGAGAGAGAGAGAGAGAGAGAGAGAGAGAACTCGCTAGAAGAAGATTGATTAGAAATGATTAGGGGGTAATCAAAATAGCTATAGTAGAAGGAAAAAGAGAGAGACGGTAAAGAGAGAGAGAGAGAGAGAGAGAGAGAGAGAGAGAGAGAGAGAGAGAGAGAGAGAGAGAGAGCAGCGAAATGAGAAAGTAAAATAAGAGGTAATAAATTGAGAGAGTGATATCAAATTTTTAAAAGTAGAATCTTCTGGTTGATTTGTTTTAATAGATTCAAGAAGAATCTTTTTCAATTTATTGGAATTGTCTTCGGGGAAAAAATCTATTATTCACACTGGCAATTAAAAGCACATTACATTTCTTTCTGTAAGATCAACTTATATATATATATATATATATATATATATATATATATATATATATGTGTGTGTGTGTGTGTGTACTGTTTCCTGACAGTCTTTTCCGTAATTACTCAATATTTGAGATTGAGCTATTTGCATACTAAATATTCAAATTAAAAGACAATAAAGTTAACCGCAACCGTGAATTTCACGTACTATTGATCAACAGACATTAATTCTATTTTGAAATCGTTATATCCTTTAGAAGTAAAGTCCCCTGTATTTTGCGGTTCTAGCAGATCACAGGGTGAAATTGAAAGAAAATGAAAAGATGGACAAATACCTAGACCTTGCCAGAGAATTGAAAAAGTTATGGAATATGAGGGTGAAAGTGATACCAATTGTAGTTGGTGCACTTGGAACGGTCCCAGAAAACTTGGAAAAAAGATTGGAGGACCTGGAAATCAGAAGAATAATTGAGACCATCCAGACTACTACATTGCTGCAATAGGTTAGAATACCCAGAAGAGTTCTGGAGACCTGAGGAGACCTGAGGAGATATGTTGTCACTCAGATTTCAGTGAAACACAACCAGCTAACGCTGATGTGAAAAACTCAAAAGGAGTGAAAATAATAATAATAATAATAATAATAATAATAATAATAATAATAATAATAATAATAATAATAATAATAATAAAAAACAGACAAGGAGAAAGACAACAAAAACAAGAAAAGAGAAATGGCAAAAAAACCAAAAACAATTATATCGGAACTTCAAGCGACAAATTGTGAAAATTGTACATGAAAAAGACCCGGAAATGGTTAAGAAAAGGACGCGATTTCAATGTCTTTCTTAATGCGTCCTTTTCTTAACCGCGTCCATTTTGTTGTATGGTTAAAATTTAGTTTCTTGTGCAATTCGCAGCATAAAACAATGTCATAAGAACAAATTATGTCAAAGCAAAAATAGATAAGGCACGACAGAACAACAAATGTAGTGTGTTTGGAGATGTAAAGATACTTTTCAAAACGGGTTATTATTTCTTGGGGATGTCGGGGAATAGGGACGGGTGCTTTTTTTACACTGTTTTTTTTTTTCATTTTATATATATATATATATATATGGTATTTGTGGAAAAGGTAATTTACCCGGGAAACAGGTCACAATGGTTAGTTGATACACACGTGCAATCAACTGCAATTAATCAATATCTTCATTAATCCAGTGGATTTAACCCTAATGATCCTTATCATGAAACTCGAGTAGGTTTTTACTGTGTATCACTATCATAATATATTATATATATATATATATATATATATATATATATATATTATATACCAACTCCGCGCGAGCAGGATGCGACACAATGCGACACAACCTCATCTTAAGTGGAGTTTAACAGGTTTGAATTCAAAGTTTTCCTTCTCCTAGACTGGTTACCTAGCCATGGTTAAAGAGTTCAGTCTGTCCTGCTATTTACCCATAGCTGGAGGGAGAATTGGATTCATACCTTTCCCAAGGGTATTATCGCCATGTGAAATGGCCAACAGCTTCGTCCAGGAATTGAACTCGCGTTGACGAGTCCATTTCCCACGACTCTAACCATTAGACCACGCGCCTCTCTCTCACTCACTCTTTCTCTCTCTCTCTCTCTCTCTCTCTCTCTCTCTCTCTATATATATATATATATATATATATATATGTGTGTGTGTGTGTGTGTGTGTGTGTGTGTATGCGTGTCGTTTACAATTGTTTTTTTAGTATTGTTAATAGTTAATATAGTTTATTCTATATAGTGAGGTTGAGCACCTTGAAAAGTCGCACCGATGAGACGTGATACGTCGAAACAGGGCTGTATGAGTGTGTCTGTGTGTGTGCAGAGGCTTAGTAAAATTGATTTTCTCTAGATGATAAAAGCTATCGACCTGCTGATGAGTCCATGTTTGGAATGTCTATAACTGTTGAGACACCAGCTGTAAAAGTATATGTCCTCCTTAGTCAGCCGCAAGGAATTTATACGGAAATATCTATTCCTTTTATTCATTCCTTTTTGTGTCTATAAAATATTCTATATGTGTATCAATATTTTAAAGACGTATTAATGTTTGTTTGTTGTTAAAATAGCTGCAGTTGCTTCAGTGGTCACCCACTTATGTATTTAAACAGGCTCCTCGCTGCTTAACTTCGGTGATCTAGCAGGAACCCGTGCTTTCAGCGTGTGTGTGTATTTGTATCTTACCAACTGTGTCATAGTGTAAATTCAGAAAAATGTGTTGCATAACTCATCCTTATCTTATAAGGCCGGTTTAGCTAAGTCGATAGAGCATTCGCCTAGGAATCAGTTTCGATCCCAGCCCTCGCCAACTCAGCGCATGAGTAGCACAGGAATCTGTGCGGTAAAGTGAGGAGCTTTTTGTAGGTGTGGCGATCCACCTCTGTCGCAGAAACAATCTTTTTCGTCTAGCGCTATTGATTAATGTTGTTTGTTGTTAAAATAGCTGCAGTTGCTTAAGTGGTCACCCACTTGTTTATTTAAACAGGCTCATCACTGCTTAACTTCGGTGATCTAGCTGGAACCTGCGCTTTCAGCGTGAGTATGTTTGTGTGAAAAGGAGATAGACTCCCTCGCTGTCTGGCGGATACCGAAATTAGACCACCATGTCGACTTTACTTTCTATTCTATTTAGCTGGTTCTCAACTGGTTCGGTCATCGATCTCTGTTATTCTGGATTTGGGCAATTGGGCTGTTTGGGCCTTCTAGGCTTTACTCTGTGTTCTTCTTGTGATTGTTCCAAGAAGAACACAGAGGAAAGACTATAAGATCAATATTATGGTCTTCTTGGATTCTTTATGCTTTGTATTCGTTTGCTGTTTTTAGTAACGAACACAAGACTTGACGTTGCTTTACCCAGAACTCTTTATTCTATCAACTCAAATTAAACGCGCAAGGAGAAATGGCTACTACAGAAAAGACACCATTCTGCGTCCGTTCCGTCCAAACATCTCGTGAAGACTCAATTTTCTCACTCTCCCTTCCACTCTCACTGCCGGTTCTAGCTCTGCTCTAGCCAATCAGAATCCAAGGTCAGTCACTTACATGTCTCCTTTTTTTTTTTTTTTCTACACTTTTTCAATTTCCACTCATGCGTCACACGTCAACCACCGCTGACGTCATACACTGATCTCCTCACTTTCATTATCTTAAAATAGACATTCTTATTAGTATTTAAATTCATCATTTTGATTGCATGTCTACGGTTCGGTTATGTTAACCCTCAGCCACTGCCTTCTAGCACGTATACTATAAAAAGGGGAGGAGGCGCATGGTGTAATCATTAGAGTCGTCGACCCGAGTTCAAATTTTGGACGAGGCGGTTTTAATTTCACATAGCGCTAATACTCTTGGAAAAGTATGCATTCAACTACTCTCCCTCCTACTATGGATAATTAGTAGGGCAGACTGAGTTCATTAACTTTGGCTAGGTTACCAGTCTAGGAGAAAGACAACTCTGAATTTAAATCTGTTAAACTCCGCTTAAGAAATTGACCTTGTGTTACTTGCTGATTTTGCAGAGAGTTGGTATATATATATATATATATATGATAAAAAGAGTTGGGTGTTTTTCATAAGAGCAATTTGAAGAATATAATCGGAAAAATCATATACGTTAGATATGACCAGACGATCGTAATATCCAAAGTGTTGCATGTTAGGGGGCCAATTAGTACCCGGGTCACATACCGCTCAGCTACCACAATCCTGTCTTCAAGCATTATAGGTCACCACCCAAGACCAACAGGTGACTCCATTGGGGAGAAGGGTCTTAACCCTTTGCAGAAGTATAGTCATGTATTCTACAGTACAGGGCAAAAATATTTTGGAATATGAAATTGAAACCGATTATGGCTGGATGAATATTGAAGTGGACATTCTTAAAGTAAGATGGAGTAAAACAAATAACAAAATAATTATAATCAGATGTTTAATCTAAAAAGCAAAAATGAAAAATGGAGTAAATATGTAAAAAAATGATAGTAAACATTTTTCATCGATAAATCGATAATAGTAAGTTGGAGTAAAACTCATTATGAAGCAATATTATTACGGTAAGTTTTCAAGGAAGTCTAGACAGATGAATTTAAAATAGAATTGGAAATGAACGAAGGGATATGTTGCAAAGTCAGCTATTAGAAACAAAACGAGAAAAAAATACAAAAAATACAAAAAAATATTTAAAAATACAAAAAAATTCCCAAAAAAAAAAAATACAAAAATATAAAAAATATTTTAAAAAATCGGTTAGTTTAGCGTTAATAATAAAAATGGCGTTTCCCGCGAGTACAGATTCAGGCGGGAGAGACGAAAGTTGCTTTTTAGTTATGAGAATTTATGATGTAAAGGATTACTCACACACCACATATTCAGATCTTTAGCTTCGCTTCTCTGGGACTAAAAATATCAGCGAAATGCCAGAATTGTTAGTTGTTTAGTTGGGGTTTTACGGCATGTCAACCCATTGGGTAATTTTATGCTGAATAAGTTTTTATTTTATTCATTCTTAGTATATACTCAGTTAAAAAAAAACACATTTTAACATATTTTTTCTATTTAACCCCAGATGGGATCCTAAGAGGTACTACCACTCCGGATCAGAGTGGACCTGGGATTAATGGTGATGAAGGGATACTTTCCGATTCCCAGACCTCGTGCGAAATAAAAGTTACATTCAACACACACACGCGCGCGCACACACACATATATATTCTTATCATAATGGAGATTCGGTGTCTGTTTGTCTGTAACCAGAACTACGTCACTGCATACGTCACAGCACCCTCAAGTATTGGTTTATCAATGAGTATCTAATTTATAGTCAAAATCATTAATATATGAAATAAATGCTGTTGATGAATCTAAGTTGGATTTTCCTCAAAACAGCCCGTGTTATTAGTGCGTTTAAAATCCAGAAATGTGTCTTATATATCACTAAGAAGGCACCTCGCGTGGTCTAATGGTTAGCAAGCTAGATTTACTGAACATTGTTAGTGAGTTCGAATCTTATTGGGTGCTCCATACTTCTGACCTAGTGGCACATCTAACTAAGCTTAGTAAATAACTATATATCACTAAGAAATAAAGTTTACATAATATATGGTGTGGTTAATTTGCATACTGGTTTTAACAAAACGGGATGTAATAAATAATTACTTGGTGTTATTATTCTCTAACATTATTGTTTTATTCTCCAAAGTAGTTAAATCAATCCTATAAATGATTGTATAGAGAAAGAAATTAAAATATAATTGAAATAAGTGTAATCTTTTCATATGCGTCCTTACTTAATTATGTTAGTCTTTCCAATTTAATAATTTCATTACATCAACACTTCAAGATTACATTAAAACTGTGCAAATTAATTGAAACAAAACGAACGAATCCATTATTAAATAATATCCGAGGTCTCTCTGCAAAGCTTGCTAGTGTGTTCGTGCAGTATTGACATTTTCGTACGCTTCCTTAGAGTGATGTCCATCACAGCGATCTGTTTGATATTACTAACTTTGATTATTATTGTCGTTCATCTTCCTAATTCTAGTTGCTTTTTATTGTAACAAATCTGGATTGTCGCTTCCACAGGGCGGATTTTGGGGCAAAAGTAAGTTGACATCCCTTTATATACTAATAATATGCAGGCGCGTGGCCAAATGGTTAGAGTCGTAGGAAATGGACTCGTCGACCCGAGTTCAATTCCTGGACGAAGCTGTTTGTATTTCACATAGCTCTAATACCCTTGGGAAAGGTATGAATCCAATTCTCCCTCCAGCCATGGGTAAATAGCCGGCCTGACTAGGCTCATTAACCTTGGATAGATAACGTCTAGGAGAAGGTCTGAATTCAAACCTGTTAAATTCCGCTTAAGTAATTGACCTTGTGTGGCATCCTGCTCGTGTAGAGGGGTTGGTATAATATATATATATACTAATAATATTGTATGAGAGGACATTTCAACATTGGGAAAGATGAGGAAAAACTGTTTGATATTAAGATTAATTCCATAAATCAATTAAATTATTGATTTCGTGACCATTAATCAACGGATAAGCTTATGTAAAAGATCGACTTTTACACGAATATATACGGAAATTCATTGGGAATTATTATTTTTAGATCATATTATAATAAAGATTGTTTTTCTGTCTGTAACCGAAACTATATTACTACTCAATTCACAATTACATTAGTTATTTACGTCACATTCTCCATGATATTATTTTTTATTTGAACCTCAATTATCAATAAAATTGTTTTACATTATTAGTAATTTTGACCATATCTACATGCTCATAACATGCAATTATATTTATATATATACAACAAAATAGCAGTTTACAGTGTGAGCGAAAAGCTAATTTGCACATTGGTATTGAAAATTTGTGTTTGATAAATATGTGCTTAGTATTATTGATTTCTAATTGTTTGGTTTTATCTTAATGAATATGAGCAAAAATCCCGGGGATAAATCTTAAAATAAATCTATTAACAAGACGAAATAACTGTAATTTTATTCTTTACTTCCAATTTTAACTAGATAGTTAAATTAGTAAAATTTAGCAATGAAAAACGAGAGTGATAGAAGAGTAAGTTTCAGTTATTCTATTTTTCGATCATACCCCCTCTGTTTCAATTTTATTTATCTCCATTCCTATTCAGTTTCATTAGCTTTTCTAATTTTATGTAAGATTTCATTACATTAAAACTTAAATTTTTTAAACACTCGGAGGGTGTATATATTTGCTAATTAAATGTAAAATGTAAATCAGTCGTCTATATTCTTGTCGTTTTCATTTCAGACTGTCTCTTAGACGATTAACATTGTTGACAAGTCGTTTAAGGTGTCCTTAAGATTTAAGGAAGAATGAATTTATCAACTACCCCGGGATTTTAAAAAGATAAAAATAAATCTCTTATCTATATATTGATTAATAAAAAATATTTTTCAATATATTTGTTTATCGTCTTTTATTCTTCCTATGTTCTTGTTTTTATGTTGTTTATTTTTATCATTATCATTCTTGTTTTTATCATAATTAGTTTCCTTTCTTTTATTTATTTTTATTATACTTTATCCTTTATTACGAGGGTTAGTCAAAAAGTAATGCCACTTTGTTTAGGACAGGTATAATTACTAACACAGGAACATGTATCCTACATCAAAATGAAGCCGGTTCTCTGGGGTTCACATCCCTACTTCTCCACATAGTCATCCGTTTCACTCAATAGCAATGTTCCATCTTCGAATGAGAGCATGTATCCCTGCCCCATATAATTCTGCTGACACTTCTGTTTCTACAGATTTCACTCCCTCGTCACTGGAATATTGTTTGCCTCTCAAACCCTCTTTCCTGGGTCTGAAGAGAGGCAGACATAAGAAAAATACCCTCAGGACAATCATATAGGTGCTAGGGCTTGACGTGACACGTCGATTGATCGGAGGGGGTTCTCCAACCGACCGTACAGCCCAAATAAGAGCCAAAGTGGTGTTTGCATGTTATGGGCTGCTCAGACATCAGATTCTATCCTTAAGCATCACGGATCCCCCCCCCCACGGCCAACAAGTTGACCCATTGAAGGGGGTCTTATCTCTCTAAAGAGGTGCAGTCAGTGTATTCCACAGCCCCAAAGTGGGAATTCACTCAGGTCAACATTTATATGACATCACCATATGAGTTCGGTTTTATTAAAGTGTTTTAATCTCATTGTGGGCCAAATTTTATTGAACTTTGATTTTTGCTGGTCTTTACCAATTTTGGCGAAACAATAGATAAATAATTATTTTTTCCATTTTTTTTAAATCATAAGTCAATGCATTTTTGTAGTAAAACCCATTCGCTAATTCATTTTTATAGTAAAACTCATTGGCCAATGCATTTTAAAGGAAAAATCATTTTGCAATGCATTTTACTCACTCAGGTCAACACTTCTATGACATCCCCATATTAGTTCATATTGTTTTTACGCGCTAATTCTGTTAAGAGTATCTTTTAAAAGTTTTTTTTTTTACTTTGTCATTCATTAGCATTAATAAATGTGACTAATATTATCCTTCATCTTCAAAATTCTTATCACCATTTAGTTTTTTATTGTAACTCACTTAGTTTAAATGCAGAAGTTCAAGAAACTTTGATAAGAAACGGGTTTATTTATTTAATTTTCTTTTTTAAAAGTAAATTGAAAAAAAAAGGTCATTAGCCAATAAAGATAAATTCCCCCCCCCCAAAAAAAGGCTGAGAGTTTACTGGATGATATTTATTCTTTTTCTATTTTCCTCTTTTCTTTTCTTTTTCTTTTCGTTTATTTTTATTAATTTTTTTTCTAGTTTTCCGTCATAGATGGAAAGACAGATTATTGTTAAATCTTTCGCTGCAAGAAAGTTGTTTCATTATTGAGTGGGTGTGAAGAAGAAGAAGAAGAAGAAGAAGAAGAAGAAGAAGAAGAGAAG
>CM042159.1:15162446-15169946 GCA_023376005.1 Doryteuthis pealeii | reverse complement strand
ATTATATTGAACCAATACAAAGAACTTTTATCATTCATTATATAGGATCTATCATACTGATCTTATTCTATCTATTACAGATCATTACTAGTATCTATCTAACAATCTATCAATCAATCAATCTATCTATTTATCTATCTATCTATCTAGCTATCTATCTCAGTGTGTTCCTATCTATCTATCTATCTATCTAATCTATCTATTGCACTTTTTCTATTCTTCAATCTTTTCCTCTTTCTTATTTTACATTCTTGTATTAAATCAAAAAAGAAGATAAGCGTCTGATGTATAGCTTTCTTTCCTTATTTTCTTCCTTTCTTTCTGTGCCTTTTTTTTTTCGCTCTTCCCTTCTTTCTTGTTCCCATTCATACGATAAGCGTCTGAAGTGTAGCGTTATCACTTTCTTTCTTTCTTTCTTTCTTTCTTTCTTTCTTTCTTTCGTGTTTTTCCACATCTATTTATCTACCCCCTCTCTCTCATATATATATATGTGTGTGTTTGTGTATGTGTGTGAGTGTGTGTGTGTATTTCTTTCTTTCATTCTTTCCTTCTTGCTTTCTTTGACATGTAGCGTGTTTTTCAACATATATCTATATACTTATCTATTTCTTTCTTTCTTTCTTTCTCCCTTTCTTTATTATTTTTTTACTCTGGCATCTGGCGTATTTTAATCATTTATTTGTCTATATATCTAACTTTTTATCTCTTTCTTTCTTTCAGTCAGTCAGTTGAAGTTGTTCATAAACATCTGATGTATAGAGTTATTTCTATCTTTGTATCATTTGTTTTCTTCTTACTTCTGATGTATATTCTTCTTTCCTTTCTTTCCTCCCAATCAAAATTAAATGGTCCCTCTGTATGGTAACTCTATGGTAACTCTGGCCATCGAACATGCCCCCGGCTAAAGGTATCTAAATAAGAATCTATCATTGTATTTGTAGTATAGTTATATTTTGTTTATAAACGTTTTTGTTATTGATGTCCTGTAAAATTAATTGCAGTGTTCTCATTGTCGGATTTGTTTAGGGCTTCAATAATGTTGTTGTATTTTTTTTTCTTTGGTCGTTACGTCATGCGTTAAACGAAACAGTATTATGCTCCAAGCAAATGAACAATGACTAACAAAATGGCTACTCTATAGTTCTGAGGATGGTCTTTACTATGATCTGTAAGTTATTAGTTTGTAGGTAAATATTTTTGTTTGGTTCGGTTTTATACACTGATAGAAATAATTTTGACAATTAATATCTGTTGTATGAGCCACTTGGTTCGGTTTTATACACTGATAGAAATAATTTTGACAAGTAATATCTATTGTATGAGCCACTTGGTTCGGTTTTATACACCGATAGAAATAATTTTGACAATTAATATCTGTTGTATGAGCCACTTGGTTCGGTTTTATACACTGATAGAAATAATTTTGACAAGTAATATCTGTTGTATGAGCCACTTGGTTCGGTTTTATAAACTGATAGAAATAATTTGACAAGTAATATCTGTTGTATGAGCCACTTGGTTCGTTTTATAAACTGATAGAAATAATTTTGACAAGTAATATCTGTTGTATGAGCCACTTGGTTCGGTTTTATAAACTGATAGAAATAATTTTGACAAGTAATATCTATTGTATGAGCCACTTGGTTCGGTTTTATACACTGATAGAAATAATTTTGACAAGTAATATCTGTTGTATGAGCCACTTGGTTCGGTTTTATACACTGATAGAAATAATTTTGACAAGTAATATCTGTTGTATGAGCCACTTGGTTCGGTTTTATACACTGATAGAAATAATTTTGACAAGTAATATCTATTGTATGAGCCACTTGGTTCGGTTTTATAAACTGATAGAAATAATTTTGACAAGTAATATCTATTGTATGAGCCACTTGGTTCGGTTTTATACACTGATAGAAATAATTTTGACAATTAATATCTGTTGTATGAGCCACTTGGTTCGGTTTTATACACTGATAGAAATAATTTTGACAAGTAATATCTGTTGTATGAGCCACTTGGTTCGGTTTTATACACTGATAGAAATAATTTTGACAAGTAATATCTGTTGTATGAGCCACTTGGTTCGGTTTTATACACTGATAGAAATAATTTTGACAAGTAATATCTGTTGTATGAGCCACTTGGTTCGGTTTTATACACTGATAGAAATAATTTTGACAAGTAATATCTGTTGTATGAGCCACTTGGTTCGGTTTTATAAACTGATAGAAATAATTTTGACAAGTAATATCTATTGTATGAGCCACTTGGTTCGGTTTATACACTGATAGAAATAATTTTGACAAGTAATATCTGTTGTATGAGCCACTTGGTTCGGTTTTATACACTGATAGAAATAATTTTGACAAGTAATATCTATTGTATGAGCCACTTGGTTCGGTTTTATAACTGATAGAAATAATTTTGACAAGTAATATCTATTGTATGAGCCACTTGGTTCGGTTTTATACACTGATAGAAATAATTTTGACAAGTAATATCTGTTGTATGAGCCACTTGGTTCGGTTTTATACACTGATAGAAATAATTTTGACAAGTAATATGTATGAGCACTTGGTTCGGTTTTATAAACTGATAGAAATAATTTTGACAAGTAATATCTATTGTATGAGCCACTTGGTTCGGTTTATACACTGATAGAAATAATTTTGACAATTAATATCTGTTGTATGAGCCACTTGGTTCGGTTTTATACACTGATAGAAATAATTTTGACAAGTAATATCTGTTGTATGAGCCACTTGGTTCGGTTTTATAAACTGATAGAAATAATTTTGACAAGTAATATCTGTTGTATGAGCCACTTGGTTCGGTTTTATACACTGATAGAAATAATTTTGACAAGTAATATCTGTTGTATGAGCCACTTGGTTCGGTTTTATACACTGATAGAAATAATTTTGACAAGTAATATCTGTTGTATGAGCCACTTGGTTCGGTTTTATAAACTGATAGAAATAATTTTGACAAGTAATATCTGTTGTATGAGCCACTTGGTTCGGTTTTATAAACTGATAGAAATATTTTGACAAGTAATATCTGTTGTATGAGCCACTTGGTTCGGTTTTATACACTGATAGAAATAATTTTGACAAGTAATATCTGTTGTATGAGCCACTTGGTTCGGTTTTATACACTGATAGAAATAATTTTGACAAGTAATATCTGTTGTATGAGCCACTTGGTTCGGTTTATACACTGATAGAAATAATTTTGACAAGTAATATCTGTTGTATGAGCCACTTGGTTCGGTTTTATACACTGATAGAAATAATTTTGACAAGTAATATCTGTTGTATGAGCCACTTGGTTCGGTTTTATACACTGATAGAAATAATTTTGACAAGTAATATCTATTGTATGAGCCACTTGGTTCGGTTTTATAAAACTGATAGAAATAATTTTGACAAGTAATATCTGTTGTATGAGCCACTCAACTTTGGAGTCTTGATTATTAACACAAATGTAAAACAATAATAATAAATTAAAAAATAAAATAAAACACTTATCATAGAAAAAAGATTGGATATGAATAAGTAAAGTCGTCGGGGCGGTCTAATGTCGGTATCAGCCATACAGCGAGGGAGTCTATCCCATTTTTACTAGCGCTAGACCAAGGAGATTATTTTAGTGTCTGAGGTGGAGCGCCACACCTACCATCAGCTCCTTACTTTACCGCACATATCCCTGTGCCACTCATACGCGGAGTTGGCGAGGGCTGGTATCGAACTAGGAACCTTGTGGTTTCTAGGTTAACGCTCTACCGACTGAGCTAGCAAATCTAATTATTCATTTTTAATCTTATCTTTTTTTCTCCACTAAACGGTTTTACTTCTTTTAACCCTTTCATTGTTTTGAGAACCACATATGGTTCTAATATCTCCTCCGACACGTTTGCGGGTCATATATGGCTCTCAAACAGCATTTAAAACGAAGGATTAAATCATGAGAAAACGTGTAACTAGACACCTCTAATTAGTTTTGGCCAGTAAAAGGGTTAATAATTTATTACTCTTTTATATGGACACGACAGGAAAGTGGTGGGAAACTCGAACGCTTAACCCTTCCACTGTTTTGAGAGTCATGAGTTTCTCGTAGGTGTTTCATATGTGGTTCTCAGTATGGTAATCATTGACTATTTCCTCGTAAATTCCTAGCATAAAATAAACTGAACCCTCATTTTATGTCCTTGTTTTTGCAATAAATGTTTTATTTTTCTTGCACCTGTTATTCTACAAATCTAAATATATTTTATTTATTTATTTTAATGTTCACTTCAATGTGTATATTCTAAAAGTTTTTATTTGGGAATGGTTAGTTTTAAAGTGGGGGCTCCTTTTGTTGTTGTTATTTCTTTTCTTTTTTTTTTTTTGCTTTGGTACTCTAAAATAAAAACGTCAGATTTTACTCATCGTCGACGAAAAAAACAAAATTACGGTCATAAAAGGAGGATCCAATTTATGCCTAAATTGTAAAACGATCCCCCCACTTTAAAACTAACCATTCTCACAAAATAACAACTTTTAGAATATACACATTGAAGTGAAAATTAAAATAAATAAATAAAATATATTCAGTATTGTAAAATAACGGATGCAAGAAAAATAAAACATTTATTGCAAAAACACGGACATAAAATGAGGGTTCAGTTTATTTTATGGTAGGAATTTACGACGTATTATATGCCCCGACAACAAAGTTGTACCCATGTATCTGTGCATATATATATATATATATATATATATATACCAATCCCTCCGAACGAGGAGGATGCGACACAAGCTCAATTTTAAGCGGAGTTTAATAGGTTTGAATTCAGAGTTTTCTTTCTCCTAGACTGGTTGCCTAAGCAAGGTTAAATAAACCAATTTGCCCTACAATTTACTCATAGCTTGAAGGAAAATGATTGGATACATATCTTTCGCTGGAGTATTAGCGCCACTGGAAAATGCAAACAGCCTCGTCCAGTATTTGAACCCGTAACGCCGTGTCTATTTCCTAAGACGGTATCCACTACACCAAGTGCCACCACCTGTGCATATATGTAATATATAATGTTTAGAAACCTGAGAAGTTGGCTTTGATAAATTGTGATGTTTTTTCATGAGTCTAGAAGTGTGCGGTTGATCAAGTGCAGCTTTTAACTTTTTCCTTTTGTTTTAATTTGAAACTCTTCTTTGTATTTCTTTTACCAGTGAAAAGGCCACAGCTGCAGTAACAGCCATGTGTTTGTTTATTAGATAGGGAAATTGCAGAAATACCTCCACCACCACCACCAGTGAAAGCGAAGATAATAATATTCTTTCTTCTTTCTTTCTAGATTTCTTTCATCTCATCTTTCTTTCTTTTTTATTTCTTTTCTCTTCTTCCTTTTTCTTTTCTTCTTTTGTCTTCTCTTGTATTCTCTACTTTGTTTATTTCTTTTCTTTCTTTAACCTCTTCTTTCTTTTCTTTTTTCTTCTCATCTCTTCTCTTCTCTTTTCTTTCTTCATTCTTTCTTTCTTTGTACTCTCTTTTTTCTTTTTTCTCTCTTTCTTTAACCTTTCCTTTCTTTCTTTCATTCATTCATTCTTCGTTTCTTTCTATGATTTCTTCTTTTTCCACATTTCTTTAATCTCTTCTTTCTTTCTTTCTTTTTCTCTTCTTTTCTTCTCTTGCCTTCTCTATTTCTTTCTTTATATTCTCATTTTTCCTTCTTTCTTTTTTTCTTTTTACTTTCTTTTTTCTTTTTTCTGTCTTTCTTTCATCTCTTCTTTCTTTCTTTCTTTCTTTCTTTCTTTCTTTCGTTCATTCATTATTCGTTGGTTTCGTCCATCTCTTCTTTCTTTCTACATTCTTTTAATCTCTTCTTTATTTCATTCTTTATTTCTTTCGATTTTTCTTTCTTTCTTCTCTATTTTTTCTTTCTTCTCGTCTTTTTTCTTTCATCTATTCTTTCTTTCTTTATTCCTTTCTTTTATCTCTTCTTTCTTCTCTCTTTCTTTTCGTTTTTCTTTCTTCTTCTCTTTCTTTTATTCTTTTGTCTCTTTTTCTTTCTTTCTTTCTTTCTTTCTTTCTCTCTTTCTGTTCATTAGATTGGGAAATTACGGAAATACAACCCGCTAAAGAAAACTAATATACAATCCGGATGTAATTATCTTCGCAAATAAACAAGGCAACGAAGCTCCCCCCCCCAAAAAAAAAAACCCTTAAACAAAAAACAAATAAAAATAAATAATAAAGCGAATCAACAAAATGAAAGATAACTGTAAACAAATTTTCTTCATTATTTATTGTAATTCTTATTTGAATATAAAACAGATAAATACATTCACAGACTGATAAAAAATATAAAATGAGATTTGGCGAGTGTTTTCTTATCAACTCACGAAAAATTACTTTAAGCATGCGCACTAGTGTTTAAGTTAAACCGCTAAACAAAAGCGAGGATTTCGAATTAGCGGAAGTTGTCCATTTTGTTTTTGGTTTCTCTCTTGTCAGCAATGCAAGTCATTGAGTTTCTCGTCTAAAAAAACTTCTTTTTGATTGAACAATACGCTATTATTTGATACGGTATTCTTATTTTTATTTTTATTTCTCTTTATTTTATTTTATTTTTTTACAACAGACTGAACAAATAAAATCGTCGGACATCTATTTGTTCATTCACGCGGATCGATTTGCTGGGTAAGTGGTTCTATCAGTCAAACGCGGGATTTAGATTTTAATTCTCAGGAATACAATATCTCTTCTTTTTTTTTTTACACCATTCTGTATCGTCGGCGAGAAAATCGCTTAATCTTTTAAATCCCCTCTTCCATTGCGGTAATGCCGTTATATCACTTTTTCTATCAATACTTTCACGAAAGCTGTTCAGACAAACTCTATGCCCTATTACCGTCAATCAGAAAGTTTTTTTGCCAATCTCATCCAGGCTTTTACGATATTTCACGTTTCACACTCAAGCTTCACGATAACAGTTTTTCCGCCCCCCCCCACAGGTTATCTGAAATGTTGAACAAACTTCGTTGAGAATATATTCAGAACATATTATCAAGTTCGACCCCAGACCTACACCTACAATCAGATCCCGGTGCTACTCATACGCTGAGTTGGCGAGGGCCGGTATCGAACCCGAAACCTTTTGGTTCCAACTCGAACGCTCTACCAACTGAGCTAAACCGGTTCTATAACTGAACTAAACCGGCCCTAATTTCAAAAGAACTCTATGCACATTAGCCCACTTTCCCTTACACCAAATTAGCTGGAGTTGAAAGCTGTACAGGCTAACTGTTGTCTTTACGCAAATTCACTCAATATTATGCTAGGAAGTGTCTTATTTCATTGTGGGAAGATTTTACGGCAAATCAAATTTTGCGTATCTGAGTCACAGAATTTTAAAGGTGACTGTCTGCTTACAAGTGTATTGCTTACATAACACTGAATGCATTGAGTCCTCTTGCTGTGGTCTTTCATGTCTTCTTGGAATATGTTATA
>CM042159.1:15132446-15157446 GCA_023376005.1 Doryteuthis pealeii | reverse complement strand
AAAACGTTTCGTTTTTTTAAAACCTTCATCGGGACATTAGGATTAATAAATTGTAGTCTAATCATGTCACCGTTGTTTTTAAGAAAATAACGCTGCTAACGGTAAAAAGAACATTTTTCTGAATATCCTCCAGGTGGGTAAGATCCCCCCGAAAAAATAAAATCCCATGAAGGGTCTGGGGTATGATAATAGAATGTATCCAGTTGTAATTCTTCATTCTGGAGTTCTGGCGAATGTGGAATACTCCTTCATTTAAATTACTCCCAGATCCACTGGTGTTGTGGTACCTGTTAGGGTTCCATCTATGGGTCAAATAAGGATGTGACACAATGTCAATTTCTTAAGCGGAATTCAACAGGTTTGAATTCAGATTTTTCTTCTCCGAGACCGGTTGCCAAACTAATGTTAAAGGGCCCAGTATGCCCTACTATTTATCCACAGCTGGAGGGAGAGTAGGATTCATACCTTTCCCAAGGGTATTAGCGCTAAATGAAATGCAATTACCACGCCCAGGAGTTGAAATCGGGAAAACGAGTCCATTTCCCATGACTTTAACCTTTACACCACGCACTTCCTCTTGAAACCATATAAGGATGTGTAACTTAATTTTATTAAGAAAAGTTACTATAATTGTTTACACATATTTATCATTAGGTACGGGTTTGAAAAAAAAGAAAGAATGAAAAAGAGAAAGAAGGGAAAGAGATTTTCATAAAAAGAAATAAAGAAAGAAAGATAAAAAGAAGCCATCAAAGAAAGACAGAAGGAATGAATGAAAGAGAAAAAGAACAAAACGAATCCGTTTTAGAAAGAAAGAAAGAATGAATGAATAAATGAAAGAGAGAAAGAAAGAAAGAAAGAAAGGAAGGAAGGCAGTAAGAAAAAATAACGAATGAAAGAATGAATGAAATGCAAGAAACCTTAATTTGATATGAACTAGAATCTCACACATCTATAGGGATTGAAAGAGAAAAAGAAACAAAAAGAAGGCGTCTTAGAAATGAAAAAAATGAATGAATGAAGGAAAGACAGTAAAGGAGCCATCGTAGAAAGAAAGGAAAGAATGAATGAATGAATAATATGCAAGAATACCTTAATTTAATATTAACTAGAATCATACACATCTTTAGGGACCACTTTTACAACGGGAACTCAGTTCATTCGAATGCTATATATATATATATATATATATATATATATATATATATATATATATGTGTGTGTGTGTGTGTGTGTGTGTGTGTGTATGTGTGTGTACTTGTTACTAACGGCATTTCCCTGTCGTTATTGGATATTTTATGCAATTTGAAGATCGTAGCGTAAGATGTGATCCCTGTTTTCGCTTTTAAGTATGAGAGAAAAATCCATTCCAACCGTATGTGACACGCTCGAAGCATATCTGCTAATAAGAAACACCGACCCTCTTGTGAAACGCTAGGTGATTTCATTACAGAAGCCATCTCACACCTGTTTCATTCCCAGACGCATATCCATTTCGAAGAGGTCGAGAGAAGGGTATTCCCGGTTTGCTCTGGTTCATGGAATGAAGAAGATTTTAGAAGGATATAGGTAGATTAAGAAGAATGTGGGGTGGTTTTAGATGTTTTTCATCGGAAAAGACATCTTGGTTTCTCATGAAGAAAAAGAGCGGGTTTCTCGAAAGAATATACAACATCCATCTGGAAGACAAGAAGTTACAAGATCATATTATGGAGGTGTGTGGAGTAATGGTAGAAAATGGACTCGTTGACCCGGGTTCAATCCTTGACGAGGCTATTTGCATTTCACATAGAGCTAATACTCTTTGGGAAAGGTATGAATCCATATATTCTTCCTTCAGTTATGGTTAAATAGTAGGGCAGACTGAACTCTTTAACCTTTGTTAGGTAACCAGTCTAGGAGAAGGAACACTCTGAATTCAAACCTGTTAAATTCTGCTTAAAAAATTGACATTGGTCGCATCCTGCTCGTCTGAAGGGTTGGTATATATATATATATATATATATATATATATATATATATATATATATATACAAGATAATGTTATGCATATAGAATTCAAATAAGTACTCGAAGTTTTTTTTATCTGTCTCATCAGTCAAGATGACCTCAATACACTCTCATCTGTTCCTCCCCCCATATATATATATATATATATATATATATATATATATATATATATATATATATCAACAATGCTGTTGTCTGAATGGTCTCAATTTTTCCTCTGATTTTCAGCTCCACCAGTCCCTTTTCCCAGCTTTTGGGGACCGTTCCAAGTGCACAAACTACAATTAGTATCACTTTCACCCTCATATTCCACAGTTATTTCAATTTTCCTTCGAGGTCTAGGTATTTGTCTATCTTTTTGTTTTCCTTCATCTTCACCCTGTGATCTGCTGGGACTGCAAAATCTATCAGTTGACAAGTTCTCTTTTATTATTATTATTATTATTATTATTATTATTAGTTTTTCACACCTGTCGTAGCCGGTCGTTCACTGGAAGCTGAGTGACAGCAAGTCTCCTCAGGTCTCCAGGACTCTTCTAAGTATTCTAGCCGATCCCAACAGTGCTGTATTTTGGATAGTCTGAATTCTTCCTCTGATTTCAAATTCTCCCAAATTCTTTTCCAGAGCTTTGGGGACCCTTCAAAGATTATTATTATTATTATTATTATTATTATTATTATTATTATTATTATTATCAATTTATCGCATCAGCGGTAACAGGTGGTCGATTGTTAGAGTCTGAGTGACAGCAAGTCTCTTCAGGTCCTCAGAAGTCTTCTGAGTATTTTATCCGATCTCAACAATGCTGTTGTTTAGATGGTCTTGATTCTTCCTCTAATTTCTAACACCTCTAGTCTCCTTTTCAAATATTTGGGTACCATTCCAACGGCAACAACTACAATTGGTTTTATTACTACCATATAGGAATATTTACTTGAAACTATATAATTCGTCGTAAATTATTAGTATTAAGAGTTTTAGAATTTGCTTGAAGCATTGTGTCTATATTGGTTTGGGGGTTGGTTTTGAAGGCTATCACAATGCGAATGTAAAGAAAAATGAGGTAACTATGATGTTGTTTGTTTACCTTTGATCCTATTATTCTTAATATTTCGAGATAAAGATATCTTCATCAGAAGATTTCTGAAGGTCCGGATCTACTATCTTGCTGCTTGGTTCTGTCCCTTCTGTCGTATTTTTCCTTGAAATTCTCTGCGTGTGCGTATATGTAAGTTTATGTGTGTGTGTGTGTGTGTGTGTGTGTGTCTAAGAATGTCTTAGTATCATTCCAGGTTTGACCTAGCCTTTTTTTTTTAGTATTATTTAGGAATACTTGAAAGTATATAATTACTAAAGAAATCACTCAGAAAGGGTAGGAATGCTGTAAAACCAAACAACGAAACGAACCTCGAGAGCTTTGATGGAATTTAAATGCGAGTCTGTGCAGACATTAATTCAACGAGTTCTTAGAAATGAACTGTCGAAAATTCTCTTTACGTTGGTCGCAATCAGAAATTGTGGTTGGCGAAGGTAACATTAAATTTGCTGAGTCGTATTAAAACTTCTATGTGTGTCTCAAAGGGAAGCAGAAAAAGTGCTGATACGTGAATGAAAACGCTGCAGAATTTCCATCCTCCTGTGAAATTGGTAAGAATATACATTTGCTTAAGAGAGGCTTGTGCATTCAGTTGAATGGTTTCCCATTCACATCGAGACACAAGTTAATTATCATGATTCAAAAGTTTTCAGTGTTGCCGATTTGCTCACACATACAGGATCGGAATAATATACAGGGGATTGCTTTAATACACTTGCATATATTCTCTGGGAGAAAACATGCATATGCTCTTTTGGAAGAAATGTGCATATGTTTATTTGTAAGAAATTTGCATATGTTCCCTTGCGAGAAATTTGTATATGTTCATTAGTAAGAAATTTTCATATGTTCTCTTGGGAGAAATTTGCATATGTTCATTTGTAAGAAATTTGCATATGTTCTCTTAGGAGAAATTTGCATATGTTCTTTTCGAAAATCTTTTCATGTTCTCGTGGAAGAAACTTTCATATGTAAAGATTTTTTCATTGGAAGAAATTTGCATATGTTTGGGGAGAAATTTGCATATGTTTTTTTGTAAGAAAGTTGTATATGTTCTTTAGTAAGAAATTTGCATATGTTCTCTTGGGAGAAATTCGCATATATTCACTTGGGAGAAATTTGCATATGTTCTTTACAAAGAAATTTGCATATGTTCGCGTGGAAGAAATTTGCATCTGTCTTTTGAAGAGAAATTTGCATATGTTCTTTTCGAAAAAATTTGCATATCTCTTGGAATAAATTTGCATATGAACTATTGTAAGAAATTTGCATATGTACTCTTGGGTAAAATTCTAATTATAGCTGACATAAGTGGTTAATTAAAAAATAGATATACTTTTATATTCTATCTGAACTTGGCACAACAGTTTACATCTTTTCAAAATTACCTATACTATATGTCAAATGAAGGATATAGTCAATTTATTATTTCTCACGTATTATACACTCACTCCTAAATACTTAAACAAGAACAACAACTACAATGTGAAACATGTCAAACCGACCAACCGTATTATACACGATATATCTGTAATGGTTAATAAAATGGCAGTTGCCGATTATATTAAAAAGGGGGAGTAAGAATCCCAAAAATGCAGTAACGGAAAACAACAAACGCTGAATTCAAAATCAAGCGCCAAAAAGGAAAAGCGGGAATTTTTCAGTAGTTCAGAGAATGACAAGACGAGTGGTCACGCAACAAATCAGCTCCAGTATCAGCAAAGAAAAACAGATAAAATATGAACTATTAATACCACAATATAAAACAAAGGACTATGCCCGGTATGCTATTATACATGTCTGTAATTCTATTTTAATACAGATTGTTATTTTAATACGACTCCGTTGATTTCTTTCATTGTGTTGAGTTTTGTTTAAAGGTTAGTAAGTTGTGTAAACCTATATGAAATATATTCTAGACCCAGCTTGCTATATATCCATTTTTTGCGGTCACATGTCACACCATATTTGGGTTGGTATGACCGAACATAAGTTATATCTATAGTCTAAAGTAATGTGTTTTACGCCATTATAGAGAAATATCCACTGGAATGTGTGTTTTGTCAATGATTTTCGTTCTCCTTCTGTGAGCTTATTTTCACATATTTTTTTAGAACATGCCTGTGTGTCTGCTCTAAATGCTGTGTAGATTTTTGTGTTTTAAAACATTGTGTAAACTATATAAATTCTTATTTTTAGTTAGTACGAACCGATAAAAATTTGAACAAATGCTAAATTTTGATTAAATTTAGCTGCTACACATCCTAAAAGGTTAATGTGTATTATGCAGAGGAAGTTTGTTTTCATAGTCCCAAGTAAAAAGGGGGTGTTATGCATCTCAAACCCTCTTTCGTGCGGCCGAAAAGATGATAGTCTGAGGCAAACATGATTCTAGTGACGAGGAAGTGAAATCTGTAATGAAGAAGTGGCTCAAAGGACAGTCAACAGGATTTTACGGGGCAGGGATACATGCTCTCATTTGAAGGTAAAACATTGCTGTTGAGAGAAACGGTGAGTATGTGGAGAAGTAGGGATGTGATCCACAGAGGACCAGTTTTATTTTGGTGTATGATACATGTTCCTGTGTTGGTAATTATACCTGTCCTAAACAAAATGGCATTACGTTTTTACTCACCTATGTGGGAAAGTAGCGATGTGATCCATAGAGCACCAGCTTCATTTTGATGTATCATACATGTTCCTTTGTTGGTAATTATACATGTCCGAAACAAAATGGCATTGCTTTTTTTATTCACCCACGTAGTATCTATCATGCAAATTGTATCTTGTTACAAATACAATCATATCTTATTTTATTTAATTTATTTTTGTTGCTTTGTTTGTGTCCGAAACTGCTGTTCATTCCGTCTCTCCTCGGTTGTGTTCCGGTAGAAAAATAAACAATTTCAGTTACCGAATTATACCCCACATTACTAAAATACTGCAAGACTTTTGACTCGCTCTAGTAATGAATAGCTATAAAAAAAAAAGTTCCCGCGTCTTTTAATTCAACGCGCGAACTGAAAAAAAAAAAAACTACATGTCAGACATATGTAACTATTTAAAAATCTACACAAATTTACATATTCAATACGAACACATCGCCATTATTTTCATTCATATTATCAATAAATAATGACGTCTATAGAAAACAACTGTGAAAAGTGTTTTTTGTATCAGTGAATATTGGGAACTGGGAAAGCATTTCCGACTGTTGAAATATCAGTAGGAATCTACGTCTTCAATACAGACTCCCTGGCAATATTCCTTTCTTAAAATATTCACACGTTCCAGTTATCAATGAATCATGCAATGTATAGTTAAATAATTGTAAACAGTTCTCGTACCTGTTAATTCTTTTAGGAATTTAGGAGAATGTTTTTAAATTATTTATAATTTTCTGTCTGGGTCGAAAATCGAATCAGTTTTAAAATCATTCATTTTTTTTTACTTTCCTTTTTTGAAGAATTGCATATAAAATCTGTAACAAATGATGCTGGATATTTTTGCTTTATACTCACGTCTTTTTTTGTTTTGATTTTTTTTCTCGGTCCCAACGGTATCATTTTTATGCCGGTTGAGGATAGGGGAAATGTGCTTCATTTGTCTCATCTTGGAAACCATATTTCAATATACGAGGGTGAGTTAAACAGTAATGCCATTTTGTTTAGGGCAGGTATAATTTCCAACTCAGGAGCATGTATCAAATTGAAGCTGGTTCTCTGTGGATCCCATCCCTTATTCTCCACATAGTCACCATTTCTCTCAATAGCAATATTCCTTCTTCGAATGAGAGCATGTATCCCTGCCCCGATAAAATTCTGCTGACTGTTCTTTGAGCCACTTCTTCACTACAGATTTCACTTCCTCGTCACTGGAATAATTTTTGCCTTTCTTTCCTCCCCCATGAAAGAGGGTTTGGGAGCAAACATTATTCTAGTGTTGAGGAAGTGAAATCTGTAGTGAAGAAGTGGCTCAAAGAACAGTCAGCAGAATTTTATAGGGCAGGAATACATGCTCTCATTTGAAGGTGGAACATTGATATTGAGAAAAACGGTAACAATATGAAAAAGTAGGGATGTGATCCACAGGGTCCAGATTCATTTTGATGTATGATACATGTTCATGTGTTGGTAATTCTACCTGTCCTAAACAAAATGACATTAATTTTTAACTCACCCTTGTATATGTATATAAAAAAAAGTTTATGCTTACCTGAAAAGAGACAGAAAGAAAAAATAATTAGATAATGTTAAAAATAGGAAATACGTTGTTTTTGTTTTTCATTAATAAAGGGATGCTTAAATGTTTTCGGCCTTATCCAAAAAATAAGGTGACCTGGGGTCATGAAACGTACATGATATTCTATGCTGCACTTAGCAAATAATTGCTAATGTTTTTTATACATTAAGTCATCCATTATTTTCTATAAAGATTAAAACCACTCCCAAGTCAACTCTGACTCGGAGTGTTTGTATCTGTTAAGGATCCATCTATCAGTTGAATAGAAAAAATGAGTTTAAAAAGGTTGAGTTAAAGAAACGCTTTTGAATATCGATTAAAAATGAATAAAAAACGTCTTTGGCATAAAATAACCCAATAAGAATTGACATGCCTTAAAATTTAACTTACTAACCAACCAACCAACCAACCCAAACAACAAACCACACACACACACACACACACACACACACACACAGGTGTGTCATAAAATTATTGAGATAGACGCTGTATTTACCAAGATAGAAATAAACAATGAATGGGACGTTAATTTTTTTCAGAATACAAAGTGTGTAAGAAAGTAAAAAAAAAAAAAATCTCGATACTTTTTTGACACACCTAGTATATATACATATATCATACAATGATATATAAAACATTGCAGGTTTAACCGGGAGATAAAGAAAAAAGTAAATTGCCTAAACAGATTAGTATTAATAAGAAAGTCTACGTTATTGATTATTACACCTGCAACAGACATTGCATTATCTAAAATGCTAGAATTTAAACGAGACTAGCAACGTCCCTCCTGCCTGAGAAATATTCTTTCCTCGGCTTGTATTGTATTATTTACACATTCTATCCCCCTGTCCTGGAGAGACACGTTGCATAACGGTTATCTTTTCAGGAAATGAACTCGGTGACCAGAGTTCAAATTCTGTACGAAGCTGTAGGTGTTTCAATTCACACTAATGTCCTCCTTGGGAAAAACAAAGAACAATATCTCCCCTGCCAACTATGTGCAAACTAGGCTCTTTAGATGGTCCAAGAGAACGACCGCCCTGTCGGTTGGAGCGTTAGAATACACCGACTGCACCTCTGCAGAGAAGTAAGACTCTCCCAAATAGGACCACCTGTTGCCCGTGGGTGGCAACCCGTGATGCTGAAAGATGAAACCAAGGTGGCTGAGCAGTCCATGACATGCAACACTCCACTTTGGCCCTTACTTGGGCTAGAAGGTCGGCTGGGCACGTCACACCCTAGCCCATATATTATTGTCCCGACCCTATTGTCCTTAAGGGAAGTCCCAACCCTTTTTATCATATGGGTGCTAGAAGGCCGTGGCTGAGGTTCTTAATGTCCTGGGAATGTCAGTAAACTCTATCTAATGGTGAGGTTCCAGTTCTGGAGGTCTGGGAAATGTGGAGCACCCCTTAAACACCATTGCTCCCAGGTCCATTCTGACCCGAAATGGTAGTACTTGTTAGGGTCCCATCAATGGGTTAAATAAAAAAATGTGTTTATAAAAAAAAAATGAGTATCCATTAAGAACGAATTCATTTAAAAAATTTGTCGGCATTAAATGACCAAATGAGGTTGATATGCCGTAAAACGAAACAAGCCAACCAACCAACCAACCAACCAACCAACCAACCAACAAATAAACAATTTTTCTTTCTTATAATAAAATTCTCTATAGGATTTATGTTGCCTTTTCCTTTTATTTGTCTTTAAACCGTGAGAGATGATTCTGTTGAAACCTGTGCGTATCTAAATTGGGAGATTCTACAGTTGCCGTTGTACGTTCAATAGAGGACAATGATTCTTTTTTTTTTCAAACTTGTTTTTGCAACTGTCTACTTCACTAGTGCAATTGCACAGGAAGCAAAGGAGACAAAGAAAAAAGCTGTAAAGACACAAAATGGGTATGAGGGAGGGGAGGGGGACGAATGCTTCTCGCAGCTTCTAAAATGACAATACTCCGCCAGATGTCGCCACCGTTCGTAGTTTTGCACTCGTCGTTGGGTACTCTACTTCTGTTTGGTCATGTGACCATTATGGAATGAACCGAATTGATCAATAAAAAAAAAAAAAAAAAGAAAAAATGGAATAAAATAAAATAAATTGAATATGAAAAAAAAGAGTGAAATATTGAATTCTTAACAGCAAAAAAAAAAAGGGAAGAAATAAAAAAGATTGTCTTCTTTATTTTTTCTAATATTTTCTATTTCAATTCTGACAGGTTTTTTTATGTCGATGTGAAAGGATTGGTAAATTTCTAGAGGCATATGACTACACAAAGGATAGATACAAAAGCATCCACCCCCACCTAACACACATAAACACACATGCAGTCGTACCTTGACATACGAGTACATCAAATTACGAGTTTTCTGTAGCGGGTGACTACAGAAACTGAACTCGCAACCTCCTGATCGTGAGCCGTATCTCGAAGTCAGACAACTCACCCTCGTTGGCCAGTTGGCATTTGCCAAGCATCCCACTCATGCAGACTTGACACAAGGACATTTTTTATGTGGGCCCAACGAGCCAAAGCTGATGGGTGATAGGTGCCAAAATGCGTTGAACCCGTCGGCATTTATCCTCAGGGGGCGCCTCAGGCACTGGGCAACCCTCGTTGGCGTGTTATGCCGATTTCGCGCAGGTCAGGCGGCGCTAAGCGTGATTGGCCCGGATGCGAGATCTTAGTGTGGGCAGTGGTGTGTCAATTATTATGTAAGTCCTACATTCCCATACCATGAGGCCGTTGTTTGATCTTCCTAACGAGAAGCTAGACGAACGATGGATTAGAAACGAGTGAACATTTGCGGTTTGATCAACGAAAGTGATTACCGTGGTTGCTTTCGGTCGTCTCTTTACGCAAACAATTTCATTTTCCAAGTTACGAGCAAGCGTCAGATACGCTCATGTGAATAAGTCAATATACAGCAGGGAAGCAATATGGTAGTTCAGGTGTTAGACGAAGAAAAAACAAATAAACATTGAAGATTTTGTTTTGTGTCATCTTTTCAGTGTAAATTCGCATCTACTAATCTTTTCTTTGAAGCAGGAGTTGTATTTAAGTGAGGAGATTACCTGACAAAAATTGCTTGAGCCGCTAGCAGTCAATAATAAAACTTGACAGTCTTTTCTCTGACAACGGTGTAGTTAATTTAAAACTGTGGTGGTCGAAAGCTGCGAGCTTGATCGAGAAATAATATCAATTCAGAAATAAGAAAAATACATAGCCTCACATAGAAGTGACATTCTATAATAGTTACTGAAACTTTTTTTGATAAAAAAATTATGTTTCTGTTTATTTATTTATTTATTTTTTCGTGGTAGATGGCGCTCTATGCTATAAAAACAAAGAGAACATAAGAAGGGCCGATTCGAAAGCAATTACGTAACATCCATTGACACGTCAGCCTCCAGTCAAGAATCTTATTGAATATGACAGAGTCATTTGCCATTGTAAAATCAGAAAGATATCAAAGAAAAACTACCATACAATATATATATATATATATATATATATATATATATATATATATATATATTATACTTTATGATTTAAATTCAACCTTGTTATATATCCCACACGTGAAAATGGACCTTCTGAGAAGTCCTATTCCTAAACGATTTATCAATTTGAAACTGTTATTGCCTTCTATCAAATTTGAATTACGTAATAAACTACCTTTGACTGATTTTGGTCGATGCTAAAAAATACTCTCCCCGCTCTCTCCTACCCATCTCTCTCTTACTATCTCTGTCTCTATTTCCGTCTCTGCCTCACTCACTCTCTCTCTCTCTCTCTCCTCTCTCTCTCTCTTCACACACACACACACACACACACACACACATACTCTCTCTCTCTCTCTCTGTATATATATATTAATTCTATTTCTATTCCTTTTATGCTAATTTTGTATACGCTTGTGACCAATTGTGGGAATAAAATGAATTTTGCACTAAACTCTGGCAGTCAAAATTATCCTGATGATCCATTAGGAGAAACCTAGGTAGATATTTTCAGACTCATTAGGCTTACTCTATTATACATATAAAATTAATATTAATAATATTTTTTGCTATATCTATAAAAAAAAGAGTGATCAATATCATTTATAGAGCATGTATATCAAAGCTAGGGTAGCGAAGACATGAAGTCAATGGCGCTTGGTATATGTCAGTTTCTCACCTATGCCATTTTAAAACCCATGATGAGTGGATATACCGTCAAACAAATAAACCAAACCAAACCAAACGAAGCCAAACAGAATAATATCCATTTCTATTGTAGAATGTTCCACTTGTGTGACACAAGCATAAATTTAGAATTGTTTATAACGTTACGGCTCCAATTAGGAAATGTATAGTGATATAGCATATACTTAACTCGTAACCGCGTGGTGTAATAGTTAAAATCATGGGAAATGGACTCATTGCCCCGAGTTCAAATCCTGGATGTGGTAATTGCATTTCACTTAGCGCTAATACCCTTAGGAATGAATCGTATGAATCCTACCTTCCCTCCAGCTATGGATAAATAGTAGGACAGACTGGGCTCTTTAACATTGATTAGGCAACCGGTCTAGGAGAAAGAAAACTCTGAATTCGAACCTGTTGAACACCGCTTAAGAAATTGACCTTGTGCCACATCCTGCTCGTGCGAAGGGGTTGGTAAATATATATATACTTAACTCGTAAAGGTTTTTTCTATCTTTATATCTTCTTCTGTGGATCTGTTTAGGCCGTCTAACGTCTATCTGGGTATGTTGTCTCTTCTATTCTGCTCTTTCTGTAACTTGAATCTAAGGTGATTCAAAAGTTTTGCAATATTTTGGTAACATGGGCCAGCTCCAGATGCTTTTGCTGAGGTTGTAAAGTTTGTTTTCTTGGCTTCTTTGTTTGAATGGCATATCATTAGAGACTTACTTGGTTAGGAGTTGGCGCTACTTTATCACTTGTTATCTTTACTCTTTTAGTTGCCATGTCTAGTTTTCTTCTAGCTGCTTCTTCTTGAGTTCCTCTAAGGGCTTCTGTTGGGCTTTGCTTGTTTAAATTAAATGAATTTACAAGACATCTTTTTGTTACTTGATCAAGTTTTAAATTTTCTTTATGCCCATATCACCGCGCGGGGAGAACAGCCTCAGCACGTTTCAACTCTTTGACGGACTGAATCTCAAAATTTTGACCACTCACTCTTACTTTCTTCCCTTCATCACGTATCATTCATCGTCCAATAAAAAACATGCCACGCGTCTATGATGACATCATCATTCAAACTTTTCCGTTCCAACACACACATACCACTACTCAAACTTTTTGTAACTAATCACTCAGATCACCATCATGGTTCCACGTCATGATCATTGTGTAGCATTGGTTTAATAAGATTTTCATCTTTGTAGATTCCTTATTGTATTAAGTAATTTTTCAGCTCTATATTCCCTATCCATCAAGAATGTTCCTAAAACGATCGGAACCGAGCACTGCATCTTTCGGAAATTTCAGGGAGTAATATTTATAATTAAATGTTGTTCCATTTTCTCGACTCATCGGCTATTTCTCATCATGTAATTGCAAAATTCGTCTTGTCCCGATATGGGCATCGCTCTTGCTAAATTAATTCATTAATTAAATTAGTCGTGCCTAATGAAGCCGTTCTAATCACTTAGGTGGGTCCCTCATTTCCATTTCTGATGTAAAACCTTCAGGACAAATCGGGCAAGCAACGTTGTATGCGCACGGAGAAGCGATTACGCCTTTTAGGAAGCGACATTGGCGCGGAGGTTCGAAACAGAAAGAGAAACATAAGTAGCACATAATGAGAACTGGCAAAGTTGAAATCGAATTACGAAGACCGGAAGTTATGCTTGTTTCAAAAGTAAGTAGTTTGCCAGGCAGAGTTAGATGATTTTTTTCGTTATCATTGTTATTAATTTGATGGAACCAGAGGAACTGGAGAGGATGTTATTTTTTGTTTGAGGGGGGGGGTGTATTTGAAGATATTAATTGGAATTGTTTACGGTGAGAGTTGTATTTGATTTAGCAAATGCTTTACGATGCCGTGAATGTCTTAATATTGTAGTTGAAAATACAGCTGTTTGAAAACTGAAATTAATAGTCTATCCATCTATCTATCTCTATATATATTTATCTATCTGACATAGTTTCTTCTACTCAGCATATGAGTAGTTCAGATAAGTAATCTGGTCTCTGCGGTGTAGTGCGCAAGTGAAAATGGGATAGACTCCCACGCTGTCTAGCTGATACCAACAATAGATCACTCTGCCAATATATATATTTGCTGAGTGGGGAGGGTCGGGGTTTGATCAGCCCCGATTGCTCCTCCGGGGAGAGGAAATCCGATGTTGAAAGACCAGATATTTCCAATGATCACAGGGATATAACATCACTGATGACTTCCCACTCCATCATCTTATACATGTATTTTACGACATATATATATATATATATATATATATATATATATATATATATATATATTATATTATAGGGCTAAATATTGTTCAATACCATTGATAGATTATATCTAAGTTAGGATAGCGTAAACATGAAATCAACGAGCTTAGTAACTGACAGTTTTTAGCCTATGCGATTTTCATACCAAGTGCCACTTGGTTCGAAAATTGCATGGGCGAGAAACTATCTATCTATCAATCTATCTATCTATATCTGTTAATAAATATGCGTATGTAATTATTACAGTACACTAAAGTGAAATATATATATATATATATATATATATATATATATATATATATATATATATACAAGCAGAATTAGATAGATAGATAGATAGATACTTCTCTTTTAAATCATTGTTTTTTTTCAAAGATTATCATCTGTATTTCTCTCTCCCTTCACTCATTCTCTCTCTCTCTCTCTATCTATCACTATCTCTCTCTCTATCTATCTATCTATCTCTATTTCTCTGTCGGTCTGTCTGTCCTTCTCTTTTCGAAGTCTTATCTCCTTCCCTATTCAGACTTAAAATCACAGCATAACCCAAATGCTTGAACTGTCTAAACCATAAAACTCTCCTCGGTACAACACTTCCACGTTTCAAAAGATTTGAAATTGACACAGACAAAACTAATCGAAAAATGTCATCAAATCAGCCTACAATATTGCTTGAACTGTGTAAAACAAGGTCAAAAGTGCAAAGGGCGCCTAGAGAAGAGAGATATTTTCAGTAACGGCGCGTGAGACTACGCTCCCGAGGTTCGGCCTCTCCATTTCAAGGCAACCGTCTTCCTGTTTTTTTTTTCATCTAATTCTTTTTCTTTCTTTTTTTCTTCTCATTTCTTTGTATTTTTCTTTAGAAATAAAATAATCAATTTTCTTTTTTTCCCTTTTTCTTCTTCTATTACTAATCGTATTGGTTTCAATGTTTTTTTTTGAAAATTTAAAATGATATTTGTAAAGATGATTTTACAATTTTTAAAAAAACTTTTAGTCTCTCTCTCTCTCTCTCTCCCTCTTTCTCCTTTTCTCTCTCTCTCTCATATCCCTCATTATCTCCCTCTTCTCTCTCCCGTCTCTGTCTTTCTGACTCTCTGTCTGTCTCTGCCTCTGTCTCTGTTTCTGTCTGTCTGTCTCTCTATCTCTCTCTGACTATGACTATATCTCTCCCTCCCCTTCTCTCCCTTCGCTCTCTCTTACTCTCTTTCTCTCTCTGTGACTATGACTATATCCTCCTCCCCTTCTGTCTCTCTCTCTCCCTCTCTCCTCTCTCTCATTCTGTGTTACATTTTTATGGGTCATCCTTTAGGCTACAAGCAAGAGCGCTTGTCCGGGGGAGATCCCTTGTGTTAAGTAGAGCGTAGTTTCGATATACGCGTAAAGAATCCTTTGGTTGTTCCTTGGTGCTTCTTCAGTCTGCCAAGTCCTTTGTTGCAAATGGACGTCTCTCAGTATCAACCAGCCAGGCTTTCGGGCTGTTGATCGGCTGAAGTTTAAACCACGTGACACATTTAGTCTATACATTTAAGTGGTGTATGGTAGCACGGCTTATATAACCAAATAATGCAACATTCTGTTTTTCTTTCTCTGTCTTGTGTATAAGAGTAAACAGTATCTACGTTTAGACTTCTGTTCTGGAGCTCTGGTGAGCGTGGAATTACTTTTTCATTGCCATTACCCCCAGACCCACTGGAGTGGTAGTACCTGTTACCATCTATAGGTTGAATATATCTGTTTGAAAATTATTTATATTAGGAATACCTAAAACCATACAAATGTAAATTATTTGTATTAAGAATAGGGTCAGTTTAGCTCAGTCGGTAGAGCGTTCGACTAGGAACTACAAGATTCCTTGTTCGATACCGGCCATCGCCAACTCAGCGTTTGAGTAGCAAAAAGATATGTGCGGTAAAATGAGGAGCTGATGGTAGACGTGGCACTCCACTTCAGACACCAAAAACAATATCCTTTGTCTAGCGCTAGTGCTAATAGGAATATGAACATACAATGAACCCGATCCCTAAATTTGTAGGCATAAAATCACCCTAGAGGGATTGACACGCCGTTAAAATAATCTATTTATCTATATTTCTCGCTTTTTGTCTCTCTTTTCAGTTTTCTCCGCTTCATTATTCAGGATTAAAATCACACCATAATGAAATAGCTTCAACTGTCTCTCGCACATTTCCCTGTCTCCCGCAGAAATCTTCAACGTATGAATAGATTTAAAATGAACACGGAGAAAACTAATCGAAAAATTTAATCGAGCTGGCGTAGAATATGGCAAATGCAGAAAAAAAGGCAGGTCGGCTGCATGTAACTTAAATTGGCTCAACTTCCCTGGTTTCCCTCAACCGGAAGATAATGAATATTTCAAACGTCCCCCTTCAACGTACATCTAACTGTGATGTCTCTGCGCGAATAAATGTCATTTCTGGTCATGCGAGTGGACATATTGACGGCAGTGAACTATTGTTCAGCTATCTCAGATCGCTCGCTCGTTTTGTGTTCAAAGAATGGCCATTTTGTTTTGCGAAGCGCTAGAATCGAGAGCAATGGCGGCTGCTGTGAACGTCTTTTTGATCGCTTTTCCCGCCATCTCCCCGATTATAAGAAAAGCTGTTCCGAACGGGCCGATACCGATGACATGAACGTGATTAGAACGCAGAGCAGAGAAGATTCGAACAATGGAACGTAACTATGACCAGCCTCGTTTCCAGATACGGGTCAAAAGGGCGCGAAATGATCCTCAGTGACAAACAATACAAGAGACGTCTTCAAGCAGATTGTATGTCGTTCTTCATCTCGTTAAAGTCCTTTCTTCCTTTGCGCGCCTTTGTAAGAGCAAAAAGGTTACCTGAACCCTTAAAAGTTTCCCACATTCAGTAGACAGCTTTTTATCTATATCTCATTTTTATACTAACCCTTATTATCAATTATCTATATATTACTTATTTATTATAATCATTTGTTATATATTACTAGCTTATCTAACTGCCACGTCGACTGAGACTGTAGAATATGCTGACTGGACCTCTTCCAATTCTGGAGCTCTTTGTGATTTACTTAATACCAAAGCCATCCTCGTAGAACAGTATTGGCACTATTTAACCTGTTGCTAAGAGTGGGTCCATACCTTTCCAAAGGGTATTATACACATATCTCTTCTCTCTCTCTCTCTCTCTCTCTCTCTCTCTCTCTCTCATACACGCACACACACACATACACAGAAACACTCCACACACACAGATACACACATATACATATATATCACTGGCTGTTCATCTTTCTCTCTCTCTCTCTTCTTTATATATATATATATATATTATATATATTATATTATATATATATAAGTAAGTAAAGTCGACGGGGCGGCCTAAAGTCGGTATCAGCCAGTCAGTAAGGGAGTCTATCCTCTTTTCAATAGCGCTAGACCAAGGAGATTGTTTTAGCATCTGAGGTGGAGCGCCACACCTACCATCAGCTCCTTACTATCCCTGTGCTACTCATACGCTGAGTTGGCGGGGACCGGTATCGAACTAGGAACCTTGTGGTTTCTAGCCGAACGCTCTACCGACTGAGCTAACCCATATATATATATACATACATATATATATACATATATATTCATCTATCTATCTGTAGATCTATCTATCTATCTATCTATCTCTCTCTCTCTCTATATATATATATATATATATACATCTACCTATCTGTATATCTATCTATCTATATATATATACTTGTATAGACACACACACACACACACACACACACACACACACATATATATATATAATATATATATATATATATATATCACAGCCTATTCATATCTATCAATCTATCTGTCTATCTGTCCTTTCCAATCAATGTATCTATGTATCTACGTATATGTTAATGTATGTTCGTATCTATCTATCTATTTATCTATCTATCTATCTATCCTCTTTTTCTTCTTTATCACCACCTTCATCCATCGTATGTAAAATGTTTCTTTTAATTTTCTCTTCTCCTTCTTCTCACTCGATAATAACAGTATTCAGTTTTCTTCAATCATTCATTAAGCTTTCTTTTCGCATTGTTCTTTTTATTCGTCTTTGTTTACTCCAGGGAACATCAGCGAATTTATTTATTTTTTTCATTACAACAGACGCATTGTTCTCTGTTTTCTTTCATTACTCTCGCCTTGTTTTTCTTATTATTTACAAACTATTATGTCTAATCGTGTGTTTTTTTGTTGTTAATGTCTAAACTCTCATCTTTTGGTAGGTGTTCGTGTGAATCAAATTTACTACATTTTAGCGTTGTTTGCTGTAGCGATTATTTTATTTCTTTTCATCCAGATAGTCTAGACATTGCTACAATCTATTTTTCAATAGGATTTTAGTGATCAGTTTTATGCTTAAATGACTTGTTGGTTTGTAGGTTGGATTTTACGGCATGTCAACCCTTATTGCTTATTTTATGCCGAAGATCTTTTCTTTTATTCATTCTTGGTGGGCATTCAATTTTCTTTTATCTAAATTCATTTTTTAAACAATTTTCAAAGTCATTTCTACTTAACTATATATGGGACTCTAACAGGTACTACCATTCCGGGTCAGAGTGGACCTGAAAGTAATGTCGATCAATAGGATTTTAGTGATCAGTTTTATGCTTAAATGGCTTGTTGGTTTGTAGGTTGGATTTTACGGCATGTCAACCCTTTTCTCTGAATGTTTGAGATGAGGCTTGATGATTAGTATTATCTGCGTTATTCGGACTATTGCCCTCATCTTCATTGTTATCTGTACAACGTTTCGGCTGATATGCCCTCCAGCCTTCTTCAGGTATTTCTTGTCGGATACGGGAACCTTCTCGGACTCGGGAAACCTTCTTTTCGGACTCGGGAACTTTCTTGTCGTAATCGAGAACCTTCTTGTCGTAATCGGGAGCCATCACGAAACTTTGCACCTAACCATTTATTCTGTCCACGGGGGTATCCTGTTTTCATTCTGCTAACCATAGCTGGGGTAGGGGCGTTAAGCTGTGTTAATTATTATTAACCATTATTGCTTATTTTATTCCGAAGACGTTTTGTTTTATTTATTCTTGGTGGGCATTCAATTTTCTTTTTATCTAAACTCATTTTTAAAACAATTTTTAAAGTCATTTCTACTTAACTATATATGGGACTCTAACAGGTACTACCATTCCGGGTCAGAGTGGACCTGGAAGTAATGGCGATGAATAGGATTTTAGTGATCAGTTTTATGCTTAAATGGCTTGTTGGTTTGTAGGTTGGATTTTACGGCATGTCAACCCTCATTTTATGCCGAAGACCTTTTCTTTTATTTATTCTTGGTGGGCATTCAATTTTCTTTTATCTAAACTCATTTTTTAAAAACATTTTTAAAAAGTCATTTCTACTTAACTATAGATGGGATCCTAACAGGTACTACCACTCCGGGTCAGAGTAGATCTGGGAGTAATGGCAATGAAGGGATAATTGTCACTCCTCAGAGCTCCAGAATTAGAACTTCACTACTAGAGTCAGATGCTTAAATAGTAAAGATAACTAGTTACATACAGTGGCACTTTGATTAACGAGTTTTATTCTTTCCGCTCGTAACTCAATTTTATCGTATATCAAATCAATTTTCCCCACTGAAATCCTATTAAACTTTTCCAGCCAACACAAAAAACAGCCTAGTTTTTTTTAATAAAAAAAATAGGGCTGCATTCTCTCTCTCTCTTTCTCTCTTTACCTCAAGTATGTGATTAATGATGATGTCATATATATATATATATATATTATATATATATTATAATATTATATATATATATCATAAAGGAAGGAAGAACTCAACACCGTAATCCCATAATAAATTTATTTCGACGAAATATTGTTCTGTATATAATCTAAAAGGTTATTATTACATTGAGCTCTCTTCAGTGATTTAAAGATTCGCTGTTTTTTATACATACTGGTCATCAATATTAGTACAGTGGATCTTAGAAATCACATATAGAATCATCCCTTACTACAAAGTTTTGGATAAATCTCATATATATATATATATATATATATATATATATATATATATATATATATATATATATAGTGTATTTAGGCAGCATTTTTTCTTTTCATACCATGTTCATTGAATTGAACAGACAATTCCTGTCACCTACCCTCAAAAAAATAAACTTTGAAGTAAGCCAACATATCCTAAAATGCTTATAATTTTCTGCCTACATCACTTCCATTATCCCCCCTTATCACAACCTCTGCCCCCTCCCAAAAAATCACCACTGCTTTTGTCAAACTACTACCTACCATTCCAAAAACCTTCACTACCTATTGATATTCACCTCCCACTAATTCCTTGCTTCTACTCGTTCTCGTTAAAAACGAGACATGAAAACTATTCCATCGTTTCCACCTTGAGGATGGCAAAGCATGCATTGCGAAAGCGCTAGTGACGAAACATTCGGTGGACTGGTATACCAGTTCCACCCGGACACCAGAAGGATGGCCCGAAGATTAGAACGGATCGGCGAAAGACTTGTCAGTCAGGAATTGTCTGTTCAATTCAATGAAAACATATATATATATATATTATATATATATATATATTTATATATATAATATATATAATAGAGAGAGAAGAGAGAGAGAGAGAGAGTTGGTAGCTTGAATTGCAAGTTAGTTTCCGCTTGTAACACACTCTTCTCATGCATCAAATTTTAAATAAACTGAATGTCATAATCCGTTCGAGTCTCTTTGACCCCCCCCCAAAAAAAAAACAAATACAATAAAAATAAAATAATTAGAACGCTTATTAAAAAGAACACAATCAAATAGAAATGTAATGAATTATGTGCTGTTATTATGTTTTAAATCTTTATTTTTTTTATAAATGATATTTTCTTTGGCGTAATAAATTGGAAACTTAAACTTAATTAACATTAGCGTACTTGAAGCTCACTCCTTACCCAAATCAAAAAATTCGAATCAATTGACGGCTGTAACTCGAAAAACTATTAAGTGGGATATTCGTAAATTAAGGAAGATTTCGGAAGAATTACTCGTTTCTTTCAGATAGACAGTTTACTTTCGAATTTCTAGTTGTTACACATAATTCATAGGTAGCTTATGAATTAGGTACGAACTGTAGATAGATAAATTGTGAATCAGAGTTCGTTAGATTGAAAATAATGGAGGTCAAGTGGAAATACCCTAACCCTTAGTGTTATGATTGATTTGTAGTGATATTGCGCTCGACCTCGAAAAGCGCGCCAGTCTTTTTTAGTTTAGTTGGCGGCCAGAAATTCAGATGAGCGGATGCAAAAGTCTGTCTCACCGAGATGTCATTTTCCAATCCGCGCGGGTCCTGGGCTGGGAGTTTGTTTAATAAAACTTAGAGAACAACCAAAGTTCTTGTCAATTCATTAAAACAAGAGAGACCAGCCCGAAAAAAAAAATTCAACCCGGAGAAAACAAACCCACAGAATCAGCCCTGAGGAAATGGCCGGCGAATTAGCAGGAACAAAGTAGACAGAAAACAAGTAAGAATTCCTCATCATCATCGTCTCTACCTCGTTTCTCTCTCTCTCTCCTCTCTCTCTCTCTCTCTCTCTCTCTCTCTCTCCTCTCACATCCTAAACCCGAGATGAACGATGTATTGAACGGCTATACAACATAATCATTTGGATGCAATATGTTATATGAACGTATAAGGACATTATTCCCTAAACTCTAGGCATAAAATAACACCAGACAAGTTAAGATTCCATTAAACTCAATCACTCATCAATAGAAAATTGTAATGCAGACAAGAAACTATTGAGTTTAAGTTTGTTTAACGGCATATCAACCTTTATGGGTCATTTAATACCAGGAAAGGTTATTTTGGATTTCAGTCTTTAAAGAGTGGTTCTATGTGAGGTTATGTTTTGTTATATCTTGTTGAAGGTTGTTTCTTTTTTTAGAAAATTAAAATGTCTCAGGGTTTGTATCCCTAAGGATGTCCCTCAGGTTTTTTGTTTGATAGTATTTGGTGCGGGAATAAAACTATAAACGTTTATCGCTTCCTGTGAAGAGAAAGGATCTTCCTGCATTTCCAAGAGGCGTGACAAGACCACCAATGGTCTTCTTATGGAATCCCTGACCTATATATCAAGGTCACGTTAGCTACACCCAGCAGCAGTCAAGCTCTCGCATCTCTCGGTTACAATTCTTTTGGGGCCCTCCTGTAGGCCTTAAGCCAGAAGCGCGTGTCCAGAATGGATCTTGGTAATCCCTGTAAAGAGTCCTGAGTATGGTATCGTCTGGTAATCCTGAGTATTGTAAGTCCCTCTCAATAGTGCAATTAGAATCTATGGGTCAGTGTGCGGTTTAAGTAGGTATCAGCCACGCAGTATGGCCTGTGATTGGCCGGAGGACATTAAACCACGTACCTGGCTAAGGTCTATAAATAAAATAAATAAAATAAACAATAAATAAATAATTTAATGCATACAGTGCTCAGATGCACCACAACTCAACAAAGGCCTACATAGAATAATGTACTAATATCTAGAACATGAATATGTACAGTAATAATATTACGTGTGCATGCATATATGTATGGAGGGTGATATCAGGTATATTTGGTCGAATTACAGGAACAATGGAGGTGATTGTAAGGGAATGCGTTCCGTCTAGGGTTATTCTAAGACTGGTAGGACATCGAACGTTCATTTTAAGTTTATAATTTACATTTTGTTAAGTGTCTTAAGAGGGTTTTTTTTATGGGGGGTGCAGACGCGTCGTATTAAAATAATTATTTTTAAGCGTATTGCTCTAATTAAAAATCTCGCCTATGATAGTGCCATTTTTTTTGGGCGGGGGGCGGTGTTTTGTTTTTGCTAAATTATAGTCGCACATATCTGTGTATATTTCAGTACTAATGATTGATCTAAATAGGCTGCGTTAAATAGAATAAGATATTGCTCATATTTATCCGTTGATAAAAAAAATTGTTTCAGGGCGAAAATTACTCCTTTCTTTTAGCTTAAAGAAAGAGTACTTCCCTTTAATTTAAAAAACGTATCCCCCCACTTTCCTCTCTCTTACAATGATGAATTGAACTTAAAAGAATGTATTCTTAAAAGATAGCACTCCCGGATTTTTCAGTTTAATTTTTATTTTGATTTAAAGCGGATGTTCTGTTTCCAAATTAGCAGCAGGAACCCAGCCGCGGTACGCTCTTTTTGATCAGACTAAAAGGTAACGTACATAGGTTGCTCCTGCTGCTAATTAGAAAAATGCTTCCTTTTTTTAAAATCTGAAAAAAATTCAAGAGTTTGCAACCAAAAATGTAATGGATTCCATATTTGTAATCCATTCGAAAAACCTCACAGCCTTATTTCTCTTTTCTACTTGATTAATATAATCAACGAACACATGTAAATATTGAACCATATGACCTTTAGGCACTCCTTTGTGTCTCGATTAAGTAGGACATGTTTTTCATTACACCGTCAATATGCCAGTGGTTTTTATACAGACAACTTTTAGATTTTTTTTTTTAGATTATAAAAAATAAATCCTAACAAAGCAACCGGATATTGACGGTCCTGTAAATGAAAAAAACATGTCTTTCTTATCAAGATCAAAAAGGGGTGCTTAAAGGAATATGGTCCAAATATTTAATATTGAAATCAAAATAATTCTCAAAGATAGTTGTGTTTTTTATTATGAATAGATAATTAGATTTACGATTGTATATTTTAAAAAAAAAATTTTTTAAATAAAACAATGTTTGTTTATCGTTATAGTATATCAATCACAAGGGTTATTTTAATGCTGGGAAAGTTTTTAAAGATTCGTAGCAATTGTTTTGGGACATTTTTTTTGTAAACAAATTTTCTATTTAACCCATAGATGGGACCCTATAGGTACTACTACTCCGGGTCAGAGTGGACCTGGGAGTAATGGTGAGAGAAGTGCTCCACATTCCCCAGCCCCATGACTGGAACCTCACCATCAGTTAGAGTTAATGTCATACACAGGACATGAAGACCCCAGTCACTGCCTTCTAATACATATATGATAAAAAAGGTTTAGGATGGGTGCCATAGGGCAATAGGGTTGGAGCATCATATAGGCGTTAGGGCTTGGACTGTGACCAGACCATTGATCAACCGTTAGCCTAAGGTCTAAGTGGAGTTAATAAAACAATGTGATGATTTAGACAATGAAAACAAACTTGAATTTTTTTTTATTTTTTTTTTTTGTATGACACAAAATCAAGAGTAAAATTGGTGAGATCATAATTTATTCAAAAAATATATCCACATTGGTTACTTTGATATTTGCTAAGAGAAAATTAAAAAATGACGACTGAAACTCACAATGAAATCGCCAATATTAAAAACTTTTGGATTTTTTTTTTTAAACCACAATTATTCTCCCTTGAGTTAACAACCGCAAAAACCAAAGCAATTATGGATGCTAATTGCGACTACTATATGCAATGATTTACAAGTTCAACATGCAGATCATTGCTGGTATCAGTTCGTCCTCATTGTGTTTCTTCACTAAATAAGACCTTTGCTAAATGAACTGTCTAAAACATCTAGGGTAAGGTAGTTTTCATTTTACAAGCAGGGGCATCAAACATTGATCAAGTTGCTTAACTCTTACATCCTGTTGGAATTTTTAAAGTCCAGGCGTTCCTATTAAGGATATATAAAAATTGGCTTAAATAGACCTTTGCATCTAAAGTTACCTGTCATTTTCCTTAAATCAAAGCACTGTCTAATTATATTTAACTATTACATTTAACAAGGCTATCATTTGGGGTGGATTAGGAAAACAACATGAGACTTCCGGACGGTGGAATGAGGTGTATTGGACTTAAGAGTTAAACCACATTACATAAACTCCATCAATGTCATTAGCTTTATGTGAGTAAGTGACATTTATTTTTACCATATCTCTTTCTATCCAGTACACTTAATTTAGAGGTGAATAAAATTAGATTTTGAACATTTTACAGTGAAAATTCAGGCTCAAATTTTAGCTAATAGATATCACAATATTGTTAAATCCAGGAATGGAGATTCAGATCTGTCTGTAACCAAAACGACATCACTTCTCTCTCCTCCCTACCCAGACAATGGCATTGTTTATCTCCTCTCTGTTT
>CM042159.1:15109959-15132346 GCA_023376005.1 Doryteuthis pealeii | reverse complement strand
AAAGCAGTGGTGAATTTTTTTTGGGAGGGGGGGGCAGAGGTTGTGATAAGGCGGGATAATGGAAGTAATGTAGGCAGAAAATTATAAGCATTTCAGGAATGTTGACTTACTTCAAAGGTTTTATTTTGTTGAGGGGTAAGTGACAGGAATTGTCTGTTCAATTCAATGAAACATGTATAAAAGAAAAATGCTGCCAAAATACACTTATATATATATATATATAATAATATATATATATACTATAAATATATATATATATATAATAATATAATGAGATTTCCCAAAACTTGTAGTAAGGATGATTCTATATGGAATTTCTGAAGATCCCACTTACTTAATATTGATGACAGTTGTATAAATACACGAAATCTTTAAATCACTGAAGAAGCCTAAGTATAATAACCTTTTAGAATATACAGAGCAATTTTCGTCGAAAAAATTTATGTATGGGATTACGGATGTTGAGTTCTCTCCTTTCCTTTATTGATATAAATATATAATAATATTATAAGTATATATATATATATATATATGACATCACATTAATCACAACTTGAGGTAAGAGAGAAAGAGAGATGAGAGAAATGCAGCCCTATTTTTTTATGAAAAAAACTAAGGCTGTTTTTTGTGTTTGGCTGGAAAAGTTTAATAGGATTCAGTGGGGGAAAATTGATTTATTATACGATAAAATTGAGTTTACGAGCGGAAGGATAATCGTTAAATCAAAGTTGCCACTGTATGTAACTAGTCTATCTTTTACTATTAAGCATCTGACTCTAGTAGTGAAGTTCTAATCTGGAGCTCTGAGGGGAGTGGAGTGCGATTATCCTTCATTGCATACTCCCAGATCTACCTGACCCGGAGTGTCAGATACCTGTATAGGACCCAATCTATAGTTAGAGTAGGGAAATGACCTTTTTAAAATGTTGTTAAAAAATGAGTTTTAATAAAAGAAAATTGAATATGCCCACCAAGAATAATAAAGAAAGGTCTTCGGAAAAAATGAGGGTTGACATGCCAAAATCCAACCTACAAATCAACAACCATATAAGCATAAAAACTGGCTCACTAAAGATCCTATCATCGCCATTACTTCCAGGTCGCACTCTGACCGGAAGGGTAGTACCTGTTAGAGTCCCTATATAGTAAGTAAGAAATGACTTTAAAAATTAGTTTTAAAAGAGTTTAGATAAAGAAAAATTTGAATGCCCACCAAGTAAAATAAACAAACGTCCTTCGAATGAATAAGCAATAATGGTTAAATAATAATAACACAGCTGTAACGCCCCTACGCCCAGCTAGGATTAGCAGATGACAAACAGAGATACCCCCGTGACAGAATAAATGGTTAGGTGCAAAAAGTTTCGTGATGGCTCCGTTAAACGACCACAGAAGTTCCGAACGACAAGAAAAGTTCCGAGTCCGAAAAGAAGGTTTCGCCGAGTCCCGAGAACGTTCCCGTGCCGACAGAAATACCTGAAAGAAGGCTGGAGGGCATATTAGCCGAAACGTTGTACAGATAACAATGAAGAAAAATGAGGCTATTGTCCGATAACGCAGAAATACAATCATCAAGCCTCATCTCAAACATTCAGAGAAAAGGGTTGACATGCCGGTAAAAATCAACCTACAAACCAACAAGCCATAGCATAAAAAATGATCCACTAAAATCTTTGAATCGACATTACTTCAGGTCCACTCTGACCCGGATGGTAGTACCTGTAGAGTTCCCATATATAGTTAGATTAGAAATGACTTTGAAAATTGTTTTAAAAATGAGTTTAGATAAAAGAAATGAATGCCCACCAAGAATGAATAAAGAAAAGATTTCGGCATAAAATAAGCAGAATTAAGGGTTGCCATGCCGTAAAATCCAACTACAAACCAACAAGCCATTTAAGCAATAAACCTGATCACGTTAAAATCCTATGATCGACATTACTAGGTCCACTCTGACCCGGGAATGGTATTACCTGTTAGAGTCCCTATATAGTTAAGTGAAATGGACTTTGGAATTGTTTTAAAAATGAGTTTAGATAAAAAAAAATTGAGCCCACCAAGAATGAACTAAAAGAAAAGATCTCGGCATAAAATAAGCAATAAGCGGTTGACATGCGCGTTAAAATCCAAACATACCAAACCAACAAGTCATTTAAGCATAAAACTGATCAGCAAAATCCTATTGATAAAAAGATGTGTAGGCAATGTCTAGACGAGGCTGGATGAAAAGAAATAAAGATAATTCGCCTACAGCAAACAACGCTAAAATGAGTAAATTTGATTGCACACGAAACACCTACAAAAGAGATGAGAGATTAGACATAACAACAAAACACACGATTAGACATACATAGTTTGTAAATAATAAAGAAAAAAAAGGACAGAGAGTAATGAAAAGAAACAGAGAACAAGTGCGATCTGTTGTAATGAAAAAAAATAAATACAAATTCGCTGATTGTTCCCTGAGTAAACAAAGACGAAAAGAACAATGCGAAAGAAAGCTTAAGGAATGATTGAAGAATCTGAATGCTGTAATTATCGGTGAGAAGAAGGAGAAGGGAAAATTTTACATACGATGGATGAAGGTTTTGGTGATTAAAGAAGAAAAAGAGATAGATAGATAGATAGATAATACGAACATACATTCAACATATCGTAGATAACATAGATAGCATTGATTGAAAGACAAGATAGACAGATAGATTGATAGATATGAATAGGCTGTGATAATCTATATTATATATATATATATTATATATATAGTGTGGTGTGTTGTGAGTGTGAGTGTGTGTCGTGTGGTGGATGTGTGGTCTAACAAGTATATAATAATATTAATATAGATAGATAAATATAACAGAAGGTAGATGTATATATATATATATATATATATATATTATATTATATATGAGAGAGAGAGAGAGAGAGATAGATAGATAGATAGACAGATAGATAGGATAGATAGATAGATAGATAAGGTAGATGCAATATATATATATGAGAGAGAGATAATAGGATAGATTAGGTAGATGAATATATATATATACTAATATATATATATAATGATATAATATATATAATTATATATAAAGAGAGAGAGACGAGAGAAACGATGAACATTCCAGTGATATAATTATGTATATGTGTGTATCTGTGTGTTGTGGGATGTTCTGTGTTGTGTTGTCGGAAAACATGCATGTGTAGGAGAGAGAGAGATGGAGAGAAGAGAGAGAGAGAGAGAGATGAGGAGAGAGAGAGATGTCTATATACCCTCGAAAGGTATGGACTCACTCTTCGCAAACAGGTTAAATAGCGCCAAACTGGTCTACGAGGATGGCTTGGTGGTATAAGTAAATCACAAAGAGCCTCCAGAATTGAAGAGGTCCAGGTCAGCATATTCTACAGTCTCAGTCGACGGTTGGCAGTTAGATAAACTATAATATATAGATAAATGAATTAAATAAATAAGTAATATATAGATAATTGATAATAGTAGTTATAAAAATGAGATATAGATAAAAAACTGTCTACTGAATGTGGAATATGCTGACTGGACCTCTTCCAATTCTGGGCTCTTGTGATTTACTTAATACCAAAGCCATCCTCGATAGAACAGTATGGCGACTATTTAACCTGTGCTGAGAGTGAGTCCAATAACCTTTCGAAGGGTATTCATAGACATCTCTCTCTCTCTCTCTCTCTCTCTCTCTCTCTCTCTCTCGCTCTCTGCTCATACACACGCACACACACATACACAGAAACACTCCCCACCACACACAGATACACACTATACAGTATATATCAAACTGGATGTTCATCTTTCTCTCTCTCTCTCTCTTATATATTTATATATATATATATATATATATATATATATATATATAGTATATATATTCATTACCTTCTATCTATCTATCTCTCTCTCTATATATATATATGCATCTACCTATCTATCTACTATCTATCCTATCTATCTCGTCTTATTCTATCTTATCTATCTCTCTCTCTCTCTCTCTCATATATATATAAATATATAGTATATATTATATATATACATTCTACCTATCTTGTATTCTACTATTCTATAATATATTATATATAATATACTGTATAGACACACACACACACACCACACCCACACACTCACACACCACAACACACATATATATATATATATATAAATATAGTATATATATCACAGCCTATTTCATATCTATCAATCTACTCTGGTCTATCTGTCCTTCCAATCAATTATCTATGGTATCTACGTATATTGTTCAATAGTATTCGGTAATCTATCTATCTACTACTATCCTCTTTTTCTTCTTTATCACCACCTTCATCCATCGTATGTAAAATTTATCCCTTCTCCTTCTTTCTTCACCGATAATAACAGCATCAGTTTTCGTCAATCATTCATTAAGCTTTCTTTTCGCATTTTTCTTTTTTTCGTCTTTGTTTACTCCAGGAACATCATGCGAATTATTTATTTTTTTCATACAACAGACGCTGTTCTCTGTTTTCTTTCTTACTCTCGTCTTGTTTTTCTTAGATTATTTACAAACACTATTATGTCTAATCGTGTGTTTTTTGATTGCTTAATGTCTAAACTCTCATTCTTCTGTTAGGTGTTCGTGTGAATTTCAAATTTACTACATTTAGCGTTGTTTTGCTGTAGCGATTTATTTTTATTTCTTTTCTCCAGCATGTCTGACATTGCTACAAATCATTTTCAATTTTAGGATTCTTAGTGATCAGTTTATGCTTAAATGACGTGTGGTTGGTAGGTTGGATTACGTCATGTCACCCGTTATTTCTTTAATTTTATGCGAAGATCTTTCTTTTTACATTCTTGGTGAGGCATTCAATTTTCTTTTATTACTAAACTCATTTTTAAAACAATTTTCAAAGTATTCACTTTAACTATATATGGGACTCTAACAGGTACTACCATTCCGGGTCAGAGTTGACCGAAAGTTAATGTCGATCAATAGGATTAGTTGAATCAGTTTTATGCTTTAAATGCTTGTTGGTTTGTTAGGTTGGATTTTTCGCAGTGGCAACCCTTATTGCTATTTATGCCGAGATCTTTTCTTTTTATTATTCTGGTGGGCATTCAATTTTCTTATATCTAAACTCATTTTTTAAACAAATTTTCAAAGTCATTTTACTAAAGTATTATATGGGACTCTAACGTACTACACATTCGGGTCAGATGACCTGAAATAATGTCGCATCAATAGGATTGTAGTGATCAGTCTTATGCTAAATGGCTGTGGTTTGAGGTGGATTTTACGGACATGTCAACCCTTTTCTCTGAATGTTTGAGATGAGGCTTGGAGATTAGTATTATCTGCGTTATTTCGGAATACCCTCATCTTCATTGTTATCTGTACAACGTTCGGCTAATAGCCCTTCCAGCCTTCTTCAGGTATTCTTGTCGGACACGGGAACCTTCTCGGACTCGGGAAAACCTTCTTTCGAAACTCGGGAACTTTCTTGTCGTAATCGAGAACCTTCTTGTCGTTAATCGGGAGCCATCACGAAACTTTGCACCTAACATTTATTCTGTCACGGGGGTATCCTGTTTTCATTCTGCTTAACCATAGCTGGTAGGGCGTTAAGCTGTGTTAATTATTATTACCATTATTGCTTATTTCATGTTCCGAAGACGTTTGTGTTTATTATTCTGTGGGCATTCAATTTCTTTTATCTAAACATTTTTAAAACAATTTTTAAAGTCATTTCTACTTAAACTATATAGGACTCTAACAGGTACTACCATTCCGGGTCAGAGTGGACCTGGAAGTAATGGCGATGAATAGGATTTTAGTGATCAGTTTTATGCTTAAATGCTTGTTGATTTGTAGTTGGATTTTACGGCATGTCAAACCTCATTTTATTCCGAAGACCTTTTCTTTTATTTATTCTTGGTGGGCATTCAATTTTCTTTTATCTAAACTCATTTTTTAAAAACATTTTTAAAAGGTCATTTCTACTTAACTATAGATGGATCCTAACAGGTACTACACTCCGGGTTCAGAGTAGATCTGGAGTAATGGCAATGAAGGATAATCGTCACTCCTCAGAGCTCCAGAATTAGAACTTCACTACTAGAGTCAGATGCTTAAATAGTAAAGATAACTAGTTACATACAGTTGGCACTTTGATTAACGAGTTTTATTCTTTCCGCTCGTAACTCATTTTATCGTATATTCAAATCAATTTTCCCCACTGAAATCCTATTAAACTTTTCCAGCCAACACAAAAAACAGCCTAGTTTTTTTTAATAAAAAAAAATAGGGCTGCATTCTCTCTCTCTCTTTCTCTCTTTACCTCAAGTATGTGTATTAATGATGTCATATATATATATATATATATATATATATATATATATATATATATATATATCAATAAAGGAAGGAAGAACTCAACACCGTAATCCCATAATAAATTTATTTCGACGAAATATTGCTCTGTATATAATCTAAAAGGTTATTATACATTGAGCTCTCTTCAGTGATTTAAAGATTCGCTGTTTTTATACATACTGGATCATCAATATTAGTACAGTGGATCTTAGAAATCACATATAGAATCATCCCTTACTACCAAGTTTTGGATAAATCTCATATATATATATATATATATATATATATATATATATATATATATATATATATATATATATATATATATAAGTGTATTTAGGCAGCATTTTTTCTTTTATACATGTTTCATTGAATTGAACAGACAATTCCTGTCACCTACCCTCAACAAAATAAACTTTGAAGTAAGCCAACATATCCTAAAATGCTTATAATTTTCTGCCTACATTACTTCCATTATCCCCCCCTTATCACAACCTCTGCCCCCCCCCTCCAAAAAATCACCACTGCTTTGTTCAAACTACTACCATTCCAAAAACCTCCCACTACCTATTGATATTACCTCCCACTAATTCCTTGCTTCTACTCGTTCTCGTTAAAAACGAGACATGAAAACTATTCCATCGTTTCCATCTGAGGATGGCAAAGTGCATTGCCGAAAGCGCTAGTGACGAAACATTCGGTGGACTGGTATACCAGTTCCACCCTGACACCAGAAGGATGGCCCGAAGATTAGAACGGATCGGCGAAAGACTTGTCAGTCAGGAATTGTCTGTTCAATTCAATGAAACATGTATATATATATATATATTATATATATATATATATATATATATATATATATATATAGAAGAGAGAGAGAGAGAGAGAGAGAGAGAGTTGTAGCTTGAATTGCAAGTTTAGTTCCGCTTGTAACACACTCTTCTCATGCATCAAATTTAAATAAACTGAAATGTCATTAATCCGTTCGAGTCTCTTTGACCCCCCCCCCAAAAAAAAAAAAACAAACAAATACACAAAAATAAAATAATTAGAACTGTATTAAAAAAAGAACACAATCAAATAGAATGTAATGAATTATGTGCTGTTATATGTTTTAATCTTTATTTTTTTTTTATAAATGATATTTTCTTTGGCGTAATAAATTTGGAAACTTAAACTTATAAACATTAGCGTACTTGAAGCTCACTCCTTACCCAAATCAAAAATTCGATCAATTGACGGCTTGTAACTCGAAAAACTATTAAGGTGGGATATTCGTAAATTAAGGAAGATTTCGGAAGAATTACCCGTTTTCTTTCAGATAGACAGTTTTACTTTTCGAATTTCTAGTTGTTACATAATTCATAGGTAGCTTATGAATTAGGTACGAACTGTAGATAGATAAATTGTGAATCAGAAGTTCGTTAGATTGAAAATAATGGAGGTCAAGTGGAAAATTACCTAACCCTTAGTGTTATGATTGATTTGTAGTGATATTCCGCTCGACCCCTCGAAAAGCGCGCCAGTTTTTTTTAGTTTAGTTGCGACCAGAAATTCAGAGTGAGCGGATGCAAAAGTCTGTCTCACCGAGATGTCATTTCTCAATCCGCGCGGGTCCTGGGCTGGGGTTGTTGTTTAATAAAGACTTAGAGAACAACAAAGTCTTGTCAATTCATTAAAACAAGAGATGACCAGCCCGAAAAAAAAATCAACCCGGAGAAACAACCCACAGAATCAGCCCTGAGGAAATGCCGGCGAATTAGCAGGAACAAGTAGACAGAAAACAAGTAAGAATTCCTCGTCTCTACCTCATTTCTCTCTCTCTCTCTCTCTCTCTCTTCTCTCTCTCTCTCTTCTCCATCATAAACCCGAGATGAACGATATATTGAACTGCTATACAACATAATCATTTGGATCCAATATAGTTATGAACGTATAAGGACATTATTCCCTAAACTCTAGGCATAAAATAACACCAGACAAGTTAACATTCCATTAAACTCAATCACTCACTCAATAGAAAATTGTAATTGCAGACAATGAAACTATTGAGTTTAAGTTTTGTTTAACGGCATATCAACCTGTTATGGGTCATTTAATACCAGAAAAGGTTATTTTGGATTTCAGTCTTTAAAGCAGTGGTTCTATGGAGGTTATATTTTGTTATATCTTGTTGAAAAGGTTGTTTTTTTTTTTTAGAAAATTTAAAATGTCTTCAGGGTTTGTATCCTAAGGATGTCCCTCAGGTTTTTTGTTTGATAGTATTTGGTGCGGGTAATAAAACTATAAACGAGTTTATCGCTTCCTGTGAAGAGAAAGGATCTTCCTGCATTTCCAAGAGGCGTGACAAGAACCACCAATGGTCTTCTTATGGCATCCCTGACCTTTATATCAAGGTCACGTTAGCTACATCCAGCAGCAGTCAAGCCTCTCATCTCTCGGTTACAATCTTTTGGGCCCTCCTGTAGGCCTTAAGCCAGAGCGCTTGTCCAGTGGAATTGGATCCTTGGTAATCCCTTGGTAAAGAGTCCTGAGTATTGGTATTCGTCTGGTAATCTGAGTATTGTAAGCCCCTCTTCAATAAGTGCAATTGGTCAGTGTGGGGTTTAAGTAGTGTATCAGCCACGCAGTATGGCTAGTGATTGGCCGGAGGAATAAACCACGTACCTTGGCTAGTCTATAAATCCAGGTGGGGTATTGGAGCACACCTTATATACCAGCATAATTCCAACAGTATCACTATTTAACACTATATTATACACACATATATAATTAAACGTGACTATTATCTAATAATGATCATTTCTTTATACTCAGTTATATGGTTTCAAGTATTCTTAATACGAATAAACCACGTGATCATGGCTAGTCTATAAATCCAGGTGGGGAATTGGAGCACATCTTATATACAAAATAATTCCAACGGTTTGTGTATAGGTTTGCAAATCCCGTTGACCTTGGGATCGCGACGAATGACCTTGTGGAAACGGTCAACTAGAATGACTAGGTAGAACTTGAAACCACCCCAGTAAGAGTTGAGCACTCGCAGGGATTTGCAGCGTCTGCCAACTTTGTCCTCAGCCACAGCTCTTAAAGAACTGACAAACTTGAGCGTGTTTACATCATGAGTCTTGGGTTAACCATATGTGGCTCCCTTCGGTGCTTAGCCTTATATTTATATATCAATATAATCATTTTCGTAGCCACCGTGAGAGTTCCCGAGACAGACCTCTTATCATCGGTTAAACATCCGGGAACCAGCTACTCTGGTGGTAGGAGGGACTACTTTATTTAAAAAAGTAGTCCCTGTGTCTGTTTTTATTTCAGTAGAAATAAATAGAAGTCATTACTTTCAGAGCGCGCTCGTATTTAATAAATAATTTATATGGTTTAAGAGCTATAAAACTGGATTATCGTAGATAGGGGAGGGCGTGATGTAATCCAAAGTTTTTAATCAACGCACTGATTTAGTTTGATGCATGTGTCCTTACGAACGGATTAACTTGAACAAGCTTTTAATCCATTCAAATGCAAGCATTTTTTTACGTGTGTGTATGTGTATGTGTGTATGGGGGGGGTTGCTTTTTTTACTTATTGCAATTAATCGGGCTAGTTATACAGTCAGCAGTATGAGAACTAATCTGTGGATCTTTGGATCGAATCAAATCGATTCAATCGATTTGAATAAATCAAGATTCGCGATTGTACCGGCTGACGAGGTGGTAGTCAGCTGATTGAAAGAATTTAGGATTAGGGACAAAAACGCGCTACTGAAATCTCGGCGAAGTAACGATCATATAAACACACTTAGACGCTCTAGATAACACATATAAACACAACGTAGGAAGTGCGTGGTGTAATGGTTAAAATCATGGGAAATGGACTCGTCACCCCGAGTTCAAATTCTGGACGTGGTAATTGCATTTCACTTAGCGCTAATAAACTTGGGAAAGGTATGAATCCTACTCTCCCTCCAGCTATGGGTAAATAGTAGGGCAGACTGGGCTCTTTAACCTTGGTTAGGCAACCGGTCTAGGAGAAGGAAAACTCTGAATTCAGACCTGCTGAACTCCGCTTAAGTAATTGACCTTGTGTCGCATCCTGCTCGTGCGGAGGGTTTGGTATATATATATATATAACACAACACCACACACAGAAAATACCTGTCCCGAAAAGAATATTTTTAGTGGATATAGTGTGCCGGGTTAGCTCAGTCGGTAGAGCGTTCAACTAGAAACCACAAGGTTGCGTGTGTGTGTGTATGTGTATGTATGTGTATTGGTTGCTTCTTTTACTTATTGCAATTAATCGGGCTAGTTATACAGTCAGCAGTATGAGAACTAATCTGTGGATACCGGCCCTCGCCAACTCAGCGTATGAGTAGCACAGGGAACTGTGCGGTAAAGTAAGGAGCTGATGGTAGATGTGGCGCTCCATCTCAGTCGCAAAACAATCTCGTTGGCATAGCGCCAGTGAAAAGGGGATAGACTCCCTCGCTGATTGGAGGATACCGACTTTAGGTCACCCCGATGACGACGACGAGTGTATACGGAACTAGCTCCACTTTTTGGTAATCAGAGTTAGAGAGAAGAATGTGATGAACAAATTCGACAAGACTGCAAGACAAGGTTACCTCAAGTGGTCTTGCTACACACCTGGATACCAGCCCAGGTATTTCTACGTCGTCCCCGCGTAATGTAATGTGTTAGATGGCCGTTAAGCAAGAAGCTTCTTCCGCCTTTTGACAGGTCTTGATTTTCGTCCTGCTGGGTGTCTAGCCACCCTCCTCACCAGGCAAGCTTGGTGGGGTTACCGGTTTAATCGCCGATGACCCGACTATGAAACAGGTAGTATTGGATTACATAGTACCCGTAGCGCTATGGGAGACCTGACTATAACACACTCACACAGCATACATACACACACACACACCCGTGCACACACACGCATTGCTGTATTAGCAACCGGCTAACCAACCAAATGACCAACTAAACACATAAACAACCAAACAACCAGTTAACCAAAGAACAAAATACTCTACCAACCAACCTATAACCAATCAGTCAAACAAACAAACAAAATAAACAAACAAACAAGCAAACAAACAATATATAAATACTCTCTAACGCAGCAGAATGAAATACGATGACTTAAAAGACGAATGTCATTTGTAATTTCACTTTGTCAAATTCTTTTGGAAGGATGCATCCGGCTTTTCTTTACTATTTTCTCTTGGAGTGAATTATTCTTTGTGCATCACAGCATTTGTGATAAATTCTAGTTCCGTTCTTGTGATATAAACCATTTCCCAAGAAAGGAGGTCACCAAGTTTACATAAATATTATTATGGATGTCGAACAGACACAAGTTTGGTTGGATTAAAGATTTGTATAAAGTTATGGTCGAATATTTCGTATTGTATATGAGGACGTACCGAAAAGTTTTCGGCCCAAACAAAATGCGATTAATCAAGAGGCAGGAAAAAAAAGCTTTATGAATGTTAGAGCACCATGGATATTCAACATTGGTTCCCGCTAGATCAGGGATTCCCGTATTCCATAATTTGTGTAGTGGCGTGGGTTTTGACGGATCCTGTAACGAAAATTCTAAGGGAGCATTGGTTTTCAGATTAGGGAATGGAAAACTATCGGGACGGTTATAGCTCCCTGACCCCAGAGGCGGAATATCTCGCAAGTCACGTGATTTAGTTAGTTTAGATTTTAGTTTTCAACCTGACGTTGAGCAGAGAGGATGCCCATCTATCTGCTGGGGTTGTTAACTCTCCACGCGACGAATCAGAATGGGTTAAATAAATCTTGATCAAGAAAATAAAAGTCTTGTGGTTAATTAATTACATGACAAAAAAAAGTAGCCCGAAAGAAGCCCTTAGAAAGAAGACTAGACAACATGGCAGATAGAAAAGAAGAAAGGGAAACAACCACACAAGATAACAGGAAGAATGAAGCAACAAGTAAAAACTCAATCGCTCTCTCTCTCCCTCCCTCTCTCCCCCTCTCTCCCCCCTCTCTCTCTATGTCACCCGAGTCTCCTCTCTCGATTGTATACCCAATGCTGGCTATAAAACACCCGACCAGGGGTCCTCGCACTCCCTAGGGGTGTGAGAATCATTCCAGGGTGTGTCCGTTCAAATTTAGATTTTTTTTTCTTTTGTAATAAAAATTATTTATATTTTCGTTTCTTTATTTCAGATTATTATCATTACCATTCATCATGTCGAAGAACATATTACATATTATTTTAGATTTAGAGAATGAAATATATATGATCTTTTGATAAAACTGTAGTATGGATTCACATTCTATATTTTTGAACAAAAGTATAAATTGTAGGGGTGCGAAGTCAAGGCAGAACTCTTTTAAGGGGTGCGAGGTCAGAACAAAACTCTTTTAAGTGTGCAGTAATAGAAAAAGTTTGGGAACCATTGCGCTAAATCATCGAAGTAAAGCAACAATGAGCGTGTTCACTATTTAGATGGGTGACCATTAAGTAACATCAGGTACTGTAAGCAAACTTTAATCTTGGTACCAGACTAGACAAAAATTAGTAAATGATAAGAAAAAGAAAATAAGCTAAAAACAGTAAACCTGCTCATTACTTAGATCACTTAGATGAGTGGGTAATTTTCACCTTTAGTTGTTAAAATTCATAGCATAAAATGTGCGTGCGCATTATCTGAAATGAACTTAATTGTTATTAAGAACACATTTTATGATATTTTTGTGTTAAAGCATGCAGTTGTATTGTTTTCGAAAAGTTTCTAAGATTTGTGTATTTCGCACGAAGACTTTCAAAATGGCTACCGGCTTGTTTCACAGTGAAAGTCAGTTGGCTAAATTCCTTGCATAAAATTATCTGAAATGAACTTAATTGTTATTAAGAACACATTTTATGATATTTTTGTGTTAAAGCATGCAGTTGTATTGTTTTCGAAAAAGTTTTTGTGATTTGTTTATTTCGCACGGAGACTTTCAAAATAGCTACCGGCTCATTTCAAAGTGAAAGTCAAAGGAGGTTACTCTAATTGACTTATTTTCTAGGAATTTTGACAACTAAAGGTGAAAATTACCAATGAGTGACCACTTAGTAACAGCAGGTACTGTAAGCAATAATACAGTCAAGTCACGCTGATAGCACCGGTTCCAGTTAGATCACTGAAGTTAAACAGCGATATGCTCATTCATTACTTACATGGGTGAACATTTAAGCAACAACAGGTATTGTAATCAACTTGAATCCTTTGTTTATCAAAATGACTTAATTCGGCATTAAAGAAATCGAAAAGGGTTAATATGCAATAAAACAAAACAACCAACAAAAAATTGAATTATTAACAAAAGAAAATAGAAAATATATGAGGAGGCTCCAAGATGAGGAGGAAACTTTTCTAGGGTTTCAAGATTATCTCTAGATTTTACAGATACTCATGATTCTCTCTTGCTAACTGTCTTTATCGGTCATCGCCCCTGACAGGTCTTCCCCGCGGCATCCGAGGTTCACAGTGCTGATTGATGTAGGTTTTTGTTTGTCGGCCTACACTGGTATACCAATCTGTTGCATGTCATGGACTACTTAGCCACCAGGGTTCCGTCCTTAAGCATCACGAGTCGCCACCCATGGCCAACAGGTGACCCCATAGAGGGGGCCTTATCGGTGTATTCATAAAGCCCCAATCGACAGGGCTGTAGTAGAGCGGGAGCCCTGTATAATAAATTCGGGGAAATGACACCCCAGCGCATGAGGCCTCGGTTACGTTGTAACATAATGAGGGTGGGATGGAGACATGAGTGTAACCCTAAAGTGTAAATTAGCACGGAAAAGATTTTAGCAAAAATATGTGTTAGATGAGAATGGAAAAGTTTAAGGATGAATCATTATTGCCACATAGCTTTGTTTCTATTGGACGAACCATGAGACGTGGCGAAGTGAGAGAGAGAAGGAGTGAGTGGTCAGAGTGTGAATTGAGTTTGGAATTATGCGCTGAGAGAGCAAGACATGGGCATTTGCTCTCAGATGCTGTGACTTGGAGCAAATAAAAATCTCACGAGAAAAAGAAGTGGCCTTATGTTATTACTAAAAACTCTAAATGACACAAGTCAAGATATCCTCAACACCCCAAATTGGTTTCCAGACAACAAACATCAAGGAATTGTCAGTCAACTCCAGCATCAACTCAGCAACCAGGATTACAGTCTTTCCGACGAACCGGTCCAGAGATAAGTATACAACTAATTAATTTCTACTAGCAAAAATATGCACCTTCCGGGTGCATGTATTTAATTTTAATGTAATGAAATATATCAAATTATAAAGACCAATAAAACCAAATAAGAATGCAAATAAAATGATTTGAAACAGAGGGTAATATACGTATCAACACGTGTTCACGTGTATTTACCCATTCCCTTTACACGAGTAGGATGCAGCACAAGATGGATTTCTTAAGCGAAGTTTAATAGGTTATATTTCAGAGTTTTCCTTCTCCTAAACTGGTTGCCATAAATACCAATAAAACCAAATAAGAATGCAAATAAAAGGATTTGAAACAGAGGGGGGGGGTAATAAAAAAATTGAAAGTAACTCTGCCATCATTTTCCACCACGCCTGTCTTTCAAAGCAAAATTTTCCTAATTTAACTATTAAATTAGGAAGTAAAGAATAAAATTACAGTTATTCTTGTTAATGGATTTCTTTTAAGATTTATCTCTAAGATTTTTGCTCATATTTATTAAAATAAAACCTAACAATTAGAAATCAATTTTACGAAGCACATATTTATCAAAATGATTTTAAAGAGCAATATGCAAATTAGCTATCCCGTTCATTTTGTTGTACAACCCGCTATTTTGTTGTACATATAAATACAATTGCATTTTATTAGTATGTAGATAAGATCAACAGTATAAATAATGTAAAATAATTTTGTTGATAATTGAGGTTTAAATAAACATAAATTCATGGAGAATGTGATGTAAATAACTAAGGGAATTGTGACTCGATTAGTGATATAGTTTCGGTTACAGACAGACACACACGCATTCTTTATGATCAGATATCAACACATCACTCCATTTGAAGTAGAGCCGTAACGTAACAAAGGTTGACACGTCATCTCTCCATTCCCGAAGGAGAGCGTAACGCAATAACATGAACATATGTATAGAGCATCTATTGAGAGTCAAACTCCTTACTCTGTAGTCATCGGTCTGTGAGATTGGCTTAATAATTATTACAGCATAACGATATGCCTTAACTCATCTAATGCTGCTGAAGGTTATATAATATCACTGGAAATTAATGCGAGCGAAATTATCGGTAATTTATGTAATCACTTACGACTAATTATAGCTTTGCTAGTGAGTTTCCCTATAGCGACTCGTATTATAGGTTACTACTCGTAAACTTCCTGTATTTTTTTCAATTTTTTCTCTCTCTCTCTCTTCGTCCATTGTTTTTAAAAGACAAACGTGGAAATTATCATAAATGCGTAATTATTTTAACTTGTTAGGATATCGAACTACACCCACCCTTTCAAATTATGTCTTGATAATCTGAAATCTATTTCATGTTAACCCCAGGGGTAGCCTGAGCCTGATATCATATACCCACTGTGCTGTTCAGATAACTCCATTCAGTTAATTCATAATCTAATTTAATCTAATTTAATTTAACTTAATTCAATATATATATATATATATATATATATATATAATATATATATATATATATATATATATATATATATATTGATAAGTTGATATGAAAAAACACATGTTGTTTAACTGAATTTGTTTATTCAAATTTAAGTTGCCGATATTGCAATATTTCGATTTTTCAAAATAAACTTCTTCAGACTATATTAATAGGAAGACATGCTCTAAAGAAGATGTTTTTGAAAAAATCGAAGTATTGCAATATCAGCAATGTAAAGCTGAAGAAATGAATTCAGTTAAACAACATCTGTGATTTTTCTTATCATCTTATCCATATATACCGTCGAATTCATTTCCTTACTTTTAACTATATATATATATATATATAATATATATATATATATATATATATATATATATATATATATATGGGGTTAAAATATAGAAATGAATCTGACAATATATAGAAATAGGAAAAACAAAGTGTCCCAAAAAAGATGAATTAATTATGATATTCATGTCAACGCTTAAACGTTTCGGTTTATGTAAAACCTTCATTCGGACAATATAATAAAAAGAAGAGAAAAATTATTGTTCAAATGGTGATGGATGTTAATTCATCGTTTTTGAACACTCTGTCTGTATATATATATATATATAATATATATATATATATATATATATATATATATATATATATATATAAGTTTGCTATATGAATTAAATACGATCATTGGACCAGATTCGGCATTGGGCAAGAATAGCCTGACGCAGCCTATCCCTCTCCAGGTCTCCAACCACTTTAAATTCATAAATACAGTGATGCTGATAGTTTTTTTTTATTATTTAGTGTATCCTGGGATGCACATATTCGCTTTAAATGAGTCCCCGGGAAAATGTATGGGTCCCACCTAAACTCCTACCTTGGAACCTATCCTGTGTAATTCATTTCTAAGAAACTATTGAAATTTATTTACAGTTAGCTTAAAATGGTGAGGGAAGAAAAAAGAAAAAACACTGGGATGCATGGATATGATTTTACTGCGTCCTTTTAGATTTTTGTGCGTCAGGGACGCAGGACAATTTCCTATACCAAGGGTAATATACGTATCAACACGTGTTCACGTGTATTTACCAATTCCCTTCACATGAGTAGGATGCGACACAAGATGGATTTCTTAAGCGAATTTTAATAGTTTATATATCAGAGTTTTCCTTCTCCTAGACTGGTTGCCATACCGATGTTAAAGACCCCAGCTGTTCCTCTATTTACACATAGCTGGAAGGAGAATAGTTGTATGCATACCTTTCCCAATGATAGAGCGTCTCATCGTGCAAAATGTTAGCAAGCTAGTCTCGCAGATCCATTACTACTGAACAGCATGTTCAATCTTTGCTTGATGCCCAATTCTTGTGACCTTTTTTCACTTTACATAACTCATAAGGAGTTGATATGCCTTTAAACAAATAAACGAAAGGGTTAAGTAAATATCAACCAACGATAAGTGATATGTAAACAACCCCGTCCTGGATTTGAACTCGGTTCGCCGAGTCCATTTCCTACGACGATAACCATTATACAAGAAGCAGTTTAACATAAAATGCTTACTTGTAAAATCATTGATTTACCTTTTTTTTTATCAAATCCGACCCTAGTGAAAAGAGCTTTCTTCCACAAGCACCACTTATTTCATCTTTCGGGCGTGGCACTATAAAACCGGGTCTCTCCGTCTATCAATGTCCACCCCCTGTCCCAATAACGGTCATTCTCTTCGTGTGCCTGTCATTTTCCATCTGAAGGCTGGGGCATAAATCTCTTCAAGTGGTGGACCCATCAGGGGTCCTTGCCCGTCTCTACTCCTCGCACACGCCAGGCGCGGCGCGGCGCGACATGACCGCCGGCAAGCCGAGGCCATAAATCTTCTGTTGGCCAACACTACTATTAAGCGAGCGAGTAGATAGTAATCAAGGAAAGATAAACTGCCTTTTGTATTTTTCAAAGTAACAGATGTCTGCACAGTAAAGGTCACTTGCGCGAAATTTAATGGACAACCGGCTCCAGCCACAATACAGGGTCGCCACGCCGGTGGTTTTGGCTTATGGAAAATAAACATAAACCTTAATATAAACGGGCAGTTGGGTTAACTTATGCGACTTAAAAATTTTGCGTGTATCTAAATGCTAGTTTTCTTTCGGTTTATGTATTATTTTACCGCGTATAAACAATTTCGACGTCTCCCTGTTCAACCACCCAGTACTTATATTAAGTGACCTCTTTGGAACAGCAGGTACCTTGCGCAATCGAGTAGGTCGATTTTCGAAATATTGCAAATTAACATACACAATTATCCCATAAAATATTTTTTTTCAAAACTTTGCTTTCATTTGAGGAAATAGATTTCAATCTTTTAAAATGTTATCACTGTTACAGCTTAATTATTAGGTAAAAGGCAGCATATCAGAGGTGTCGGTGGTGATGGGGCATATTTTCAATTTGAATTCTAGTTATAATATTTGATTCGTTTCGTTTGGATTGATAATCTTTCTGTTTTAAATATTGAAATTGATAATTTTTTTACCTATTTCTAGACTAAATTTTGCATAAACAAGGAATTTTTGTGAATTTTAGGAGACGATCTTTGATGCTATTTCCTCAAACAATGGCGTAAGTAAAAGGTATAATTTTTGGTATCAGTATTTAGTATACTAACACACAACTTTCATGCACCAAGACTATTTGATATTTAAATAAAAAAATGAAAAATCGACCTACTTTATATGATAAAGTGAGGATGGTTTGGTTTAGTTTGTTTAACGGCATATCAATTCCTTATGGATTATTTAATGCCTAAATCTGATTCATTTCTAAATGTTTAATTATAATTTGATATATTTAGTTCGGTTTAGTTGTTTAACGGCATCTCAGCTCCTTATGGGTTATTTAATGCTGAAATTTGATTAATATGTAAATGTTTCATTTTAATCATAACTATTTATATTTGGTTTGGTTTAGTTTATTAGTTTAAAGGCATATCAGCTCCTTATGGGTTATGTAATGCCAAATCTTGATTAATTTAAATATTTGTTTATACTCATGAATATTCATATCTGGTTTGGTTTAGTTAATTTGTTTAATGACATAAAACTCCTTATGGGTTATTAAATGCCAAAATTTGATTTATTTGAAAATGTTTGATTGCAATCATAAATATTCATATTTGGTTTGGTTTCGAGCTTTAAAGGCATATCAATACCTCATGGGCTATTTAATGCCAAATTTTAACTAGTTTGTAAATATTTGTTTATACACATAAATATTAATCTCTGGTTTGGTTAAATTATTATGGGTTATCTAATGTAGAAATTTTAGTAATTTGTAAAAATTGTGATTATAGTCATAACTATCAATACTTGGTTTGGTTTGATTTATTTTTTTAACGGCACATCAACTCTCAAGGGTTATTTGATGCCGAAATTTAATCAATTTCTAAATGTTTGATTATAATCATAACTAATCCTATTTGGCTTGATTTATTTCATTCCTTTAACAGCTTATCAACTCCTTGTGGGTTATTTAATGCCGGAATTTGATTCATTTGTAAATGTTTGATTGTCATCATAACTATTTATATTTAGCTTGATCTTAGTTTAGTCTTAGTTGTTTAACGGCATATCAACTCTTAGTGGGTTATTTAATGTCAAAATTTAATTTATTTGTAAATATTTGATTTAATTCATCATTATATTTTCAATGTTCCATTGCATTTGTTAAATTTCACGTTTGTCTCTAATCAATAGTATGGTTTACAGTATCTGTTACAATCTTTTTGGCCATCCTGTAGGCCTTAAGCAAGAGCGATGGTCCAGTGCAATTGGACCCTTGGTAATCCCTTGGTAAGAGTCTTGAGTTGGTAATCGTCTGGTAATCCTAGGTATTGTAAGTCCCTCCTCGATGAGTGCAATTAGAGTTATGGCAAGTGTGGGGTTTGAGTAGTGTATCAGCCACGCAGTATAGCTAGTGATTGGCCTAAGGAATAAACCACGTGACCTTGGTTAGTCTATAAATCCAGGTGGGGCATTGGAGCACACCTTATATACCAGCATAATTCCAACAGTATCACTATTTAACACTATATTATACGCACATATATAATTAAACGTGACTATTCTTATCTAATAATAATCATTTCTTTATACTCAGTCATATGGATTCAAGTATTCTTAATACCAATAATTTGCAAGCAATTATATGTTAATTATACTCTTAAAAGTTGTGGTGAGTTTGGTTTACCATTTCATTGCCATTACTCCAATATCCGCCCTGGCCTGGAATGGGTGTACCTATTAAGAGTCCCTTATATAGATCTGATTGCAAATTATCTGTATTAGATAGAAATAGTTGATATCCTATAATTGTGAGCTAAAAACTTAATAAACTACACAACAATGTAAATATATATGTACACAATCCGCTAACTTCTTGAAATAAAATATTGTAACGATATATATATATATATATATATATATATATATATATACCAACCCCTCCGTACGAGCAGGATGTGACACAAGGTCAATTTCTTAAGCGGAGTTTAACAAGTTTGAATTCAGAGTATTCCTTCTCCTAGACTGGTTACCTAGCCATGGTTAAAGAGCCCAGTCTGCCCTGCTATTTGTCCATAGCTTGAAGGAGAATTGGATTCATACCTTTCCCAAAGGTATTAGCGCTATGTGAAATCTAACAGCTTCGTCCAGGAATTGAACTCGGCTCAACGAGTCCATTTCTTACGACTCTAACCATTAGACCACACGCCTCCTTGTAACGATATATAAGGCGTCGGCGTCAGTACTTGCGCTGATTTAACTTTCCTGACTGTTGGTCAAGTGAATATTACCCTTCGTTAATGAGACTTTTGACAATCAGTGGCAAGCCCGAACTCTTTGATTGACTTCCTGTATCTGTCTAGCGGATGGAAATGGGTGTTGCGTTTCTATGGATTTATCCTCTTTGTCTTGTCGTATCGTCAAAGGCTCATTATTCATGTGTAGGTTCCTGCAGACCTGGAGTCAGCAAAGTTCACTCTACTTCAAGTGCTTGACGGAAGTGCGGTGTAATGGTTGAAGTCACGGGAAATGTATTCGTCGCCCCGATTTCAAATCCTGGACGTGAAAATTGCATTTTCACTTAGTGCTAATACCTTTGGGAAAGATATGAATCCTACTCTCCCTCCGGTTATGGGTAAATAGTAGGACAGACTGGGCTCTTTAACCTTGGTTAAGCAACTGGTCTAGGTGAATGAAAACTATGAATTCAAACCTATTAAACTTCGCGTAATAAATTGACCTTGTGTCACATCCTGCTCGTGCGAAGGGGTTGGTAAATGTATATACTTCGAGTGCTTGATGCTTCTTAGATTGTTTCTATGGTCACGCTGAACAGAGTTCAAATCCCAGACAAGGTTGTTTGCATTTCACATATCACTCATACCCTTGAGAAAGGCGTGAATCCAACTATTCTCCCTCTAGCTATGGGTAAATAGTAGGAGTGACTGGGCTCTTTAACCTTGATTAGGCAACCAGTGTAGGAGAAAGAAACTCTAAATTCAAACCTGTTAAACTTAAGAAGTCGACAATGTGACGCATCCTGCTCGCGTGGATATATATATATATATATATATATATATATATATATATATAATATATTATATTTTTTTTTTATAGTGTGTTAGAAGCATAATTATAAATGTAATACGATATATATTTTTTTTTTGGAAGGCAAAATATGCAAATTTATGTTGAAAAAACATATTTATTTTAAATTTTCTTTTTTTTCTTTTTGCTCTTAATAATTTTCGGAGTAAATCCATTTTCAGAGAGTTTATTATAGAGTTGAAAATATTCCAGAGAGTTTATTATAGAGTTGAAAATATTCCATTCAATTTACTCCGAGCAAAAAGGAAAAAAAGAAAATTCAAATAAATATGCTTTTCAACATAAATTTGCATTATTTTGCCTCCCCCCAAAAAAAAAAATATATATCGTATTATAATATATATATTATATATTATATATATAATATGAAAATAGGGTTGAGGTTTTGCCAAAAATGCAATAAGGTCGGAACAATTATATAGGTGACAGGACTTGAAGTGACCAGCCGATTGGCTGGTGGGGCCTCTCCGACCAGCCGTCTAGTTGGAGGCGCGTGGTGTAATGATTAGAGTCGTAGGAAATGAACTCGGCGACCCGAGTTCAAATTCTGGACGAAGCTACAGTTCACATAGCGGTAATACCCTTGGGAAAGGTATGAATCCAACTACTCTCCCTCCAGCTATGGGTAAATATTAG
>CM042159.1:15102459-15104959 GCA_023376005.1 Doryteuthis pealeii | reverse complement strand
TTTAGCTCACTTTTCCACCACAATCATAATGCGGCATAAGGTCAATTGAGTTTTCCTTCTCCTAAACTGGTTGCCGTTACAAGGTTAAAGAGCCCAGTTTTCCTAACTATTTACCCAACCCTGGAGAAAGAATAATTCGATTGATAACTTTCCCAAGGGTATTAGTAACATATAAAATGCAATCAGCCTCGTCCAGGATTTGAACTCGGTTCTCCGTGTCCCTTTTCATACGACGATAACAATTACACAACGCTCCTCCACATTTATATGATTTAAAGTAACCATTGCAGTCAGCATCGTCCGGGATTGGAACTCGGTTCTCCGTGTCCATTTCCTACGACGATAACAATTACACGACGCCTCCCCATATCTATATGATTTAAAGTAACTATTACAGTGAGCCTTTTCCAGGATTTAAACTCGGTTTATAAAAGGTTTTTTAAAAGCAAGAGTGAATATAAGCAGAAAACGAGAGAACGCTAAAAGACAATGAAGTTACGTGTTGTTTGATTTGAAATATATATATATATATATATATTTACCAACCCCTCCGCACGAGCAGAATGTGACACAAGGTCAATTTCTTAAGCGGAGTTTAACAGGTTTGAATTCAGAGTTTTCCTTCTCCTAGAACAGTTGCCTAACCAAGGTTAAAGAGCCCAGTTTGCCCTACTATTTACCTATAGCTGAAGGGAGAATAGGATTCATACCTCTCCCAAAGGTATTAGCGCTAAGTGAAATGCAATTACCACGTCCAGGGTTTGAAGTCGGGGCGATGAGTCCATTTCCCATGACATTTACCATTACACCACGCGCTTTGATTTGAAATATTGGAGAGAAAGTTAGCAAAGAGATTCGGGTCAGAAAATCTTATGCAATCAGTGCAGACATAGACTGCATCCCACACATCAGATATCTTGTTAGATGAAGATCAGTAAAGAAAAAAAAAAAATGTCATGGTTAAATGAGGCTAGAGAAATACTAAATCTCGGTTAACGGCGGATAATTAAATTTGAGCAATATTAACTCTTTGTCTACTTTAAGCCGCTCTCAACGGCTCAACCATCACTTTGATCCTACCGTATTCCGCTGGCTGCGTCTCTCGCACGCATCACTTGTTTAAACCGAAAAATCACTACGTGAACACCTTTGCCATCTTTGTCTTTTTTTTTGTCTGTGAACAAACCCCGAGACTGGTACTTGAATATAATAATTTGGTATAGCCGTGGGGAAATTTGGTAGGCAAAGTGTTAAACAACAGACCTTAATGAACAATACACACACACATATAAATATCTCTCCCTCCATATATATATAAACAAATATCCAAATCTCACTCTCTCTCTCTCTCTCTCTCTCTCTCTATCTATCTATCTATCTCTCTCTCTATATATATATTGTTTTTGCGTCTGATGTGGAGTGCCACTCCTACCATCAGCTCCTTACTTTACCGCACATATCCATGTGCTACTCATACGCTGAGTTGGCGAGGACCGGTGTCGAACTAGGAAACTTGTGGTTTCTAGCCGAATGCTCTACCGAATGAGCTAACCCGGCTCCTCAGTAGTTCAAAAGTTATGAGAATTTGAATCCCCAAAATTGGGGGTACAAAAGTGGACATGATTTTGTTAAAAAATGTCAAACGACGGACAAATTCAAAACAAGAAATTCAGTAATTTCTTCCCCATTTCTTTATTTTTTGGAGCAATTTTGCTAAAACTTAGCATTCTCAACTCAAATTGTATGCATCTCTATGCTGTATCCCATTATTTAGCGAATAAAAGGTACAGATAGTAGCGTTTTTTGTTGTTTATTTTTTGAGTTTACCACAAGATTATTCAGCATTTTCATTTTTACTTTCGGGGTCACATGTCCACTGCACATATATGTGGACATTGACCCACTATATAATAAAATAGAACAATTTAAAAAAATCGAAGTTATTTTGGAAAGGTCCGAGGAAATTTAAACAAAGAGTTACATTATTATAATAGCATCAAAATTGATGAGCAATAAAAAGCAGTCACATTTCTGATACTTATAAAGGATATAAGATATTTTAATGATGACTTGTATTGGCTTTGGAATATATTCGACAACGTATTAGAAGTATGTTATCAAGTGAAAGAATTGGAGAGAGAGAGAGAGAGAGAGAGAGAGAGAGAGAGAGAGAGAGAGAGAGAGAGAGAGAGAGAGAGAGAGATTTTGTTACTTGATCAAGTTTTTACTTTATCTTTATGCCCATCTCATCGCGCGGGGAGAATAGCCTCGTGGCATGTCTTAACTCTTTGACGGACGGGCTGAATTTCAAAATTCTCATCTCTCACTCCTCCTTTCCCCCTTCGCCTCGTACCATTTCTCTTCCAATCAAAAGCATGCCACGCGTCTATGCTGATAACATCTTTCATTTTTTTCCGTTACATCACACACACACCATAACTCAAACTTTTCCGTAACTAATCACTCAGACCACCATCATGGTTCCACGTCATGACCATTG
>CM042159.1:15074959-15097459 GCA_023376005.1 Doryteuthis pealeii | reverse complement strand
AGGTATGTGAATTGGTCTACTAATTTCAGAGGCATTCCGTGTGTAGATGTTTCCTTCTTGTTTAAAACACATGGACTCCGTTTTATCTGAGTTAAGGGAATTGTAACCCGAGTAATAATATAGTTTCGATTACAGATAGACAAACACACAATCTCCATTATAATAAGATATATATTTAAGATTGCAGCCTCAGACTCGAATATTTCATTTTAAAAAAAGAATTAGACGTGTCAGCCATACTGATATTTAGATATGTAAAATATGTATTCATCCTACCATTCTCCCTCCAGCTATGGGTAAACATATGGACAGTCTGAATTCTTTAACCTTTTTTAAGCAACTAGTCTAAGAGAAGAAAAAAGTGCTTAAGTAATTGACCTTGTCATATCCTGATCTTGCTGAGTAGTTAGTAAAAAATATACATATATGGATGGCCTAAAGTCAGTAATAGCCTGATACAGAGGGAGTATATCCCCTTTTCAATAGCGCTAGACCAAAGAGATTGTTTTTTAGCATCTGAGGTGGAGCGCCACCCCTACCATCGGTTCCTCACTTTACCGCACAGGTCCCTGTGCTACTCATACGCTGAGTTATCGGGGGCCGGTATCGAATCAGGAATCCTGGTGTTTCCAGGCAGACGCTCTACCGACTTGGCTAAACCGGCCCTTGAGCTAAATCATGTGTTTTTTTTGTATTCATAGAAAGAGTAATGTTTTTACATCCCTTTAAATGTTTTTATTGGTTCGTCTACTTTTTATTCAGATCCATTTGAAACTACAAAACAATCTTGTCTCTCATACAGTTTACCGTTTTTTCAAAATGGCGACATCTTTGCGCGCGAACTCTGCGAAAGGTTTCTGGCGACCGGAAATTAGACTCTACTTCCAATTCAAAATTTCCGATCTGTTCTCGAATGTCAACAGAAGACAGCTAACAAAAAAGACCTTTCATTATCTTAAAGTATTTCGTGATTTCGTTTTTATTGCAACCGAAAACCAATAAACATCCCATCATTTCGATATTCTAATTAACGACGAAGAAAAGGAAAGAAAAACGATGCAATATTAACCATGTCTCTTGTATATTTTGGATTCTTCATTTTCAAATCAAATCAAAGCTTCCTAAAAAAATATTTGTGTATGGTATCCTTAAAAAATAACAGGCCTCATATACGAGGTACTTAAATACATGGGTAAGTCCAAAAGTAATGCCATTTTGTTTAGGACAAGTAAAATTACCAACACAGGAACATGTATCATCAAAATGAAGCTGGTCCTCTGTGGATCACATCCCTACTCCACATAGGTGAGTCAAAAAGTAATGCCATTTTGTTTAGGACAGGTAGAATTACCAACACAGGAACATGTATCATCAAAATGAAGCTGGTCCTCTGTGGATCACATCACTTCTTCTCCACATGAGTTAGTCAAAAAGTAATGCCATTTTGTTTAGGATAGGTATAATTACTAACACAGGAACATGTATCATACATCAAAATGAAGCTGGTCCTCTGTGAATCACATCCCTACTCCTCCACATAATCACCGTTTCTTTCAATAGCAATGTTCCACCTTCGAATGAGAGCATGTATTCCTGCCTCGTAGAATTCTGTTGACTGTTTCTTGAGCCACTTCTTTGCTACAGATTTCACTTCCCGGCCACTAGAATAATGTTTACCTTCAGACTATTATCTCTTTGACCCTATGAAAGAGGGTTTGAGAGTCAAACATTATTTCAGTAGCGAGGAAATGAAATCTGTAATGAAGAAGTGGCTCAAAGAACAGTCAACAGAATTTTACTGAGCAGGGATAAATCCTCTCATTCGAAGGTGGAACAATGCCATTGAGAGAAACGGTGACTATGTGGAAAAATAGGGATGTGATCTACAGCGGACCAGCTTCATTTTGATGTATGATATATGTTACTGTGTTGGTAATTATACATGTACTAAACAAAATGGCATTATATTTTGACTTACCCTCGTAAATTAGGTTCCATGCCCCTTTCTTGAAAAATATTAGGCTTTATACATTTGGTCATTAAAAAGTAGATTTTATATTCGTTACTATGAAAAATATTTGGCCTTAAATACGTCTTATCATATAATTGTTATTGTCGAAGGGAATATACACGGTTACACCAGTTCAAAACCTGGAGGAGACTGTTTGCATTTCACATAACGCTAATAGTGTTTGGAAACGTATGCATCAAACTCTCTTCCTTCTATCTAGAGCAGACTGAGATCTTTAACATTAGTATGACAACCGGTCTAGCTGAAGGAAAACTCTGAATTCAAACCTGTTAAAATCCGCTTATAAATAGACCCTGTGCCACATGCTAATCATTGAGCGGGGTAGTTAAATACATAGACCCTGTGCCACATGCTAATCATTGAGCGGGGTAGTTAAATACATAGACCCTGTGCCACATGCTAATCATTGAGCGGGGTAGTTAAATACATAGACCTGTGCCACATGCTAATCATTGAGCGGGGTATTAAATACATAGACCCTGTGCCACATGCTAATCATTGAGCGGGTAGTAAAATACATAGACCCTGTGCCACATGCTAATCATTGAGCGGGTAGTTAAATACATAGACCTGTGACATGTTAAATACATAGACCCTGTGCCACATGCTAATCATTGAGCGGGGTATTAAATACATAGACCTGTGCACATGCTAATCATTGAGCGGGGTAGTTAAATACATAGACCCTGTGCCACATGCTAATCATTGAGCGGGGTAGTTAAATACATAGACCCTGTGCCACATGCTAATCATTGAGCGGGTAGTTAAATACATAGACCCTGTGCCACATGATCATTGAGCGGGTAGTTAAATACATAGACCCTGTGCCACATGCTAATCATTGAGCGGGGTAGTTAAATACATAGACCCTGTGCCACATGCTAATCATTGAGCGGGTATTAATACATAGACCCTGTGCCACATGCTAATCATTCGGGGTAGTTAAATACATAGACCCTGTGCCACATGCTAATCTAAATACATACATGCTAATCATTGAGCGGGTAGTTAAATACATAGACCCTGTGCCACATGCTAATCATTGAGCGGGGTAGTTAAATACATAGACTCTGTGCCACATGCTAATCATTGAGCGGGGTAGTTAAATACATATACACGTCCATCCTAAAAATCATTAGGTGATATATACATCGTCCTTAAAATTATTAGGTCTCATGCAATATCCATTAAAAGTCAATACGTATCGAGCCCTAAGGAACCGGTTGTGCGGACTGGAAGAATTTAAAAATTCGTCAGAGGTGAACTTAGAAATCAGTTCGCCACATTCGTGTTATCATTTACACCATTATGCACTTCACATATCGGTAATAGTCCTTGGAAACGTATGCATCAAACTCTCTTCCTTCTATCTAGAGCAGACTAGGCTCTTTAACATTACTATGACAACCGGTCTAGTTGAAGGAAAACTCTGAATTCAAACCTCTTAAAATCCGCTTATAAATTGACCTTGTGCCACATCATAATCATTGAGTGGGGTAGTTAAATACATATACACGTCCATCCTAAAAATCATTAGGTGATATATATACATCATCCTTAAAACTATTAGGTCTCATATGCAATATCCATTAAAAGTCAGTAGGTATCGAGCCCTATTGAATATAATAGGAACCGGTTGCGCGGACTGGAAGAATTAAAAAAATTGTCAAATGTGAACTTCGAAATCAGTTCGTCTCGTTCTTGTTAACATTTACACCATTGAGCACTTCAGGAATTAAAGGCAAAAAGAAATGAAACAAGAAATATACATTTCCTTTGATATTGATCGAAAGTTGCGGCTGCGTAATTTTGAGTCTGGGCTTTCTCATTAATTAAAATTATAAGGATTATATTTTCATGCTGTAAGAGAGAGAGAGAGAGAGAGAGAGAGAGAGAGAGAGAGAGAGAGAGAGAGAGGGGGGGTGACAGGGGTGAGAGAGAGTGTATGTGTGTGTGTGTGTGAGGGAGGGAGAGAGGGAAAGAGAAAGAAAGAAAGAGAGAGTGTGTGAGAGAGAAAGAGAGAGAGAGAGTGTGTGTGTATGTGAGAAAGAGAGGGAAGAGAGAGAGAAAGGTGAGAGGGGTGAGAGAGAGTTGTATGTATGTGTGTGTGTGTGAGGGAGGGAGAGAGGGAAAGAGAAAGAAAAGAGAGAGTGTGTGAGAGAGAAAGAGAGAGAGAGTGTGTGTGTGTGAGAAAGAGAGGGAGAGAGAGAGAGAAAGGTGAGAGGGGTGAGAGAGAGTGTATGTGTGTGTGTGTGAGAGAGCAAGAGAGAGAGAGTGTGTGTGTGTAAGAGAGAGAGAGTGAGAGAGAGAGTGTGTGTTTGTGAGAGAAAGAGAAAGAGAGTGAGAGAGAAAGAGAGAGATAGAGATAGAGATAAAGTATGGGTGTGTGTGTGTGTGTGTGTGTGCGCGCGCGAGAAGAGAGAGAGAGAGAGAGAGAGAGAGAGAGAGAGAGAGAGAGAGGGGGGGAGAGGTATTAATTTGATGGCTTCATAACCTCAACCAAAGTGTCGTGACTCTTATGGACGTTAGAAAAGATTAAATAAAAAGAATTAAAAAAAATGAATTCCCTTGACGATGTTTATTTTCTATTTTTTACTTAAAAGAGCAAAAGTGAATTCCCACCCAAGAAGATTGTTAATTTAATAGTATTAAATTTTATGAATTCCTACTAATTAGGGGGTTAATATAGTGACAAATAAAATGAAGTTTTGGGTTTAATAAAACCATCAACGGGGCTTAACATAGTAATTGTGAATCATACGAAGAGAAATTGATGTAAAACAAGCAAAAGCTAGTGAACCTTAGTTTGAGATGTTAGAAGGCTCAATTCGGCAACCGAAATGCAAGATATATATATATATATATATATATATATATATATATATATATATATATATATATATATATATCAGGAAAAAGGGAAATTAATCCGATGGTATGTAAGTATATAAAACATTGAATAAACAACGAGGTGTGCAGATGGACTATAGTTTTATGTTGGAGTGGACGTTATAACGTTTTAGTTTGTGTAGCAAACCTTTGTCAGGTAAGTTTTTTTTCCTATGAATGAATGCCCTGACAATTGTTTGCTAAACAAACCGAAACGTATAACCTGAACACCTTGATGGTTTTTAGATTTTTTATTATACTTACATATCTATATACGAGGGTGAATAAAAAAAAGTAGTGCATTTTCTTTATTTCCTGTGAATTTTATAAAATAGTCATTATGTGGAGAAGTAGGGATATGATCCACAGTTGACCAGCTTTATTTTGATAAATGATACATGTTCCTGTATTGGTAATTATACCTGTCCTAAACAAAATAGCATTACTTTTTGACTCACCGTCGTAATCCAACAACATGTGTTGTGTGTGTGTGTGTGTGTGTGTGTGTGTGTGTGTATGTGTGTGTGTGTGTGATAATACTTCTTCACATCCCAGTTAGCTCAGAATAGAATGTTCCAGCATCGGGACGGATGGATAAGCCTTCAAAATGGTTCCACGAGCAACAACGACTGTTTATCAACTAATGCGATTACAATGTCTACACTCGGCCTGTTTGTTTGTTCGACAATGTTATTTCTACAAGGAAAGCCTTTGGCTTATTTTTCCTATAAAAGAAACCGTTATCTTTGCTTTTCTTCATTGTAAGTCATATTAGATCTGGGCTATTCCTTCACCAAGAACGAGCAAGAATGTCAGTGTGTCATATTTTTCAACTTTACTCATAGAGGCCGTGATATATAATTGATAGGTTGCCTATAAATTATGTACATAATTATGTAGAAATTTAAAACAACGGTAATTCTGAATCATGGAAAAAAAAACGTATAAGAAATTGACAGGACTTAATATGTATCCCTACCCGTAAAATTCTGTTGACTGTTCTTTGAGCCGCTTCTTTACTAGAGATTTTACTTCCTCATCACTGGAATCATGTTTGCCTCTCTTCAGTCCCATAAAAGAGGGTTTGAGAGGCAAACATTATTCCAGTGTCGATGAAGTGAAATCTGTAGTGAAGAAATGGCTCAAAGAACAGTAAACAGAATTTTACGGGGCAGGGACGCATGCTCTCATTCGAAGGTGGAACATTGCTATTGCGAGAAACGGTGACTATGTGGAGAAGTACGGCTGGGTAGCTTCACGACAGTCTCGCTACGCTCACACCATTGGCAGCTTCGCCAAGTGCTTGCTGTGTTCGTAACCTCACTATACAGTATTTGAACTATGATCATATCATCTAATGGACATTGTCTCCACAGATTACCATCAAGAATGAATAAAAACAAAACGTCTTTGGCATAAAATAAAATTAATAATAATAAAATCCAAACCAACCAACCAACATGACGGTAACCGTTACGACACGCGCAATTCCTAGAGAGAAAATTCACATTCTTCAAAATAGAAGAAGAAGAAGAAGAAGAAGAAGAAGAAGAAGAAGAAGAAGAAGAAGAAGAAGAAGAAGAAAAAATAATACAATCTATTAATAATGGATATTCGCTTCCGGTTTTTGTCTGTAACAAAAATTACGTTACTGCTTACGTCACATTACCCAACACATAATCCAACGTCATAACATAGAATAAATATACTCAAAATATGAGCATGCAACGTTAGACAATCCTTATTGTTTCAATAAATAGATGCCCGGCGTTATATATTTATATATAGATTGTTTAATTCTAATATAATATTTAAAGTTATCAGAACTGTTTCCATTTCAAATTGTCTTTCTTTCTTTCTTTCTTTTACTCCTTTAATAAATTTGACGATTTTACATACTTATGGTACACACTCTATGACATTGAATTTTCAGCTCCCATCCCCTCAGGCAATATCTTTCAAAAAAATTATTTTTACATCGCCCGGAGGGTGTCTTTTTATTTTGCTAGTAATACTAACAACAAATAATACAATCTTACCGGATGACTTTGGTTAGCAACAAAAAGCTTTTGGATTCTTTAAAAATCAAGATGCAACTTACCTGAAAGATAAAAAGAAAAGGAATTGAATATTGCAATTTCATATTTAATAATAATAATAATAATTAATAATAATAATAATAATAATATGTATCAAGAAAGGAAGGTGGAAGAGGTATTGCCAACATAGGGGACTGTGTAGATGTCACAATACAAGGACTCAAGGAATACACAAAAAAGAGCAAACAAAGATTACTTATGGCAGCCAATAACAGCAGACACAATATATGGACAAACAGTGAAACAACGAAAACAAGAAAATAAAGATGGGAAGAAAAACAATTATATGGATAATTTAATTTATCTAACGACAAATTAGAGAGGTTGCACATGATAAGACTTGGACATGGTTAAGAAGAGGAAACACCAAGAGAGAAACTGAATCGCTAATAATTGCTGAAAAAAATAATGCCAAAAATAAACAAAAAACAAATTCTATCAAAGCAAAAATTGCTAAACTCAACAAAAGAGTAAATGTAGACTGTGTGGTGACAGAGATGAGGCCATAAACCATTTATTAAGCGAATGTAGCAAACTAGCACAACAGGAATACAAAGCTAGGCACGAGTGGGTTTGGAGGTGATCCACTGGGAATTATGTACAAAACTAAATTTTGACCATACAACAAAATGGTATATGCATAAACCAGAATCTGTTCTTGAGTATGAAACGCATAAAATTCTCTGGAACTTGATGATATGATGATGATGATGATGATGATGATGATGATGATGAAATTCACAGTTAAAAAATTGTATATTTCGGAACTTCTCATCTTCTAAGGAGAGTGCTATTAATGTAATTGTAAAAGTAACACCGAAAGAGGTAACAAAAAAAAACAAAAAAAAACAAAAAAAAAACAACCCCCTCCCCCCAAAAAACCAAGAAAACAAACTAGTATGTGTAGAATGATAGTGACGGTGAAACATGTAGTTGTGCTCTTGGATATATATATATATATATATATATATATATATATATATATATATATTATTATTATTATTATTTATAGTGTAAAATACATTTAAGGTGCAATTGTTACGATTGGTTTCTAGGTAGCATGCTTGCTACTACTCTTCATCACGACAAAGTTAGGTGCGTTGTCGTGATGAAGGTAGTAGCTAGCATGCTACTTAGAAACCAATGGTAACAATTGCACCTTAAACGTATTGTACACTATAATAATAAATACAGCTCTTACAAAATTAATCGAGCACTTTATTCTCATTTCTCCAATAGTAACAAAGGACTTATATATATATATATATATATATATATATATATATATATATATATCTGTGTTGTGTGTGTGTGTGTGTGTGTATGTACGTATGTATTGTAATATATATGGTTATTGGTGGAAAATTTTTTGCGGTATTATTTAGTAGAGTGACAATATCAGTATATATATATATATATATATATATTATATATATATATATATATATATATATACGATGTCTGGTAAGTGAGAGGATGAAGTGTAAAGAATCTGAAGCCAGTGTGCCAGACTGAGTGATTCTCTGAACGTATCAATTGGACTAATGAGTCTAAAGATTGGCTGTTTGAATAATTTCAATCGGAAATCGCCTTTTCCTTAATGGAAACGACCACTCCCCAAAGATGATTTATGTTAATAATGTGTCAAGTTGATTTGGGGATGCGAGATATACGAGGATTATTCTGTCGGTAGCGCTAACCAAAATCAATTACAATTACTTTTTCTCAGACCAAAACTGATTTATTCATTTCGGCTAAATCGAACAATATTTTGTTATACTATTCCAGAACAAAACATTTTATATCACTCACTTTGTTTGTTTGTTTGTTTGTTTGTTTGTTTGTTTTTGGATTTTACGGCTTGTCAATCCATGTTGAGTTATGATGGTCAGTCAAAAATTAATGTCATTTTGTTTAGGACAGGTATAATTACTAACGCACAAGACTAACGCACTCCTATATACTCAAACAAGAACAACAACCACAATGTTGAACATGTCAAACACCTTTGACAGTTAAACACTTATTCATGGTATGCAGGTTTTTTTGCTCACATCAGAAACCGTTATTTTAATGCAAACAATATGAAAGATATATTTGAAAACGTCAACCTGGAGGATATTCTCTCTTTTTTGAGGGAAATAAAATTATACCATAGAATATAGACATGAAACAAATCAATACCATACAACATAATCCCCAATAATGCTAACACATTGTTAAAACCAATTACTAAAAAGTATAAATATAAATACACGATATGTATCACTTCCTAACCGTTAGGCATGACATAACCCCAGACGGGTTGATATGCCGTTAAAATCAATAAACAAACAGGAACATGTATGCCGAGTACATTTTGTTTTATTCAGTCTTCATGGGTATTTTCATTAAAAATTCCTTTTTAAACATTTCTTAAACTCAACCAATAGATGATACCCAAACAGGTACTACAACTCCAGTGTAGGGTGGACCTGTTAGGAATAGCGACGAAGGTGTACTCTACACCCCCAAGATCTCCAGAACTGGAACCTCATCATTAGATGCAGTTTAATGCCATACTCAGAATACTATGTCATTATCTCTTATCAAGAAAATTTAAAGAATATAGCTAAACTACAACTGATGGTGATGCTTCTGTTTTGAAGATCCCTGGAGCGTAGAATTCTCCTTAATTCCCATTACCCCTAAATCCACTCTAAACCGGTGTGGTAGTACCTATTAGTGTCCCATCTATAGGTCAGAGAGATCCGTTCAAAAATCATTCAGATTCAATAGGACCGTGTGGGTTAGTTTTATAATTTAAAAAAATCTAAAAATCATCTGTAAACAATTAACCGGATTTTGACGGTGTAAATGGAAAAAATGTCCCCACGAATCGAAATTGCAAAAGGGGTGCCTTAAGGTCATATGGTCCATTTAATCTAATAAAAAATGTAACAATATAATTTACTAACAATATATTGACAGGCATGAAACAAAATGCAATTTAATCAAATAAGAATCAGTTTAATACAATTTTACTTTTCATCTAATTAATTTATGTGAGACTTTTTAACAATTTTTATTTTAATTTATTTGAAAATAAATGTAAGTTATTTAAATTTCTACTGCTTTGCTTAAATTAAATTATTGCATTCTTTTTTTAGTTTGAATATTCGTATTTTGTGATTATCCCCCCTTCCCTCTCTCTCTGTCTTTAGTCGGGGTTCACTTCTGGTCGGAGTTAGTTGTTGTGTCTAGCCACACTGATTCCTTTTTAAATGTTTGATTATCATTATAACAACAAAAGGAGCATCAACGACCAGCAGGATCATCAAGCAAGAAACCAAGATGGCTGCATGTACACACACGTGTAGACAGATGATATATTTTCATATCAATTCTCCTGTACCACAATCGACGAAAAATAAAACAAATATTGTAAAGTATAAAAATACCTTGTTTTGTACTTTTCTCCTTCTAGCTATGGATAAAAAGTAGAATATACTTGGCCCTTTAACCATTCCAAGGTTAAACAATATTACTTTTTTTTATCCAAAGTTGAAAGGAGAATAGTTGGATGCCTATCTTTCCCAAGGGTATAAGAGCTATGTGAAATGCAGACAGTTTCGTCCAGGAATTGAACTCGGGTCAATGTGTCTATTTCTTACCTCGATAACCGTTACGCAAAGAGTGCCTGAGGAAAACTGGTGTAAGACGAGACATCTAAATATTGATTTTCAGTAGAATGAAATAAGAATAAACAAATGTGGAATTTCGAGGAAATGGTACGTAAATCTCTTAAAGAGAGAACAAACCGAAAATGCAAAGAAACAAGAACCTCCCCATAAAAACAGAAATAAGAAAATGGTACAACAGATAGAAAGAACTGGGGAAATATATAGGGGAAAATAGGTAAAAGAAAAAAAAATATGAAGAACCAGAGATATGACAAAAAGGAAGAGCGGGGGAAGCAGGAAAAAACTTTCTTGCAAAAAAGAAAAGAATAAAAACTCAAAGAAAGGAAAAAAAAGAAAAATGAGTGAAAAAGAAGGAATATTGAAAGCGAAAAGAATAAACAGAATACAATATAATGGAAAAGAAATCCCCCCCCCCAAAAAAAAATAAAACTAACCAAAAACTTTTAGAAATAAGAATCTTGAGGCCTTAAGATCTTCTGAGTATTTTGCCAAGAAAAAAAGTACCCCAGGGATCTACGCCTGTTGAAACGGCACTCAACAGGAAAGACGCCGTTGGCTTCGTTCTCCATTTTGGTTCGTCACGGATTAAGCACGCATGCGCATATTCGAATTCATTTTCAACCAGAAAAAAATGCTATGTTTACTTCAGAAGTATTTATTTTGGCTTCTGTTTTGTGGAATGAATTTAGTTTCTTTTAAAAACTAAACATTTGTTTTTGTAAAAATGTTCAGTCAAAGATTCAACTGGTAATTTTTGATAGTTGATTTTAAATTTGTTCTTTTCCAATGTGAATAAGAAAGGTTTTCTTTCTTTTGTATTAATTAAGTTTTTTCTTTCTTTATTTCATTCTGTCTTTCTTTCTTTTTTCTTTCACACTGAATTCTTAATCGATCTCCTTTCGGGTTTTCACATTCAACTTTTCTTTTCTTTCTTTTACGCATAATTACTTCTTGATTTCATTTGGCTTTTTACATTCAAATAATTCTTTCTTTCTTTCTTTCTTTCTTTCTTTCGTTTTTCTTCTTTTTTTTCGCACTGATTTTTTTAAAATCTCCTCTCACATTCAACTATTTCTTTCTTTCTTTCTTTCTTTCTTTCTTTCTTTCTTTCCACATAATTCCTTCTTGATTTCATTTTGTTTTTTTCGCATTCAAATCATCCTTTCTTTCTTTCTTTCTTTCTTTCTTTCTTTCTTTCTTTCTTTCTTTCTTTCTTTCTTTCTTCTTTTTTTCGCACTGAATTCATTTTTATCTTCTTTTGGTATTTTTCCATTGAACTATTTTTCTTTCTTTCTTTCTTTCTTTCTTTCTTTCTTTCTTTCTTTCTTAAAGGCCAACGTTTTGATGCCATGGTGGTGATCTAACGAAAACAGCATAGAATGTTTTTCATGCTAAAAGAGTGAGGTTTTCCGATAGAACTGAGAGAATTGGAATGGAGGTAGCAGTGTGTAGTTGCACAAGATGTCAATTTCGAGGCGAGATGGTGACGACCAAATTTAATTAGGGGGTGAATAGGAGAAACATAGGAACCTTTTAAACACACCCGGTACAAATGGGGGTATTGCAGATACCAGGGTCATAAGAACAAGATCCTTTACGAATTAAAAAGCTGGAATAATGTTAAAAGCTTCCTTCCGAGAAAGAGGATACTGATATGCACCCCCCCCCCCAAAAAAAAAAAAAGAAAAAAAAAAGAGAATCAGCATTGACTGAGCAGACATTAATAAATTACCAAATAACTGCTTTTTAACTAGGATCAGAGTGTAGTATATGTTCTATCATTAATTTGGCTTAGAATAGATACTACACTTTACTCTAAGACAAAAGCCTGAGATGAGATTTCTTTCCACCTCCACAAGAGGAGAAATCTCACATAAAATCATGAGCGGGCGATGAACGATTGGCGAGAGATTGTCATGGATAACCGAGCTGCCCGTACGATCTGCTGCTGCTGCTGCTGATGATGATGGTGATGATGATGAAACCGCGTCATAGATACGCTGGCCTATGATTTTTAAACATTTGTCTCGGATTGTGAATAAGGACCGGTTTAGCTCAGTCGGTAGGTAGTGCGTCTAGGAACCACAACGTTCCGGCTTCGATACCGGCCCTCGCCAATTCAGCGTATGAGTAGCACAGGGATCTGTGCAGTAAAAATGAGGAGCTGATGGTAGGTGTGGGTACTCCACCTCAGACGCTCAGAAATAATCTCCTTGGTCTAGCGCTAGTGAAAAGGGGATAGACTCCCTAGCTCTCTGGCTGATACCGACATTAGGCCACCCCGACGACGACGAATACACCGACTACACTTCTCCAGAGGGGTAATATCCCTCTAATGAGACAACCTGTTGGCCGTGAATAGCGTTAGTAAAACGGGGATAGACTCCCTCGCTGTCCTGCTGATACCGACTTTAGGCCAACCCAACCAATTTTTTTTAATGCCAAGTGTGTGAGATCGGGTCTTCTTTCTTACCTGCTACTGGTACCATGTAAACTAGTACTACCTTTTTTTATGGTCGGTCTACTGGCGACTCAACTGACACCCTCATCAGGCATGCCTCGGCTTGTCCTGTTTGGTGGGTGTGGTCACCCAAAATCACTAAAAACAAGAGCTGTTAAAGGACGGATGAACTCCAGGGTAGCTAACGGCGATCCACATAGATCGATGGTAGTAGGATTGGGATATTTACTACTCACATGAATCCCTAACACAACCTGGCGCTTGGGTGCAAGCGCTGGGGCTTCCGGCAAAGCTTGCCTCTCGGACTTTCTCCTGACACTGGACTAACTGTGGGACTGCCAAGATAGTTGGACTGGGGTCTTTGCAACAGCCTCTTTCCACTTAAAATATATTACGCACAAGTTTTACTTCACTTTCAGATTAAATGCACTGATGTTATTTTCCATCACAATTAAAAACTGATTAATTCATTGGTGTTGAAATATTTTGATATATAAGATATGCTGTGATCCACCACTTAAACTTATAGACTCGGCGTGGTCACGTGGATTAAATCCAGCCAATCAACAACTCGAATACGTGGTTAGTTAACTATTTAATCGCCGATATTGAAAGCCGTTCATTTGCACGTTATTCAACATTGACGAACGGACCTGCAACCAAGGACTTTGCTCAACGCAAGGATTTTACTCAACACTAAAAAACAACCAAAGAATCATACCCAATACTAAGGGACACCAAGGAACAACCAAAGGTTTCTTCACTAAAGATCGCGCTCTGCTTAACAAAAGGGATACTGACAATATAAGCAGAATTCATTTGTTTAGAACGTACGAGACGATATCATGTGATTTTGTTAATTAAAAAAAGTAAATAATGCCTCCCAAACGTATTTAATCAATTGCAGACGTAGTAATGATAATGATAATGCAATTGTGTATCAGTGCTATGGTTTTAGTACGTTTGGAATATCCAAGTCAATAGGGTAAGCTACATCAAAGTCTAGATTACATTGTTTATTTACGGTATTACATTGATTTTGAATGCAGTTTTGAATGATTTCATTTATTACACAATTTAAACAGATATAATTAGCATTATTTATAAACCAAACTCTACAGTATAAAATAGTATACAATTAATGTCTCTTCGATATTTAAGAAATTTCAAGCAGTTCTTATAATACTACTAATTAGAAAATACTTCCCCTCTGCCGGTGATAGTCTATGTATTCTACGCACCGCCGACAGGATGAGCCATAAGAAGTTCATATGCCATTAAACAAATAAACCAAACGGAATATAAATAGTTATGATTACAATCAAACATTTACAAATGAATCAAATTTAAGCATTAAATAACCCATAAAAAGTTGATACGCCGGAATTTTTTAGATGAGGCTTGATAATTTGTGTTATCTGTATCATTCAAACTATTGTCCTCTTCTGTATTGTCATCTACACGTTATGTACACGCCTAAACGTTGTGCAGATAATAATAAAGATGAGGACAATAGTCCGAATAATCCCAAATAATACAGTTTATCAAACTGTGGAGTTTTCAGTGGCTAAAGTGAGTATCACTTAAATGAATGTTTTCGCCTGTATTGGGAAGCGCATCAAAATGCCGGCCTCAGAGAAAGATCCATGCCATTTCATTTGATTTTTCCATTGCACATTTAAAAGGAGAAAATTGATTCTTTAAAGCAGCGGTGAAAAAAAAGGGAGAAATCAAAACAAATCTTGATGAAAATGTCATATTTAAATGGTCCCAGCCTTGACCGTTAAATTTGTTTATGCTTGGAAGATTTTGCATGGGAATAATGTCACATTCCAGATTTTCAATCATGTTGTTTAATTGGGCAAAGAAACTTTTGGCTTCTCTGTTCACTGGCATATCAATCTTCCTGTGCTATTCAATGCCGAATCCATCCTTTTAGAACTGGAGTAATAATACTTAAATTCCCCCTCTCTCTATATATATATATATATACATATATATATATATCACAAGGTTCCTGGTTCGATACAAGTTCCCGCCTAATCGCAAATGAGTAGCCCAGATAGGTTAATTCTGATCTGTACGGTAAAGGGGAAAATGACAGTAGGTGTGGTACTCTACCTCAGAAAAAACAATATCCCTGGTGTAGCGTGAGCGAAAATGGCATAGAATCACTCGCTGTCTGACTGATACCGACAATAGGCCAATCCACCAACTTTAGAACAACTTTATATATATATATATATATATATATATATATATATATGCGTGTGTGTGGGGGTGTTTGTGTGTACGTGTGTATATACACCAGAAAGTAATTAAAATTCTGAAGATGCGAAATCTGAAACACGTGTAGCTAAGAATAAAAAAAGCTTTCTTAAAAACAAAATTAAAAAAAAAAATTAACAATTAAATTGACTTCAGGAGTGGTTATGCAGAGTTTACGGACGTTAAAAAAAATCTGTTTTCAACTGACTTAAGAATAATAAAGAAATCCTCATTTTCCATCTGAGGATGGGAATGACTAGATAATTCCTCTGGGTTCCATGAAATAGTCTATAATGCTAAAAATCCAAATCTTTTTTGTTATTTTTCCATGGTATAATTTTAATATGTGACTATTGCAATGAGAGCATACATTGAGCTCTGCAAATTACGACAATTGAAAACTACTACGTCGTAAGGAAACTTTCTTCTCTTCATCTTTGGTATATATATACTATATATATATATATATATATATATATAATATATTATTGATGCTAAAAAACAAAACAGAAAAAAAACAAAAAACAACCGATTTATGAACCCCGAGGTAATATTTTCCTCCTATATTCTGTATATTCAGCACTGTATTTAGAACTACTTTTCTGAACGGACAAATAGTCTTAAACTATATATAATATATATATATGTATTATATTATATATTAATATAATATATATATATATATATAAGACAAGACCAAGATAGTCGTACCAACCTAAATAATCGGTTAATACTATAACCACTTAGCCAAAAGAAAAAAAATCTATATATATATGAAAAAATATTATATATAAACCGCCGGGATTATCTATAAGCTAAAAAATAAAGAGTGCTCAATACCTAAGTAGAGCAAATAATAAAGTTAAACCCAATGAGTCACGATATACCTACTAACTAGCAAATATCTTTGCCCTGAAGAGCTACTATGCGAAACTGTTAGTAGGTATATCTGACTCATTGGTTGACTTCACACACACACACACACACACACACACACACACACACAACAATAATATATTATATATATATAATATACTTTTTATATATATATATAATATATATATATATATATATATATAATATATACTTTCTGAATTGTTAGATTTGTTACATATAATAAACATAATAATTTGTATATATGCCTTTTCCTAGTATCTTTATTACTGCACCTAATCTAGTCTATTAGGTAGCTGGCTTTAGGTACCTAACTGTCGTATATATTAATAACACCCCACGTCCCCCATATACATATATATAGATCCGTATATATAATATATATGTAAATGAAGCGTTAATACAGGACATGCAATTAGATATTATTAATAATTAATGATCTCATAAAACTAGTCAAGTAAAATCTAATCAACACGTACGAAAAAAGAAATATTAATTCAAATAATTTTCTAAATGGGAAATACAAAAATGGAAATACAAAATGGGATATGAAAAAGAAAATAGGATAAATACTTATTGAAATTTAAATTAGATTTAGTTCAATAATGAATTAATAGAAATAAAATAAAATAAAATGATATAAGACATCGAAAATGAAATCTTTATCAAACTGATAAGAATACAGATAAGAAAAGATTCTGTCACATTGAACAAAAACTCCGGTTTGCTTTTTGCAGCTTAGCACTAATGAATAGATATACGCCATGATCCTATTGCTAGGGAGAAACCTAAAGGTTGGTGATAAACGTGTCGTTCAAAATCGTGATTCTAATAGAGATGAGATGAAGACTTTGAGAGACCGAGAAAATAGGAAAAAACAAATAAATTTAAGCGTCTAAATATTCTTTGAAATTCAGCAAATGGTCACGGTAATATTATATATATATATATATATATATATATATAATATATTATATATATAATATATATATATAAAGAGCATTTTGTGTGTATTTATATCCGAGGAAACTATGAAAATAAAACAATTAACGACAAAGTAAATATATATACACAATCACTATCACCAGATCTTGCTTTTTGAGCAAAACTAATGAATGTTTGATTTATATTATTGAGGATAATTAAAAAATAAAATCTAAATGATATCACTATAGATTTTTTAAATTATTATTTTAAATAGTAGACATTAATTTTTCTTTTCAGAGTGGCTGGATGAATGCAAGATCTATTTTACATAAGGATTTAAATGGGGCATACTACGAAAATCCAACTCACGATTTAATGACAATGAATCTGTAAGACTAACTTTTGTACCTCTACCACTACCCAGGAAATGCCGGGTAGCAGTTTCTAGAGAGTAAGCACAACCAAATCTGGATAAATTGGATATAAACATTCATGGATATACGCCATATTCATTTCTAATCATATCAACCTCAATGGGTCATTTAATGTCAACAAAGTTTTGAAATAAATTTATTCTTAATGCATACTCATTTTTTTTATAAGAACATTTTTCTATTTAACCCATACATGGGACCCTAACAGGTACTACCACTCCAGGTCAGAGTAGACCAGGAAGCAATGGTGATTGACGGGTGTTCCACATTACCCAGACACCCAGAACTTGAACCTCACTATCAGATAGAGTTTAATGTCATTTCCAGAACACAAAGACCCTCAGTCACCACCTTCTAGCACATATATAATAAAATGGGTTGGGGTTTTGTATTATTTTGGTATGTTTTGTTTTACAGCATATCGACCTCAATGGATTCAATGCTGACAAAGTTTTGAAATAAATTCATTCTTAATGGATACTCAATTTTTTTAATAAAAACATTTTTCTATTTAATAATCCATAGACGGGACTATGTTCCATGTGTATATATTTACCTAACCCCTTTGCCATGAGCAGGATACAACCCGAGGTCACTTTGTACATGGTTCTATTTAATATGTACACTTTTAAAACAGAAATTTACATATGTGTGTGAGTGTGTATGTGTGTGTGTGTCCCTCCCCCCTTGTAAAAAATTGGACTAAACCAAATCAGCTGTACAGTTCGGATGAGCTAATAACAGTGCAAAGGTGTGCCACAGGTTCTTTAAACAACACGTCTCCGGCTTTTCCTTCTCCTACATAGTTTGCCTTACCGAGGTTAGAGACTCTGGTCTGTGTTACTATTTTATTCATAGCCATGGGTTGACAGAACAGTTTGATAACCACCTTTCTCAAGAGCATTGGTGCATTTTAGCATTTTTATAGGATTTTATGAGAAAATTGCAATAAAATATGCTATAACACTGGTTTACAAAAAATATTTTGTGTCTGAGACAAAAATGTGAATAGGTGTTTTTTACTAATTTGGGTGTGCTGAATTAAAATTTATAAATAGTTTTGCTCTATCACCTCTAATTTTCTGTCTTTTAAATAGTCTCATTTTAGTATATACAGAGTATATACGTGCTTATTTCAACAGTTTCAGCAGCTTATTACAGATAAAACTGGATAGATAAAGAACATTGACGGAATAAATATACTTGGATGACACAATGTACACAATTCATAGTACCGCAGACAGTTAGAAATGTGTTTTCTTAGATCATCTGCTGACGGCCAGTGCACTACTGGCCAGTGCACTACTGGCTGTTGATTGAGACGTGTTGGCTACGCTTAAGTGCCAAAATCAGTCTTGATATATAGCTATTATATATATAATGTAATGCTATCACTTACATTTATTGCGTAATAACTAAAAAAGATTACATAAGTCACACAATATTAGAAATTAACCCTGAATGCATATACGCTTTCATGTACAGTATATGTACAAAATGTACAGTATGCATATCTAAAAACTAGAGGTGATGAGTAAAAACGGATTTCAAATTTGAATTCAGCTGCACCCCCAAATTAGGTTAAAACAGCTATTTTTGCGCATGCCGCAATTTCTTTCTCAACCAGTGTAATTATCATAAAAACTGGTGGTATGTAAATATATTAAGAAATATTTTAGAATATTAAAAAAAAACAGGTATTTAGAGAATATTTTTTTTAATAAATAGAAAGCATTAGCCCATGTGAAAATGTTTCGGATTTGTCTATTAAATCATCGTCGGGTATCATTGATATGTTAAAAAGTTACAAAGATTACTTTGTCAATGAGTTTTGTTGTATTGTTTGTTTTGTTGTTTTTTTTTCTCAATAACATCATAATACATAGTCACAGATCCAGAAACAACAGGTAGTTTTGTGAGAAAAAAAAATCCTCATTTTCTCCAGAGAAGATTATCCGTTGATTAGGAGGTCTGAATTGATAATCAGATTTCGCCATATTAACAAGCTCGTTAGGTTGACTATAAAAAAATAACTGGGTATTTAGGACATTTATAATTGGCAAGCCTAGTTCGCATCAGTCGCACCTCCCACTTTATTAATGGAAGGGGTGTTCAGGGTTGGGGCTTGCAGGACAGAAGTAGGAAATAGAAAGTGCAATTGATTTTGGAAAGGTGTCTGATGATTGAGATACTCAAGAAACTGGCAGTAACCCGAAGAAATGTTTGCGTATGACAAACCTCTTTATTTGTGGTTTTTAACGGGATTTAAGATTTTTAACACACAACCATACACACAGACACACAGGCACACATACACTGACACAGGCCACCACGATTCACACAGATACAAGCGACACCACACACACCACACATATATATATATATATATAATATATATTATATATACATGATATATATTTTTTCATCAAACAGTTACTACTATGTTTTTCATTGTAGCAGCATAAGTAGTTAATCCAAAAGGCTCAATACATCTTGTAAAATATAGAGCATTAATAGTTAGAAAAGTTATTCTCTCTACCACGTTTCGGTGTTCAAAGTAAACCTTCCTCAGGAGAAATAAGGCGAATTTACGTAGGCTAATTTTATATATACTAATCTGATTTAAGATTATTTTTTATTCTATGTCTCCTAAAATTAAAAAAAAGTGTTTTCTCTTAAAATGTTTCTTTTAACACCGAAACCGCGGTAGAGAGAAAACTTTTCTACAACTTATTATAATATATAATATATATAATATAATATATATATATATATATATATATATATATATACGTGTCATTTTGGCAAGCATTTTCTTCCCTTTAAACATGTTTTGTGAACTCGAGTTACATTCCTATGACCTACACTACAAACTGTTATACCTCCCACGTACCACTTCCTACGCTACTGACTTGTTTGTTCTTTAAAAACCAGGACACCACGAAACATACCACCAGTTCCACACCCTGAAAATGGCATATCGACATACCTAAAGCGTCGCGTGGAAAACCGTCGGTGATTGCTACACAGTATCCCACCCCAACACCCAACGCCGATCAAACAACGCGGCGCACGATCACCTAGGACAACACACCCCCCACCCACCACACACCCACCCCATCACAGCACCCAGCCCCTCACCCCCCAACAGCACACCCCCAAAAAGATACTCCCTTAGCCGTTAGACCGCCGTCACGTTCAAGACACACGCCCCGACCCATCCCACCCCAATTCGCCCCAACACGAACGCCCCATAGATCTCCATCTAACCAGCCGCCAAACACACCGACACACCATCAACCAGACCACTTAACCCACGAGGAAGAAAGACTGCCGGCAACCGTAGAAACCGACCGACGCCATCTAGACAATAAAAACCGAGGGCCTACACGCCCAGCAGGTCCCAAAGCATACCAACAATCTACACAACCACTCACCCCCACTCATCCAACTCACACAACTCCACATCCACACACACCAACCCACGACCTGGACACAAAAAGATGTTCCACGACACCTTGAATGAATTGACAAAAAATCGTACAACAAACTGCTCACTCGAGTTCAACCCAAACATATACTATATACTGATATATATATATATACTATATATATGTTGTGTGTGTGTATTTGGGCAGCATTCTTTCATTTATACAAGTAGAATTAAACAAAAGGCACATCTCCTGTTTAACAATTTTATTTTTATCTTTTCTATTTTCTGCCAACGTTCTTAACTGTTTGGTGGAATTGTTCAGTTCCCGAGTACTATTCGCACTTCGAACTACTCGGGGAATGAACTTTGGTGACTTATCCACCATTCCACCCAAAACATTAAAAAGGTTGGCCAGAAAATTAAAGAAGAATAAAAAAATTAAAATTGTTAAACAGGAGATGTGCCCTTTTTGTTTAATTCTAGCTTATATATATATATATATATATTATATATTAAATATATGATACTATATATATACGTATGTGTGTGTGTTGTGTGTGTCGTAAGTGTGTGTTGTGTGTGTGTGTAGATTTGTCAGTAAAAATCAGCTGAATAAAAATAAAATAAAAACCGAATGAGTCACAATTTTGACTGTTGGAAATTGATAAAAAAATCTTCGGGATAATAACAGAAAAAAAAGGCAAGGAATAGATATTCAAAAAAGTGCTCAACACGTTTATATAAACGGTAAGAGTGTTCATGCAATGGAATTTCATAACCGCGCAGACTTCTATTTTAAAGACATAAACATGCTTAAGTCTTAATGCCATACGGTGTCCAGATGAATAATAAATAAATAATTTTTTTTAAATTTTAAAAATTTAAAAAATTAGAATCAAAATAAACTTAAAATTAAAATTAAATTAAGAAAAGTTAATAAATAAATGAACAAAAAATGTAAAAATTTAAAATTAAAAAATTAAAGATAAATAGTATAAAAAATGATAATTCAGACTAGCCATGCTTTATGTTTTTATAATATAAGTCTTAAGTTATAACATTCCATGGCGGAGCACGCTTCCGGCTGAACACTCATGGTTAATATTTAATATTTTTGACTGTCAAAGATTGCATAATATGCATGAATACTGGGTTATGGAAAATTAACACCATAACATTTCATCCCTGGATTTTATGTTATTATATATATTATCTATATATATTATATATATACATAATAATATATATATATATATCAATACGATTTAAATTGTTAGTTTCCAATTGTGTCTACATGCCAATAGGTCGTCTCAGATCGCATTCCCGGCCTCAATGTGGTTCGGAGCTTTACAATCGATGAACCAATCTTGCAAAATTGGG
>CM042159.1:15056869-15074859 GCA_023376005.1 Doryteuthis pealeii | reverse complement strand
AGAGGAGAGATAGTACTCGGGAATGACAATTCCACCAAACATTAAAAAGTTGGCCAGAAAATTAGAAAAAAGATAAAAAATAAATTGTTAAACAGGAGATGTGCCTTTTGTTTAATTCTACTTGTATAAATGAAAGAATGCTGCCCAAATACACACACACACACACACCACCACACCATCTATATATATAATAATAATATATATATATATATATATATATAATATGTTTGGGTTGAACTCGAGTGAACAATTTTGTTTGTACGAGTTTTTGTTCAATCCTTTCAAGGTGTCTGAACATCTTTTTGGTGTCAGGGTGGAAACTGGTGTAGCAATCCACCGAAGGTTTATCCACGAGCGCTTTAGGTATGTCGAATAGCCATTTTCAGGTTGGAAACTGGTGGTATGTTTTCGTGGTGTCTCGTTTTAAAGAAAACAGCAGTAGCGTAGGAATTGGTAGTGGGAGGTAGTACATTTGTTAGTGGAGGTAGTAGGAATTGTCACTCGAGTTCAATACAAACATGTTTAAAAGAAGAAAATGCTGCCAAAATACACGTATATAATATATATATTATATATATATATATAGTTGTAGAAAAGTTATTCTCTCTACGCGGTTTCGGTGTTAAAAGAAACATTTTAGAGAAAAGACTTTATTTTACTTTTAGGAGACATAGAATAAAAAATAATCTAAATCAGGTTAGTATATATAAAATTAGCTACGTTAAATCTCTAGTGTCTCCTGAGGAAGGTTTACTTTGAACACCGAACCGTTGTAGAGAGAATAACTTTTCTACAACTATTATGCTCTATATTTTACAAGATGTATTGAGCCCTTTTGGATTAACTACTTATGCTGCTACAATGAAAACATAGTAGTAACTGTTTGAATGAAAAAATATATATATGTATGTAATATATATATATATATATATATGTGTGGTGTGTGTGTGTGTGTGTGTGTGTGGTGTGTGTGTGGTGTGTGTGCTTGTAATCTGTGTATGTGTGGCCTGTGTCAGTGTAATGTGTGCCTGTGTGTCTGTGGTATGGTTGTGTGTTAAAATCTTAAAATCCGTTAAAACCACAAATAAAGAGGTTGTCATACGCAAACATTTTCTTCGGGTTACTGCAGTTTCTGATATTGCTCAATCATCAGACACCTTTCCAAAAAACAATTGCACTTTCTATTTCTACTTTCTGTCCTGCATGCTCAACCCTGAACCCCTCCATTAATAAAGTGGGAGGTGCGACTGATGCGAAACTAGGCTTGCCAATTATAATGTCCTAAATAACCCATTATTTTTTTTATATCAACCTAACGAGCTTGTTAATATGGCGGCATCTGATTATCATTCAGACCTCCTAATCAACGGATATCTTCTTTGGAGAAAAATGAGGATTTTTTTTTCTTCACAAAACTACCTGTTGTTTCTGGATCTCGTGACATATGTATTATGATGTATTGAGAAAAAACAAAACAAACATACAACAAACTCATTGACAAAGTATCTTGTAACTTTTTAACATATCAATGATACCCCCGACGATGATTTAATAGACAAACCGAAACATTTTAATGGGCTAATGCTTCTATTTATTTTTAAAAATCATCCTCTGAATACTTGTTTTTTAAAAATTTTTTAAAATATTTTTATATATTTAAGCATACGAACCAGTTTTTATGATACTGGTTTAAAAAAGAAATTGAGGCAAGCAACAAAAATAGCTGTTTTAACCTAATTTGGGGGTGCTGAATTCAATTTGAATCGTTTTTAACTCATCACCTCTAGTTTTTAGATATGCATACTGTAACATTTTGTACACATACTGTACTAAAGGCGTATATGCATTCAGGGTTAAATTACTAATATTGTGTGACTTATGTAATTTTTTTAGTTATTACACAATAAATGTAAGTGATAGCATTACTTATATATAATAGCATATATCAAGACTGATTTTGGCACTTAAACGTAGCCAACACGTTCAATCAACAGCCAGTAGTGCACTGGCAGTATTGCACGGGCAGTCAGCAGATCATCTAAGAAAACACATTTCTAACTGTCTGCGGTACTATGAACTGTGGTACATTGTGTCATCCAAGTATATTTTATTCCGTCAGTTCTTTATCCTCCAGTTTATTTCTGTCTGTAATAAGCTGCTGCAACTGTTGAAATAAGTACGTATATACTCTGTATATACTAAATGAGACTATTTAAAAGACAGAAATAGAGGTGATAGAGCAAATCTATTTATAATTTGAATTCAGCACACCCAAATTAGTAAAAAACACCTATTCACATTTTTGCCTCAGAGAAAAAAAATTTTTTTGTAAACAAGCAGTGTTATAGCATATTTTATTGGCAATTTTTCATAAATCCTATAAAATGCTAAAATTCACCAATGCTCTTGAAAAAGGCGGTTATCAAACTGATCTGTCACCCATGGCTATGAATAAAATAGTAACACAGACCAGAGTCTCTAACCTCAGTAAGGCAACCTATGTAGGAGAAGGAAAAGCCGGAGATGTGTTGTTCAAAGAACCTGTGGCACCCGTTGCACTGTTATTGGCGCATCTGAACTGTACAGCTGATTTTGTTTAGTCCAAACTTTTACGTGTGTGTGGGGGGGGGCAAACATACACACCACATACAGACGCACATACACACTCACACACATATGTACATTTCTGTTTCAAAATTGTACATATTCAATAGAACCATGTACAAATTGACCTCGTGTTGTATCCTGCTCATAGCAAAGGGGTTAGGTAAATATATAGACATGGCACATAGTCCCGTCTATGGGTTATTAAATAGAAAAATGTTTTTATTAAAAAAATTGAGTATCCATTAAGAATGAATTTATTTCAAAACTTTGTCAGCATTGAACCCATTGAAGCCGATATGCTGTAAAACAAGAACATACAAAATAATACAAAACCCCAACCCTTTTTATATATATGTGCTAGAAGGTGGTGTCTGAGGGTCTTCGTGTTCTGGAAATGACATTAAACTCTCTATCTGATGGTGAGGTTCCATTTCTGGATGTCTGGGTAATATGGAGCACCCCTTAATCACCATTGCTTCCTGTCTAATCTGACCTGGAGTGGCAGTACCTGTCAGGGTCCCATCTATGGGTTAAATAGAAAAAATGTTTTTAATAAAATAATTGAGTATGCATTAAGAATGAATTTATTTCAACTTTGTTGATTAAATTACCCATTGAGGTTGATTATGCCGTAAAACTCATTAGAAATGAATATGGCGTAGATGCACGAATTTTTATATCTAATTTATCCAGATTTGGTTGGGCTTACTCTTTAGGAACTCCTACACGGTGTTGCCTGTGTAGTGGTGGAGGTACAAAAGTTAGTCCTTACAGATCCATTATCATTGAATCGTGAGTTGGATCTTCGTAGTATGCCCCATTTAACCCTTATGTAAATAGATCTTGTATTCTAACTATTTAAAATAATATAATGAAAAAAAATCTATTGTGATATCATTTAGATTCTATTTTTTAATTACCCTCATATATAAAATCAAACCTTCATTAGTTTTGCTCGAAAAGCAAGATCTGGTGATAGTGAATGTATATATATATTTACTTTTGTCCTTAATTGTTTTATTTTCATAGTTTCCTCCGATATAAATACACACAAAATGCTCTTTATATATATATAATAATTGTGACCATTTGCTAAATTTCAAAGGAATATGCAGACTTTAAATTTATTTGTTTTCTATTTTCTCGAGTCTCTCAAAGTCTTTATCTCATCTCTATTAGAATCACATTTTTGAATGACACGTTTATCCACCAACCTTTAGGTTTCTCTCTGCAATAAGGATCATGACGTATATCTATTCATAGTGCAAGCTGGCAAAAAAGCAACCGAGATTTATTCAAATGTGACTTAATGTTTCTTATCTGTATTCTTATCAGTTTGATAAAGATTTCATTTTCGATGTCTTATATCATTTTATTTTATTTTATTTTCTATTAATTCATTATTGACTAAATCTAATTTAAATTTTCAATAAGTATTATCCTATTTCTTTTTCATATCCATTTTGTATTCCATTTAGAAAATTATTTGAAATTAATTTTTCTTTATTCGTACGTGTTTAGAATTTTACTTTTGACTAGTTTTATAGATCATTAATTATTAATATTATCCATTGCATGTCTGTATTAACGCTTCATTACATTATATATATACGGATATATATATGTATAGGGGGGACGTGGGGTGTTATTAATATATACGACAGTTAGGTACCTAAAAGCCAGCACCTATATAGACTAGATTAGGTGCAGTAATAAGATACTAGGAAAAGCATATATACAAATTATTATGTCTATTATATGTCAAATCTAACAATTCAAAAGATATATAATATAATTATATATATATATATATATATAATAATATAGTATATATATATATATATTAAAATATATATATTAATATATGTGTGTGTGTGTGTGTGTGTGTGAAGTCAAACCCAATGAGTCAGATATCCTACTAACAGTTTCGCATAGTAGCTCTTCAAGGGCAAAGATTGCTAGTTAGTAGGTATATCTGACTCATTGGGTTTAACTTTATTATTTGCTCTACTTAGGTATTGAGCACTCTTATTTTTTATGCTTTGATAATCCTGGCGGTTTATATTATATTTTTCATATATATATATTTTTTTTTTTTGGCTAAGTGTTATAGTATTAACCGATTAATTTTCGGTTGGTACGACCATCTTGGTCTTGGTCTTATATAATATATATATATATATATATAATATTATATATTATATATATATATATAATTATATATTATTGATGCTTAAAAAAACATAAACAGAAAAACAAAAAACAACCGATGTTTATGAACACCGAGGTAATATTTCCTCATATATTCTGTATATTTCAGCACTGTATTTAGAAACTACTTTTCTGGAACGGACAAATACGTCTTAAATAATATATATATATATATATATATATATATATATATATAATATATATATATTTAAGACGTATTTGTCCCGTTCAGAAAAGTAGTTCTAAATACAGTGCTGAAATATACAGAATATAGAGGAAAAATATTAGCCTCGGGGTTCATAACATCGGTTGTTTTTTGTTTTTTTTCTGTTTATGTTTTTTAAGCATCAATAATCATATATATATATATTATATATATATATATATATATATATATATATATATGATCCAAAGATCAAGAGAAGAATGATCCTTACGACGTAGTAGTTTTTCAATTGTCGTAATTTGCAGAGCTCAATGTGTGCTCTCATTGCAATAGTCACATATTAAAATTATACCATGAAATACAAAAAGATTTAGGTTTTTTAGGCATTATAGACTATTTCATGGAACCAGAGGAATTATCTAGTCATTCCATCCTCAGATGCAAAATGAGGATTTCTTAAGTCAGTTGAAACAGATTTTTTTTAACGTCCGTAAACTCTGTATAACCACTCCTGAAGTCAATTTAATTGTTCATTTTTTTTTTTTTTGAATTTTGTTTTTAAGAAGCTTTTTCTTAGCTACACGTGTTTCAGATTTCGCATCTTCAGAATTGTAATTACTTTCTGGTGTATATACACACGTACACACAAGCACGTACACACAACACCCCCCCCACACACACGCATATTTATATATATATATATATATATATATATATATATATATATACAGTTGTTCTAAAGTTGGTGATTGGCTATTGTCGTATCAGTCAGACAGCGAGTGATTCTATGCCATTTTCGCTCACGCTACACCAGGGATATTGTTTTTCTGAGGTAGAGTACCACACCTACTGTCATTTTCCCCTTTACCGTACAGATCAGATTAACCTATCTGGGCTACTCATGCGGCGATTAGGCGGGAACTTGTATCGAACCAGGAACCTTGTGATATTATATAGATATATATAGAGAGAGGGGGAATTTAAGTATTATTACTCCAGTTCTAAAAGGATGGATTCGGCTTGATAGCACAGGAAGATTGATATGCTATTGAACAGAGAAGCCAAAAGTTTTCTTTGCCCAATTAAACACATGATTGAAAATCTGGAATGTGACATTATTCCAGGCAAAATCTTCCAAGCAAAAACAAATTTTAACGGTCAAGGCTGGGACCATTTAAATATGACATTTTCTCAAGATTTGTTTTGATTTCTCTCCATTTTTTTTTCAACCGCTGCTTTAAAGAATCAATTTTCTCCTTTTAAATGTGCAATGGAAAAATCAATGAAATGGCATGGATCTTTCTCTGAGGCCGGCCATTTTGATGCGCTTCCCAATACAGGCGAAAACATTCATTTAAGTGATACTCACTTTAGCCACTGAAACTCACAGTTTGATAAACTGTATTATTTGGATTATTCGGACTATTGTCCTCATCTTTATTATTATCTGCACAACGTTTAGGCGTGTACATACGTGTAGATGACAATACAGAAGAGGACAATAGTTTTGAATGATACAGATAAGACAAATTATCAAGCCTCATCTAAAAATTCCGGCGTATCAACTTTTTATGGGTTATTTAATGCTTAATTTGATTCATTTGTAAATGTTTGATTGTAATCATAACTATTTATATTCGTTTGGTTTATTTGTTTAATGGCATATGAACTTCTTATGGCTCATCCTGTCGCGGGTGCGTAGAATACATAGACTATCACCAGCAGAGGGAAAGTATTTTCTAATTAGTAGTATTATATAAGACTGCTTGAAATTTCTTAAATATCGAAGAGACATTAATTGTATACTATTTTATACTGTAGAGTTTGGTTATAATAATGCTAATTATATCTGTTTAAATTGTGTAATAAATGAAATCATTCAAAACTGCATTCAAAATTAATGTAATACCCGTAAATAAACAATGTAATCTAGACTTTGATGTAGCTTACCCTGTTTACTTGGAATATTCCAAACGTACTAAAACATAGCACTGATACACAATAGCATTATCATTATCATTACTACGTATGCAATTGATTAAATACGTTTGGGAGGCATTATTTACTTTTTTTTAATTAACAAAATCACATGATATCGTCTCGTACGTTCTAAACAAATGATTCTGTTAATATTGTCAGTATCCCTTTTGTTAAGCAGAGCGCGATCTTTAGTGAAGAAACCTTTGGTTGTTCCTTGGTGTCACTTAGTATTGGGTATGATTCTTTGGTAAAATTCTTGCGTTGAGCAAATTCCCTGGTTGCAGGTCGTTCGTCAATGTCGATAACGTGCAAATGAACTGCTTTCAAATATCAGCGATTAATAGTTAACTACACGTATTCGAGTTGTTGATTGGCTGGATTTAATCCACGTGAACACGCCGAGTCTATAGGTTTAAGTGGTGGATCACAGCACATCTTATATATCAAATATTTCAACACCAATGAATTAATCAGTTTTTAATTGTGATGGAAAATAACATCAGTGCTTTAATCTGAAAGTGAAGTAAAACTTGTGCGTGATATATTTTTAAGTGGAAAGAGGCTGTTGCAAGACCCCAGTCCAACTATCTTGGCAGTCACAATTGGTACAGTGGCAGGGGAAAGTCCGAGAGGCAAGCTTTGCCGGAAGCCCCAGCGCTTGCACCCAAGCGCCAGGTTGTGTTAGGGATTTATGTGAGTAGTAAATATCCCAATCCTACTACCATCGATCGATGTGGATCGCCGTTAGCTACCCCTGGAGTTCATCCGTCCTTTAACAGCTCTTGTTTTTAGTGATTTTGGGTGACCACCCACCAAACAGGACAAGCCGAGGCATGCCTGATGGAGGTGTCAGTTGAGTCGCCAGTAGACCGACCATAAAAAAAGGTAGTACTAGTTTTACATGGTACCAGTAGCAGGTAAGAAGAAGGCCCGATCTCACACACTTGGCATTAAAAAAATTGGTTGGGTTGGCCTAAAGTCGGTATCAGCAAGACAGCGAGGGAGTCTATCCCCGTTTTACTAACGCTATTCACGGCCAACAGGTTGTCTCATTAGAGGGATATTACCCCTCTGGAGAAGTGTATCGGTGTATTCGTCGTCGTCGGGGGTGGCTAATGTCGTATCAGCCAGAGAGCTAGGGAGTCTATCCCTTTTCACTAGCGCTAGACCAAGGAGATTATTTCTGAGCGTCTGAGGTGGAGTACCACACCTACCATCAGCTCCTCATTTTACTGCACAGATCCCTGTGCTACTCATACGCTGAATTGGCGAGGGCCGGTATCGAAGCCGGAACGTTGTGGTTCCTAGACGCACTACTACCGACTGAGCTAAACGGTCCTTATTCACAATCCGAGACAAATGTTTAAAAATCATAGGCCAGCGTATATATGACGCGGTTTCATCATCATCACCATCATCATCATCAGCAGCAGCAGCAGATCGTACAGGCAGCTCGGTTATCCATGACAATCTCTCGCCAATCGTTCATGCGCCGCTCATGATTTATGTGAGATTTCTCCTCTTGTGGAGGTGGAAAGAAATCTCATCTCAGGCTTTTGTCTTAGAGTAAAGTGTAGTATCTATTCTAAGCCAAATTAATGATAGGAACATATACTACACTCTGATCCTAGTTAAAAAAGCAGTTATTTGGTAATTTATTAATGTCTGCTCAGTCAATGTTGATCTCTCTTTCTTTTCTTTTTTTTTGGGGGGGTGCATATCAGTATCCTCTTTCTCGGAAGGAAGCTTTTAACATTATTCCAGCTTTTTAATTCGTAAGGATCTTGTTCTTATGACCTGGTATCTGCAATACCCCATTTGTACCGGGTGTGTTTAAAAGGTTGCTATGTTTCTCCTATTCACCCCCTAATTAAATTTGGTCGTCACATCTCGCCTCGAAATTGACACTTGTGCAACTACACACTGCTACCTCCATTCCAATTCTCTCAGTCTATCGGAAAACCTCACTCTTTTAGCATGAAAAACATTCTATGCTGTTTCGTTAGATCACCACCATGGCATCAAAACGTTGGCCTTTAAGAAAGAAGAAAGAAAGAAAGAAAGAAAGAAAGAAAAAAAAATAGTTCAATGGAAAAATCCCAAAAGAAGATAAAAATGAATTTCAGTGCGAAAAAAAGAAGAAAGAAAGAAAGAAAGAAAGAAAGAAAGAAAGAAAGAAAGGATGATTTGAATGCGAAAAAACAAAATGAAATCGAGAAGGAATTATGTGGAAAGAAGAAAGAAAGAAAGAAAGAAAGAAAAAGAATAGTTGAATGTGAGAGGAGATAAAAAAAAAAATCAGTGCGAAAAAAAAGAAAAAACGAAAGAAAGAAAAGAAGAAAGAAGAAAGAAGAAGAAAGAAAGAATTATTTGAATGTAAAAAGCCAAATGAAATCAGAAGTAATTATGCGTAAAAGAAAGAAAGAAAAGTTGAATGTGAAAACCCGAAAGGAGATCGATTAAGAATTCAGTGTGAAAGAAAAAAGAAAGAAAGACAGAATGAAATAAAGAAAGAAAAAACTTAATTAATACAAAAGAAAAAAACCTTCTTATTCACATTGTAAAAGAACAAATTTAAAATCAACTATCAAAAATTACCAGTTGAATCTTTGACTGAATTTTTTACAAAAACAAATGTTTAGTTTTTAAAAAGAAACTAAATTCATTCCACAAACAGAAGCCAAATAAATACTTCTGAAGTAACATAGCATTTTTTTCTGGTTGAAAATGAATTCGAATATGCGCATGCGTGCTTAATCCGTGACGAACCAAAATGGAGAACGAAGCCAACGGCGTCTTTCCTGTTGAGTGCCGTTTCAACAGGCGTAGATCCCTGGGGTACTTTTTTTCTTGGGCAACAATACTCAGAAGATCTTAAGGCCTCAAGATTCTTATTTCTAAAGTTTTTGGTTAGTTTTATTTTTTTTTGGGGGGGATTTCTTTTCCATTATATTGTATTCTGTTTTATTCTTTTCGCTTTCAATATTCCTTCTTTTTCACTCATTTTTCTTTTTTTTCCTTTCTTTGAGTTTTATTCTTTTCTTTTCTTCGTTTTTTTGCAAGAAAGTTTTTTCCTGCTTCCCCCGCTCTTCCTTTTTTGTCATATCTCTGGTTCTTCATATTTTTTTTCTTTTAACTATTTTCCCTATATATTTCCCCAGTTCTTTCTATCTGTTGTACCATTTTCTTATTTCTGTTTTTAGGGGAGGTTCTTGTTTCTTTGCATTTTCGGTTTGTTCTCTCTTTAAGAGATTTACGTACCATTTCCTCGAAATTCCACATTTGTTTATTCTTATGTCATTCTACTGAAAATCAATATTTAGATGTCTCGTATAACACCAGTTTCCTCAGGCACTCTTTTGCGTAACGGTTATCGAGGTAAGAAATAGACACATTGACCGAGTTCAATTCCTGGACGAGACTGTCTGTATTTCACATAGCTCTTATACCCTTGGGAAGATAGGCATCCAACTATTCTCCTTTCAACTTTGGATAAAAAAAAAAGTAATATTGTTTAACCTTGGAATGGTTAAAGGGCCAGTATATTCTACTTTTTATCCATAGCTAGAAGGAGAAAAGTACAAAACAAAGGTATTTTTATACTTTACAATATTTGTTTTATTTTTTCGTCGATTGTGGTACAGGAGGATTGATATGAAAATATATCATCTGTCTACACGTGTGTGTACATGCAGCCATCTTGGTTTCTTGCTTGATGATCCTGCTGGTCGTTGATGCTCCTTCTTGTTGTTATGATGATAATCAAACATTTAAAAATGAATCAGTGTGGCTAGACACAACAACTAACTCCGACCAGAAGTGAACCCGACTAAGACAGAGAGAGGGGAAGGGGGGATAATCACAAAATACGAGTATTCAAACTAAAAAAAGAATGCAATAATTTAATTTAAGCAAAGCAGTAGAAATTTAAATAACTTACATTTATTTTCAAATAAATTAAAATAAAAATTGTTAAAAAGTCTCACATAAATTAATTAGATGAAAAGTAAAATTGAATTAAACTGATTCTTATTTGATTAAATTGCATTTTGTTTCATGCCTGTCAATATATTGTTAGTAAATTATATTGTTACATTTTTTATTAGATTAAATGGACCATATGACTTAAGGCCCCCTTTTGCAATTTCGATTCGTGGGGACATTTTTTCCATTTACATCGTCAAAATCCGGTTAATTGTTTACAGATGATTTTTTAGATTTTTTTAATTATAAAACTAACCCACACAGTCCTATCGAATCTGAATGATTTTTAAACGAATCTCTCTGACCTATAGATGGGACACTAATAGGTACTACCACACCGGTTTAGAGTGGATTTAGGAGTAATGGGAATTAAGGAGAATTCTACGCTCCAGGGATCTTCAAAACAGAAGCATCACCATCAGTTGTAGTTTAGCTATATTCTTTAAATTTTCTTGATAAGAGATAATGACATAGTATTCTGAGTATGGCATTAAACTGCATCTAATGATGAGGTTCCAGTTCTGGAGATCTTGGGGGTGTAGAGTACAACCTTGTCGCTATTCCTAACAGGTCCACCCTACACTGGAGTTTGTAGTTGTTTGGGTATCATCTATTGGTTGAGTTTAAGAAATGTTTAAAAAGGAATTTTTAATGAAAATACCCATGAAGACTGAATAAAACAAATGTACTCGGCATACATGTTCCTGTTTGTTTGTTTATTGATTTTAACGGCATATCAACCCGTCTGGGGTTATGTCATGCCTAACGGTGGAAGTGAGTGTATTTATATTTATACTTTTTAGTAATTGGTTTTAACAATGTGATTAGCATTATTGGGGATTATGTTTGTATGGTATTGATTTGTTTCATGTCTATATTTCTATGGTATAATTTATTTCCCCTCAAAAAAGAGAGAATATCCTCATGTTGACATTTTCAAACAGATATTTCATATTGTTTGCTTTAAAATAACGGTTTCTGATGTGAGCAAAAAACCTGCATACCATGAAAGTGTTTAACTGTCAAAGGTGTTTGACATGTTCCACATTGTGGTTGTTGTTCTTGTTTTGAGTATATAGGAGTGCGTTAGTCTTGTGCGTTAGTAATTATACCTGTCTAAACAAATGACATTACTTTTTGACTGACCATCATAACTCAACATGGGTTGACATCCGTAAAATCCAAAAACAAACAAACAAACAAACAAACAAACAAACAAAGTGAGTGATATAAATGTTTTGTTCTGGAATAGTATAACAAAATATTGTTCGATTTAGCCGAAATGAATAATCAGTTTTGGTCTGAGAAAAAGTAATTGTAATTGATTTTGGTTAGCGCTACCGACAGAATAATCCTCGTATATCTCGCATCCCAAATCAACTTGACACATTATTAACATAAATCATCTTTGGGGAGTGGTCGTTTCCATTAAGGAAAAGGCGATTTCCGATTGAAATTATTCAAACAGCCATCTTTAGACTCATTAGTCCCAATTGATACGTTCAGAGAATCACTCAGTCTGGCACACTGGCTTCAGATTCTTACACTACAATCCTCTCACTTACAGACACCGGTATATATATATATATATATATATATATATATATATATATATATATACTGATATTGGTCACTCTACAATAATACCGCAAAAAATTGTTCCACCAATAACCATATACTATTACAATACATACGTACATACACACACGCACACACACACACACACAGATATATAATATATATATATATTATATATATATATATATATATATAAGTCCTTTGTTACTATTGAGAAATGAGAATAAGTGCTCGATTAATTTGTAAGAGCTGTATTTATCTATTATAGTGTACAATAATTTAAGGTGCAATTGTTTACCATTGTTTCTAAGTAGCATGCTAGCTACTACCTTCATCACGACAACGCACCTAACTTTGTCGTGATGAAGAGTAGTAGCAAGCATGCTACCTAGAAACCAATCGTACAATTGCACCTTAATGTACTTTCACTATAATAATAATAATAATAATAATAATGATATACATAATATATATATATATATATATATATATATATTATATGTATATCATTATTATATATATATATATATTCCAAGAGCAACAACTACGACATGTTTCACCGTCACTATCATTCTACACATACTAGTTGTTTCTTGGTTTTTTGGGGAGGGGGTGTTTTTTTTGTGTGTTTTTTTTGTTTTTTTTTTGTTACCTTCTTTTCGGTGTTACTTTTACAATTACATTAATAGCACTCTCCTTAGAAGATGAGAAGTTCCGAAATATACAATTTTTTAACTATGAATTTCATCATCATCATCATCATCATCATCATCATTATCATCAAGTTCCAGAGAATTTTATGCGTTTCATACTCAAGAACAGATTCTGGTTTATGCATATACCATTTTGTTGTATGGTCAAAATTTAGTTTTTTACATAATCCAGTGGATCACCTTCCAAACCACTCGTGCCTAGCTTGTATTCCTGTTGTGCTAGTTTGCTACATTCACTTAATAAATGGTTTATGGCTCATCTCTGTCACCACACAGTCTACATTTACTCTTTTGTTGAGTTTAGCATTTTTGCTTTGATAGAATTTTGTTTTTTGTTTATTTTTGGCATTATTTTTTTCAGCAATTATTAGCGATTCAGTTTCTCTCTGGTGTTTCCTCTTCTTAACCATGTCCAAGTCTTATCATGTGCAACCTCTCTAATTTGTCGTTAGATAAATTAAATTATCCATATAATTGTTTTTTCTTCCCATCTTTATTTTCTTGTTTTCGTTGTTTCACTGTTTGTCCATATATTGTGTCCTGCTGTTATTGCTGCCATAAGTAATCTTTGTTTGCTCTTTTTTTTGTGTATTCCTTGAGTCCTTGTATTGTGACATCTACACAGTCCCTTGTTGGCAATACCTCTTCACCTTCCTTTCTTGATACATATTATATTATTATTATTATTATTATTATTATTATTAAAATATGAAATTGCAATATTCAATTCCTTTTCTTTTATCTTTCAGGTAAGTTGCATCTTGATTTTTAAAGAATCCAAAAGCTTTTTGTTGCTAACCAAAGTCATCCGGTAAGATTGTATTATTTGTTGTTAGTATTACTAGCAAATAAAAGACACCCTCCGGGCGATGTAAAAGTAATTTTTTTGAAAGATATTGCCTGAGGGGATGGGAGCTGAAAATTCAATGTCATAGAGTGTGTACCATAAGTATGTAAAATCGTCAATTTTATTAAGGAGTAAAAAAAAGAAAGAAAGTAAGACAATTTGAAATGGAAACAGTTCCGATAACTTTAAATATTATATTAGAATAAAACAATCTATATATAAATATATAACGCCGGGCATCTATTTATTGAAACAATGAGGATTGTCTAACGTTGCATGCTCACATTTTGAGTATATTTATTCTATGTTATGACGTTGGATTATGTGTTGGGTAATGTGACGTAAGCAGTGACGTATTTTTGTTACAGACAAACCGGAAGCGAATATCCATTATTAATAGATTGTATTATTTCTTCTTCTTCTTCTTCTTCTTCTTCTTCTTCTTCTTCTTCTTCTTCTTCTTCTTTCTATTTTGAAGAATGTGAATTTTCTCTCTAGGAATTGCGCGTGTCGTACGGTTACGTCATGTTGGTTGGTTGGTTGGATTTTATTATTATTAATTTTATTTTAATGCCAAGACGTTTTGTTTTTATTCATTCTTGATGGTAATCTGTGGAGACAATGTCATTAGATGATATGATCATTGTTCAAATACTGTATAGTGAGGTTACGAACAGCAAGCACTTGACGAAGCTGCAATGGTGTGAGCGTAGCGAGACTGTCGTAAAGCTACCCAGCCGTACTTCTCCACATAGTCACCGTTTCTCGCAATAGCAATGTTCCACCTTCGAATGAGAGCATGCGTCCCTGCCCGTAAAATTCTGTTTACTGTTCTTTTGAGCCATTTCTTCACTACAGATTTCACTTCATCGACACTGGAATAATGTTTTGCCTCTCAACCCTCTTTTTATGGGACTGAAAGAGCAAACATGATTCCAGTGATGAGGAAGTAAAATCTCTAGTAAGAAGCGGCTCAAAGAACAGTCAACAGAATTTTACGGGTAGGGATACATATTAAGTCTGTCATTTCTTATACGTTTTTTTTTTTCCATGATTCAGAATTACGTTGTTTTAAATTTCTACATAATTATGTAACATAATTTTAGGCAACCTATCAATTATATATCACGGCCTCTAGGAGTAAAGTTGAAAAAATATGACACACTGACATTCTTGCTCGTTCTTGGCGAAGGAATAGCCGCAGATCTATATGACTACAATGAGAAAGCAAAGATAACGGTTTCTTTTATAGGAAAAATAAGCCAAAGGCTTTCCTTGTAGAAATACATTGTCGAACAAACAACAGGCCGAGTGTAGACATTGTAATCGCATTAGTTGATAAACAGTCGTTGTTGCTCGTGGAACCATTTTGAAGGCTTATCCATCCGTCCCGATGCTGGAAATTCTATTCTGAGCTAACTGGGATGTGAAGAAGTATTACACACACACACACACTACACCACACACCACACACACACACACACACCACATGTTGTTGGATTACGACGGTGAGTCAAAAAGTAATGCTATTTTGTTTGGACAGGTATAATTACCAATACAGGAACATGTATCATTTATCAAAATAAAGCTGGTCAACTGTGGATCATATCCCTACTTCTCCACATAATGACTATTTTATAAAATGATCACGGAAATAACGAAAAATAGCACTACTTTTTTTATTCACCTCGTATATAGATATGTAAGTATATGATCCACAGTTACCAGCTTATTTGAATAAATGAATACATGTTCCTGTATTGGAATTATACCTGTCCTAAACAAAATAGCATTACTTTTGACTCACCGTCGTAATCCCAACACAGTGTGTGTGTGTGTGTGTGTGTGTGTGTGTGTGTGTATGTGTGTGTGTGTGTGATAAAACTTCTCAACATCCAGTTAGCTCAGAATAGAATGTTCCAAGCATCGGGACGGATTGGATAAGACTCACAATGGTTCCACGAGCAACAACGGACTGGGTTATCAACTAATGCGATTACAATGTCTACACTCGGCCTGTTGTTGTTTCGACAATGTATTCTAGCAAGGAAAGCCTTTGGCTTATTTTTCCTATAAAAGAAACCGTTATCTTTTGCTTTCTATTGTAAGTCAATATTAGAATTCTGGGCTACTTCTTCGCCTAAGACGAGCAAGAATGTAGTGTGTCCAGTTTTTTGAACTTTTATCCTAGAGGCGTATATATATTGATAGGTTGTATAATTATGTACATAATATGTAGAATTTAAAACAACCGGTAATTCTGAATCATGGAAAAAAAAACGTATAAGAAATTGACAGGACTTAATATGTATCCTACCCGTAAAATTCTGTTGACTGTTCTTTGAGCGCTTCTTTCTAGAGATTTTACTTCCTCATCACTGGAATCATGTTTGCCTCTCTTCAGTCCCATAAAAGAGGGTTTGAGAGGCAAACATTATTCCAGTGTCGATGAAGTGAAATCTGTAGTGAAGAAATGGCTCAAAGACAGTAACAGAATTTTACGGGCAGGGACGCATGCTCTCATTCGAAGGTGGAACATTGGCTATTGCGAGAAACGGTGACTATGTGGAGAAGTACGGCTGGGTAGCTTACGACAGTCTCGCTACGCTCACACCATTGGCAGCTTCGTCAAGTGCTTGCTGTGTTCGTAACCTCACTATACAGTATTTGAACAATGATCATATCATCTAATGGACATTGTCTCACAGATTACCATCAAGAAATGAATAAAAACAAAACGTCTTTGGCATAAAATAAAATTAATAATAATAAAATCCAACCAACCAACCAACATGACGGTAACCGTTACGACACGCGCAATTCCTAGAGAGAAAATTCACATTCTTCAAAATAGAAGAAGAAGAAGAAGAAGAAGAAGAAGAAGAAGAAGAAGAAGAAGAAGAAGAAGAAATAATACAATCTATTAATAATGGATATTCGCTTCCGGTTTTTGTCTGTAACAAAAATTACGTCACTGCTTACGTCACATTACCCAACACATAATCCAACGTCATAACATAGAATAAATATACTCAAAATGTGAGCATGCAACGTTAGACAATCCTCATTGTTTCAATAAATAGATGCCCGGCGTTATATATTTATATATAGATTGTTTTATTCTAATATAATATTTAAAGTTATCGGAACTGTTTCCATTTCAAATTGTCTTACTTTCTTTCTTTTTTTTTTTACTCCTTTAATAAATTTGACGATTTTACATACTTATGGTACACACTCTATGACATTGAATTTTCAGCTCCCATCCCTCAGGCAATATCTTTTCAAAAAATTACTTTTACATCGCCCGGAGGGTGTCTTTTTATTTTGCTAGTAATACTACACAAATAAATACATCTTACCGGATGACTTTGGTTAGCAACAAAAAGCTTTTGGATTCTTTAAAAATCAAGATGCAACTTACCTGAAAGATAAAAAGAAAAGGAATTTGAATATGCAATTTCATATTTAATATAAATAATAATAATAATAATAATAATAATAATAATGTATCAAGAAAGGAAGGTGGAAGAGGTATTGCCAACATAGGGGACTGTGTAGATGTCACAATACAAGGACTCAAGGAATACACAAAAAGAGCAAACAAAGATTACTTATGGCAGCCAATAACAGCAGACACAATATATGGACAAACAGTGAAACAACGAAAACAAGAAAATAAAGATGGGAAGAAAAACAATTATATGGATAATTTAATTTATCTAACGACAAATTAGAGAGGTTGCACATGATAAGACTTGGACATGGTTAAGAGAGGAAACACAAGAGAGAAACTGAATCGCTAATAATTGCTGAAAAATAATGCCAAAAAATAACAAAAAACAAATTCTATCAAAGCAAAAATTGCTAACTCAACAAAAGAGTAAATGTAGACTGTGTGGTT
>CM042159.1:15044369-15054369 GCA_023376005.1 Doryteuthis pealeii | reverse complement strand
TGACAGGCATGAAACAAAATGCAATTTAATCAAATAAGAATCAGTTTAATTCAATTTTACTTTTCATCTAATTAATTTATGTGAGACTTTTTAACAATTTTTATTTTAATTTATTTGAAAATAAATGTAAGTTATTTAAATTTCTACTGCTTTGCTTAAATTAAATTATTGCATTCTTTTTTTAGTTTGAATACTCGTATTTTGTGATTATCCCCCCTTCCCTCTCTCTCTGTCTTTAGTCGGGGTTCACTTCTGGTCGGAGTTAGTTGTTGTGTCTAGCCACACTGATTCATTTTTAAATGTTTGATTATCATCATAACAACAGAAGGAGCATCAACGACCAGCAGGATCATCAAGCAAGAAACCAAGATGGCTGCATGTACACACACGTGTAGACAGATGATATATTTTCATATCAATCCTCCTGTACCACAATCGACGAAAAATAAAACAAATATTGTAAAGTATAAAAATACCTTGTTTTGTACTTTTATCCTTCTAGCTATGGATAAAAAGTAGAATATACTGGGCCCTTTAACCATTCCAAGGTTAAACAATATTACTTTTTTTATCCAAAGTTGAAAGGAGAATAGTTGGATGCCTATCTTTCCCAAGGGTATAAGAGCTATGTGAAATGCAGACAGTCTCGTCCAGGAATTGAACTCGGGTCAATGTGTCTATTTCTTACTCGATAACCGTTACGCAAAGAGTGCCTGAGGAAAACTGGTGTAAGACGAGACATCTAAATATTGATTTTCAGTAGAATGAAATAAGAATAAACAAATGTGGAATTTCGAGGAAATGGTACGTAAATCTCTTAAAGAGAGAAACCGAAAATGCAAAGAAACAAGAACCTCCCCTAAAAACAGAAATAAGAAAATGGTACAACAGATAGAAAGAACTGGGGAAATATATAGGGGAAAATAGGTAAAAGAAAAAATATGAAGAACCAGAGATATGACAAAAAGGAAGAGCGGGGAAGCAGGAAAAACTTTCTTGCAAAAAACGGAAGAAAAGAAAAGAATAAAAACTCAAAGAAAGGAAAAAAAAGAAAAATGAGTGAAAAAGAAGGAATATTGAAAGCGAAAAGAATAACAGAATACAATATAATGGAAAAGAAATCCCCCCCCCCCAAAAAAAAATAAAACTAACCAAAAACTTTTAGAAATAAGAATCTTGAGGCCTTAAGATCTTCTGAGTATTGTTGCCAAGAAAAAAAGTACCCCAGGGATCTACGCCTGTTGAAACGGCACTCAACAGGAAAGACGCCGTTGGCTTCGTTCTCCATTTTGGTTCGTCACGGATTAAGCACGCATGCGCATATTCGAATTCATTTTCAACCAGAAAAAAATGCTATGTTTACTTCAGAAGTATTTATTTGGCTTCTGTTTTGTGGAATGAATTTAGTTTCTTTTAAAAACTAAACATTTGTTTTTGTAAAAATGTTCAGTCAAAGATTCAACTGGTAATTTTTGATAGTTGATTTTAAATTTGTTCTTTTCAATGTGAATAAGAAAGGTTTTCTTTCTTTTGTATTAATTAAGTTTTTTCTTTCTTTATTTCATTCTGTCTTTCTTTCTTTTTTCTTTCACACTGAATTCTTAATCGATCTCCTTTCGGGTTTTCACATTCAACTTTTCTTTTCTTTCTTTTACGCATAATTACTTCTTGATTTCATTTGGCTTTTTACATTCAAATAATTCTTTCTTTCTTTCTTTCTTTCTTTCTTTCTTTCTTTCTTTCTTTCGTTTTTCTTCTTTTTTTCGCACTGATTTTTTTTTATCTCCTCTCACATTCAACTATTTCTTTCTTTCTTTCTTTCTTTCTTTCTTTCTTTCTTTCCACATAATTCCTTCTTGATTTCATTTTGTTTTTTTCGCATTCAAATCATCCTTTCTTTCTTTCTTTCTTTCTTTCTTTCTTTCTTTCTTTCTTCTTTTTTTCGCACTGAATTCATTTTTATCTTCTTTTGGGATTTTTCCATTGAACTATTTTTTTTTCTTTCTTTCTTTCTTTCTTTCTTTCTTTCTTTCTTAAAGGCCAACGTTTTGATGCCATGGTGGTGATCTAACGAAAACAGCATAGAATGTTTTTCATGCTAAAAGAGTGAGGTTTTCCGATAGGACTGAGAGAATTGGAATGGAGGTAGCAGTGTGTAGTTGCACAAGGTGTCAATTTCGAGGCGAGATGGTGACGACCAAATTTAATTAGGGGGTGAATAGGAGAAACATAGCAACCTTTTAAACACACCCGGTACAAATGGGGGTATTGCAGATACCAGGGTCATAAGAACAAGATCCTTTACGAATTAAAAAGCTGGAATAATGTTAAAAGCTTCCTTCCGAGAAAGAGGATACTGATATGCACCCCCCCCAAAAAAAAAGAAAAGAAAAGAGAATCAACATTGACTGAGCAGACATTAATAAATTACCAAATAACTGCTTTTTAACTAGGATCAGAGTGTAGTATATGTTCCTATCATTAATTTGGCTTAGAATAGATACTACACTTTACTCTAAGACAAAAGCCTGAGATGAGATTTCTTTCCACCTCCACAAGAGGAGAAATCTCACATAAAATCATGAGCGGGCGATGAACGATTGGCGAGAGATTGTCATGGATAACCGAGCTGCCTGTACGATCTGCTGCTGCTGCTGCTGATGATGATGATGGTGATGATGATGAAACCGCGTCATATATACGCTGGCCTATGATTTTTAAACATTTGTCTCGGATTGTGAATAAGGACCGGTTTAGCTCAGTCGGTAGGTAGTGCGTCTAGGAACCACAACGTTCCGGCTTCGATACCGGCCCTCGCCAATTCAGCGTATGAGTAGCACAGGGATCTGTGCAGTAAAATGAGGAGCTGATGGTAGGTGTGGTACTCCACCTCAGACGCTCAGAAATAATCTCCTTGGTCTAGCGCTAGTGAAAAGGGGATAGACTCCCTAGCTCTCTGGCTGATACCGACATTAGGCCACCCCGACGACGACGAATACACCGATTACACTTCTCCAGAGGGGTAATATCCCTCTAATGAGACAACCTGTTGGCCGTGAATAGCGTTAGTAAAACGGGGATAGACTCCCTCGCTGTCTTGCTGATACCGACTTTAGGCCAACCCAACCAATTTTTTTTAATGCCAAGTGTGTGAGATCGGGCCTTCTTTCTTACCTGCTACTGGTACCATGTAAACTAGTACTACCTTTTTTTATGGTCGGTCTACTGGCGACTCAACTGACACCTCCATCAGGCATGCCTCGGCTTGTCCTGTTTGGTGGGCGTGGTCACCCAAAATCACTAAAAACAAGAGCTGTTAAAGGACGGATGAACTCCAGGGGAGCTAACGGCGATCCACATCGATCGATGGTAGTAGGATTGGGATATTTACTACTCACATAAATCCCTAACACAACCTGGCGCTTGGGTGCAAGCGCTGGGGCTTCCGGCAAAGCTTGCCTCTCGGACTTTCCCCTGCCACTGTACCAATTGTGGGACTGCCAAGATAGTTGGACTGGGGTCTTTGCAACAGCCTCTTTCCACTTAAAATATATCACGCACAAGTTTTACTTCACTTTCAGATTAAATGCACTGATGTTATTTTCCATCACAATTAAAAACTGATTAATTCATTGGTGTTGAAATATTTTGATATATAAGATGTGCTGTGATCCACCACTTAAACCTATAGACTCGGCGTGTTCACGTGGATTAAATCCAGCCAATCAACAACTCGAATACGTGGTTAGTTAACTATTTAATCGCTGATATTGAAAGCAGTTCATTTGCACGTTATCCGACATTGACGAACGGACCTGCAACCAGGGAATTTGCTCAACGCAAGAATTTTACCAAAGAATCATACCCAATACTAAGTGACACCAAGGAACAACCAAAGGTTTCTTCACTAAAGATCGCGCTCTGCTTAACAAAAGGGATACTGACAATATTAACAGAATTCATTTGTTTAGAACGTACGAGACGATATCATGTGATTTTGTTAATTAAAAAAAGTAAATAATGCCTCCCAAACGTATTTAATCAATTGCATACGTAGTAATGATAATGATAATGCTATTGTGTATCAGTGCTATGGTTTTAGTACGTTTGGAATATCCAAGTAAATAGGGTAAGCTACATCAAAGTCTAGATTACATTGTTTATTTACGGTATTACATTAATTTTGAATGCAGTTTTGAATGATTTCATTTATTACACAATTTAAACAGATATAATTAGGCATTATTTATAACCAAACTCTACAGTATAAAATAGTATACAATTAATGTCTCTTCGATATTTAAGAAATTTCAAGCAGTCTTATATAATACTACTAATTAGAAAATACTTTCCCCTCTGCTGGTGATAGTCTATGTATTCTACGCACCGCCGACAGGATGAGCCATAAGAAGTTCATATGCCATTAAACAAATAAACCAAACGGAATATAAATAGTTATGATTACAATCAAACATTTACAAATGAATCAAATTTAAGCATTAAATAACCCATAAAAAGTTGATACGCCGGAATTTTTTAGATGAGGCTTGATAATTTGTGTTATCTGTATCATTCAAACTATTGTCCTCTTCTGTATTGTCATCTACACGTTATGTACACGCCTAAACGTTGTGCAGATAATAATAAAGATGAGGACAATAGTCCGAATAATCCAAATAATACAGTTTATCAAACTGTGGAGTTTTCAGTGGCTAAAGTGAGTATCACTTAAATGAATGTTTTCGCCTGTATTGGGAAGCGCATCAAAATGGCCGGCCTCAGAGAAAGATCCATGCCATTTCATTGATTTTTCCATTGCACATTTAAAAGGAGAAAATTGATTCTTTAAAGCAGCGGTGAAAAAAAAATGGAGAGAAATCAAAACAAATCTTGATGAAAATGTCATATTTAAATGGTCCCAGCCTTGACCGTTAAAATTTGTTTTTGCTTGGAAGATTTTGCCTGGGAATAATGTCACATTCCAGATTTTCAATCATGTTGTTTAATTGGGCAAAGAAACTTTTGGCTTCTCTGTTCAATAGCATATCAATCTTCCTGTGCTATTCAATGCCGAATCCATCCTTTTAGAACTGGAGTAATAATACTTAAATTCCCCCTCTCTCTATATATATCTATATATATCACAAGGTTCCTGGTTCGATACAAGTTCCCGCCTAATCGCCGCATGAGTAGCCCAGATAGGTTAATCTGATCTGTACGGTAAAGGGGGAAAATGACAGTAGGTGTGGTACTCTACCTCAGAAAAACAATATCCCTGGTGTAGCGTGAGCGAAAATGGCATAGAATCACTCGCTGTCTGACTGATACCGACAATAGGCCAATCCACCAACTTTAGAACAACTGTATATATATATATATATATATATATATATATATATATATGCGTGTGTGTGGGGGGTGTTTGTGTGTGCTTGTGTGTACGTGTGTATATACACCAGAAAGTAATTACAAATTCTGAAGATGCGAAATCTGAAACACGTGTAGCTAAGAAAAAAGCTTTCTTAAAAACAAAATTCAAAAAAAAAAAAAAAATGAACAATTAAATTGACTTCAGGAGTGGTTATACAGAGTTTACGGACGTTAAAAAAAATCTGTTTTCAACTGACTTAAGAATATCCTCATTTTCATCTGAGGATGGGAATGACTAGATAATTCCTCTGGGTTCCATGAAATAGTCTATAATGCTAAAAACCTAAATCTTTTTTGTTATTTTTTCATGGTATAATTTTAATATGTGACTATTGCAATGAGAGCACACATTGAGCTCTGCAAATTACGACAATTGAAAAACTACTACGTCGTAAGGATCATTTCTTCTCTTGATCTTTTGGATCATATATATATATATATATATATATATATATATATATATATATATATATATATGATGCTTAAAAAACATAAACAGAAAAAAACAAAAAACAACCGATGTTATGAACCCCGAGGTAATATTTTCCTCCTATATTCTGTATATTTCAGCACTGTATTTAGAACTACTTTTCTGAACGGACAAATACGTCTTAAATATATATATATATATATATATATATATATATATATATATATATATATATATTTTAAGACGTATTTGTCCGTTCAGAAAAGTAGTTCTAATACAGTGCTGAAATATACAGAATATAGAGAAAATATTACCTCGGTGTTCATAACATCGTTGTTTTTTGTTTTTTTCTGTTTATGTTTTTAAGCATCAAAAATATATATATATATATATATATATATATATATATATATATATATATATAGACCAAGACCAAGATGGTCGTACCAACCGAAAATAATCGGTTAATACTATAACACTTAGCCAAAAGAAAAAAAATATATATATATGAAAAATATATATATAAACCGCCAGGATTATCTAAAGATAAAAAATAAAGAGTGCTCAATACCTAAGTAGAGCAAATAATAAAGTTAAACCCAATGAGTCAGATATACCTACTAACTAGCAATCTTTGCCCTGAAGAGCTACTATGCGAAACTGTTAGTAGGTATATCTGACTCATTGGGTTTGACTTCACACACACACACACACACACACATATATATATATATATATATATATATATATATATATATATAATATTATATATATTATATATATATATATATATATATATATATATATATACTTTTGAATTGTTAGATTTGTTACATATAATAGACATAATAATTTGTATATATGCTTTTCCTAGTATCTTTATTACTGCACCTAATCTAGTCTATTAGGTAGCTGGCTTTTAGGTACCTAACTGTCGTATATATTAATAACACCCCACGTCCCCCCATATACATATATATATCCGTATATATATATATGTAATGAAGCGTTAATACAGACATGCAATTGGATAATATTAATAATTAATGATCTATAAAACTAGTCAAAAGTAAATTCTAAACACGTACGAATAAAAGAAAAATTAATTCAAATAATTTTCTAAATGGAAATACAAAATGGATATGAAAAAGAAATAGGATAATACTTATTGAAATTTAAATTAGATTTAGTCAATAATGAATTAATAGAAATAAAATAAAATAAAATGATATAAGACATCGAAAATGAAATCTTTATCAAACTGATAAGAATACAGATAAGAAACATTCAGTCACATTTGAATAAATCTCGGTTGCTTTTTTGCAGCTTGCACTATGAATAGATATACGTCATGATCCTTATTGCTAGGGAGAAACCTAAAGGTTGGTGGATAAACGTGTCATTCAAAAATGTGATTCTAATAGAGATGAGATAAAGACTTTGAGAGACTCGAGAAAATAGAAAACAAATAAATTTAAAGTCTGCATATTCCTTTGAAATTTAGCAAATGGTCACAATTATTATATATATATAAAGAGCATTTTGTGTGTATTTATATCCGGAGGAAACTATGAAAATAAAACAATTAAGGACAAAGTAAATATATATATACATTCACTATCACCAGATCTTGCTTTTCGAGCAAAACTAATGAAGGTTTGATTTATATTATTGAGGGTAATTAAAAAATAGAATCTAAATGATATCACAATAGATTTTTTTTCATTATTATTTTAAATAGTAGAATACAAGATCTATTTTACATAAGGGTTTAAATGGGGCATACTACGAAGATCCAACTCACGATTCAATGATAATGGATCTGTAAGACTAACTTTTGTACCTCCACCACTACACAGGCAACACCGTGTAGGAGTTCCTAAAGAGTAAGCCCAACCAAATCTGGATAAATTAGATATAAAAATTCGTGGCATCTACGCCATATTCATTTCTAATGAGTTTTACGGCATATCAACCTCAATGGGTAATTTAATGCCAACAAAGTTTTGAAATAAATTCATTCTTAATGCATACTCAATTATTTTATAAAAACATTTTTCTATTTAACCCATAGATGGGACCCTGACAGGTACTGCCACTCCAGGTCAGATTAGACCAGGAAGCAATGGTGATTAAGGGGTGCTCCATATTACCCAGACATCCAGAAATGGAACCTCACCATCAGATAGAGAGTTTAATGTCATTTCCAGAACACGAAGACCCTCAGACACCACCTTCTAGCACATATATAATAAAAAGGGTTGGGGGTTTTGTATTATTTTGGTATGTCTTGTTTTACAGCATATCGGCTTCAATGGGTTCAATGCTGACAAAGTTTTGAAATAAATTCATTCTTAATGGATACTCAATTTTTTTAATAAAAACATTTTTCTATTTAATAACCCATAGACGGGACTATGTGCCATGTCTATATATTTACCTAACCCCTTTGCTATGAGCAGGATACAACACGAGGTCAATTTGTACATGGTTCTATTGAATATGTACAATTTTGAAACAGAAATGTACATATGTGTGTGAGTGTGTATGTGCGTCTGTATGTGGTGTGTATGTTTGCCCCCCCCCACACACACGTAAAAGTTTGGACTAAACAAAATCAGCTGTACAGTTCAGATGCGCCAATAACAGTGCAACGGTGTGCCACAGGTTCTTTGAACAACACATCTCCGGCTTTTCCTTCTCCTACATAGGTTGCCTTACTGAGGTTAGAGACTCTGGTCTGTGTTACTATTTTATTCATAGCCATGGGTTGACAGATCAGTTTGATAACCGCCTTTTTCAAGAGCATTGGTGAATTTTAGCATTTTTATAGGATTTTATGAGAAAATTGCAATAAAATATGCTATAACACTGGTTTACAAAAAAATATTTTTTCTCTGAGGCAAAAATGTGAATAGGTGTTTTTTACTAATTTGGGTGTGCTGAATTCAAATTTATAAATAGATTTGCTCTATCACCTCTAGTTTTCTGTCTTTTAAATAGTCTCATTTTAGTATATACAGAGTATATACGTACTTATTTCAACAGTTGCAGCAGCTTATTACAGAAATAAACTGGAGAGATAAAGAACTGACGGAATAAATATACTTGGATGACACAATGTACACAGTTCATAGTACCGCAGACAGTTAGAAATGTGTTTTCTTAGATGATCTGCTGACTGCCAGTGCAATACTGGCCAGTGCACTACTGGCTGTTGATTGAGACGTGTTGGCTACGTTTAAGTGCCAAAATCAGTCTTGATATATAGCTATATATATATAATGTAATGCTATCACTTACATTTATTGTGTAATAACTAAAAAAATTACATAAGTCACACAATATTAGTAATTAACCCTGAATGCATATACGCCTTTATGTACAGTATGTGTACAAAATGTACAGTATGCATATCTAAAAACTAGAGGTGATGAGTAAAAACGGATTTCAAATTTGAATTCAGCACCCCCAAATTAGGTTAAAACAGCTATTTTTGTGCTTGCCTCAATTTCTTTTTTAAACCAGTATCATAAAAACTGGTAGTATGTAAATATATAAAAATATTTAAAAATATTTTTAAAAAGACAAGGTATTCAGAGGATGATTTTTAAAAATAAATAGAAGCATTAGCCCATGTAAAAATGTTTCGGTTTGTCTATTAAATCATCGTCGGGGTATCATTGATATGTTAAAAAGTTACAAGATACTTTGTCAATGAGTTTGTTGTATTGTTTGTTTGTTGTTTTTTTCTCAATACATCATAATACATATGTCACGAGATCCAGAAACAACAGGTAGTTTTGTGAGAAAAAAAAATCCTCATTTTCTCCAAAGAAGATTATCCGTTGATTAGGAGGTCTGAATTGATAATCAGATGCCGCCATATTAACAAGCTCGTTAGGTTGATATAAAAAAAATAATGGGTTATTTAGGACATTATAATTGGCAAGCCTAGTTCGCATCAGTCGCACCTCCCACTTTATTAATGGAGGGGTGTCAGGGTTGGGCTTGCAGGACAGAAGTAGAAATAGAAAGTGCAATTGATTTTTGGAAAGGTGTCTGATGATTGAGAATAGTCAAGAAACTGGCAGTAACCCGAAGAAAATGTTTGCGTATGACAACCTCTTTATTTGTGGT
>CM042159.1:14956869-15041869 GCA_023376005.1 Doryteuthis pealeii | reverse complement strand
TTTTTTATTTTTTTGAAAATCTAACAACCTTGTGCCGATTTTCATAGATTGGTATGCGTGATTTTCCTCACATCAATAATGGGACCCTCCCCTCCACAACGGCACCATCCCACCCACCCCAACCCCCGCTTCCCCTTTCACTCAAACTGATTGATCACCGCCACCGCCGCCCCTGGCGTCATCAGCGATAAACCTGAGCCTCAAAGACGTTTCAGTTTTCCTCATTATAACGTCGTCATTTTCAGAGCTTGGATGGTTTCATATCAACCCCCCCAACAACACCCACCCACCCCAAACTCTATTGATCGACGTAGATCATTTAACATCACCAATGTTCACATTTTGCCATCATTATCATCATCATCATCATGTTCATCATTATCATCATCATCGACAACACCACCACCACAACAACAACTACAACACGTCACACACGCTCTCTGCATTAACAGTTCTCTGGCCGTAAACACATTTTCTACAAACGCTACATTTAGTCCTTTGTTGTTGTTGTTGTTTTGTTGTTGCTCTTCTTCCTCTTCTTCTTTAATCATTATCATCCATAGCTCTCTTACTTGTTGTTGTTGTTCTTCTTGCTCTTGTTATAACTCTGGCTGCTGCTGCTGCTGCTGCTGTTCTTGTTCTTCTTGTTCTTGTTCTTGTTCTTCTTCTTCTTCTTCTTTAGCATCATATTGTTGTTCTTGGTTCTTGTTCTTCTTCCTCCTCTTGTTTAATAATTATCATCCATAGCTCTCTTCCTTGTAGTTGTTCTTTTCTTGCTCTTGTTATTACTCTTGTTGTTATTCTTATTCTTTTTCTTCTCCATCTTGTTGTTGTTGTTGTTGTTGTTGTTCTTCTTCTTCTTCTTCTTCTTCTTCTTCTTCTTATTATTATTATTATTATTATTATTATTATTATTATTACTTATTCCATTTATTCTTCTGCGACTCCCTTTTTTCTTTTGAATCTTCATCTTTATTTGTATTAGATTTCTTTATCGTCTTCATACTCCTCCTCCTCCTCCTCCTCCTCCTTATCATCATCATCATCATCATCATCATCATCATAATCTAATTCTTCGTCCATTTCTTCTTCATCGCTTTCTTTTTCTTTTTTCTATTTTTTCATCATTCTCCTGTTTTTTCTTTCAATTCTTCATCTCTTTTTTTCTTATTACATTTCTTCCCCATCGTCCCCCTCCCAATCATCATCTCTTCTTCTTCTTCTTCTTCTTCTTCTTCTTCTTCTTCTTCTTCTTCTTCTCTCCCCGATTTAATGAATCTCAATTAATCAACAATCGTAAATAATTCATTAATTTACGTGATTTCCAAACTGCTGTTCTATTTTTAATCTTTCAGGTCGTCATGTCCCGCCTAGTTTTTTTTTTTAAATCACTCGCTTCTAACAAATCGTGTGTACATTCTCAAACTGTAACTATTTCATTATTTCACGTTTAATAAAATGGGAATAACAGGTAGTGCAGTTACCATTGTCATGTCAATCTTATATACCACTAGCAGAGCCATACGGCGTTGTCCGGGATTTGAAAAATTAAAGATAAATATCTTATCCCTTTCTCTGTCTCTCTGTCTCTCTCCCTCTGTCTGTCTGTCTGTCTGTCTCTGTCTCTGTCTGTCTGTCTGTCTCTCTCTCTCTCTCTCTCTCTCTCTCTCTCTCTCTATATATATATATATATCAAAACCTCCACACGAGCAGGATGCGACACAAGCTCAATTTCTTACGCGGAGTTTAACAGGTTTGAATTCAGATTTTTCCTTCTCCTAGCCTGGTTACCGATCCAAGGTTAAGATCCCAGTCTGCCCTGCTATTTACTCATAACTGGAGAGAGAGAGAGAGGTTGAGTGCATACCCTTCCCAAGGGTATATTTATATATAGGTTAATATATATATATATATATATATATATATATTATTTGTCTTATCTTTTGTTCTTTACGTAACCATGTTTTAAGTTGTTTATTTTCATTATCATTCTTGTTGGCATTTTTTATTTTATTTTAATTATTTTTATCCATTCTTTATATGTATCTCTCTCTCTCTCTCTCTCTCTCTCTCTCTCTCTCTATATATATATATATATATATATATATATATATATATATATATATATAGATTCGGTCACTTTTTATTTGTAATCGAAACTACGTCACAATCATTTCAGGAATTACGGAAGATTATCAATGAGTATTTGATTTACAGTCAATGTCACTACAACATTAAAATAAAGGGCAATGTTGATTTATATATATATATGCCCAGAATGGAGACGCATCATTTCCTGGTCTAATGTCTTTTTTAGAAGTTTTAATAAATACATGTATGGTAGTATTGATTCATATATAGTCTGTTTTATTTTAATATACATTCAAGTTATTTAACGTATAGAGTTTCACGAGAAAATTAATTACAAAAAAGTCCTATAAACTTGTATATATAATGTAATTGATATAGGCCACTCTGAGAATATTTAAATTTGATTTACACTATTTGGTAGTTTTATGGGACTGAAAAAGAAAGTTTTAAGCAAACTGCTTTTGTTCGCCTTGACTGTTCATCGGATCTTTAATATATAGGTCACATGAATTCGATGGGCTGTAACAGCTGTTGATGATAAAAATGGCGATCTTATTTATGATGGGATAAACGATAATATTTAGCATTTCATAAATATCTCAGTGATATCGACAATTTGGATCATTAAAAGATGGCGGTGAGTGCGTGCGCAGACCCCAACAAAATCATCATTCAGATTCAAATAAGTATTTTGCTAGAGACTAAAGCATGGGCCATGCTGAGAATGGAATATACACAAATTAGAACACACACACACACACACACACACACACACACATATATATATATATATATATATATATATATATATATATATATATATATATGAATGAAAGGAAAAGTTAAAAAAGAATACCCCAGGAAAACAAGAAAACTATATGAAACTAAGCTGAGCAGCAGAAATCTCATTAAAGAAATAAATACATATATATATATATATATATATATATATATAATATATATATATATATATATATATATCAATGCCCCCGCACGAGCAGGATGAAAACACAAGGTCAGTTTCTTGAGAGGAGTTTAACAGGTCTTAACCGGTTATATTGCAAGGTCAAAGAGCCCAGCCTATCCAACTATTTATCCATGGCTGGAGGGAGAATAGTTAGAGGCATAACTTTTCCAATGGCATTATGCTATGTAAAATGCAGACAGTCTTGTCACGTATTTAAACTCATTTCCCTCGAAACCATTACATACAACGCATCAGGAAAGTAGAAACATAAGGCAATTAGAGTAACCTCTCTTGACTTTCAAACAATTGAAAGTCTCCGTGCGAAATAAACAAATCATAGCTTTTTCGAAAACAATACAACTGCATGCTCTTAATAACAATTAAGTTCATTTCAGATAATTTTATGCTAGGAATTTAGCCAACTGACTTTCACTTTGAAACAAGCCGGTAGCCATTTTGAAAGTCTTCGTGCGGAATACACAAATCTTAGAAACTTTTCGAAAACAATACAACGGCATGCTTTACTTAAAAAAAATATCATAAAATGTGTTCTTAATAACAATTAAGTTCATTTCAGATAATGCGAACGCACAATTTTATGCTATGAATTTTAACAACTAAAGGTGAAAATTACCTCTATATATATATATGGAAAGAGGATTAGAATAAATCCGATAGAATGTGGTGGAGATGTGAGGAACAAAATAACAAAACTCAAAAGAAATGACTGATGATGCCGAGCTCAAAGCTCTAGCGAAATATATACTACACACTTTTGTCTGAGTTTTTTCTTTTGTTCCTCACATCTACACCACACACACACACACACACACACACACACATATATATATATATATAGAAAGAAAAACTTAACAAACCGTTTTATGGCTATAATACATAATAATAATGATAATAATAACAATAATATATATGTGTGTGTGTGTGTGAGCGTGTGAGCGTGTATATATATATATATAATATATATATATATATATATATATATATATATATATTATTAGTGACAGACAATTGTCCATATTTCTGCTTCTATTCTTACTTTATCTACGTACCTATCACTAATTATGTACTTTGTAGGACACCATAGCTCATTAGTAATATCAACAATATGTTCTGAAAACGAGAATGGCACGTAAATCATGTTATCTGCTTATCTGACCCAAACCCTACCCCTAAAATTATACTTTGAACCCACGCATGCGCAGAGTCACCCCCTCCACACACACATACATACACACACACATACACACACATAAGAGGCATGGTGTCTATGTTAACCTCAAATAAAACTGAGTTATATTTCAAACTAGATGAATACATCACCACACTGTATGGTAAGCCTCTCAAATTATTCGAACAGTTTACATATCTAGTAGTAATATCTCATCTACAGAAAGCACTGTCAATATACATATAGAAAAGCAAGGGCTGCTATAGACACACTAGCGATCATATGAAAATCTGATCTCAATGATGTTTCTTCCATGCTGTATTTGTTTTGAGTAAAACTTTTCACGCTTCCTATACTATACGTCCTTCGATTTTAAGTACATTTATTTTTTTCAAAATTTTCTTTTAATTATATTACTTCAATATGTAGGCAATAATATTTCATCTATCTATCTATCTATCTATCTATACACACACATACTCTCTCTCACACAACCACACACAGACACAGACACAGACACACACACACACACACATATATATATATATGTATGTATGTGTGTGTGTGTGTGTGTGTGTGTGTGTGTGTGTGTGTGTATATAATTATAGATACTATATTTCTGTGACTAAAATTTCATTTGGTTAACACATGAAACTTAAATAATGGAAATACCTGCTCTGCTACATAGCATTGAGCAAACACTTTACTTATTTGCAGTTCTTATATATATATATATATATATATATATATATATATATATATATATATAGAGAGAGAGAGAGAGAGAGAGAGAGGGGGAGAGATAGATAGATAGATACATAGATAGATTATGGAGGTGAGTCGTGTAATGGTTAGAGTCATAGGAAATGGACTCGTCGACCCAAGTTCAAATCCTGGATGAGACTGTTTGCATTTCACATAGCGCTAATACCCTTTGGAAAGGTATGAATCCAACTCTTCTCCTCTAGCTAGGGGTAAATAGTAGGGCAGACCGAGCTCTTTAACCTTGGTTAGGCAACCAGTCTAGGAGAAAGAAAACTCTGAATTCAAAGCCTTAAACTCCGCTTTAGAAATTAACCTTGTGCCACATCCTGCTCGTACAGAGGGGTTTGATATATATATATATATATATATATATATATATGTTAAAATAAAAATATTTTATATCTTTTTATTGATGATATTGACAATATATCGATTTATTAAAAATCATCATCAAAGCGTAATGCTAATTTGGTCCGTTTTTTATTTCAATCATTTTATTTTAATTTTAAAGGTGTCAAAATATAAAGTCACGTGCATAATAGAACACTACGTAGAATTATGAAATCTTTCGTTATTCTCACACATCACAATCATCCCCAAAGACAAGGCTTTTTTAAATATATCCCCATACTTATCGACACTTGTACTTGAAAATCATAGAATCCCTTTCACAAACCATTTTAGACATACTTCCGAACAAATTTAAATTTCACATTATTCCAATACACTATTCATATTTTACACACACACACACACACACACATATATATATATATATATATGAGGAAAGGGGGGTTTGAATAAAGATGTCCCCTATAACCAATCAAATCTGTCCCTCACCACGAAACTTACCCACCTACCCACTTCCCCCTTCTATAAAACACGTGTATGATCCGAATAATTCAATAAAAGATGAAGAAGAAGCCGAGTTCACACTCCAGCGAAATATACTACACATTTTCGTCTGAGTTTTCTCTCTCATTCCTTATATTTTACCCCATATATATATATATATATATATATATATATATATATATATATCCGTTTAAATTGTTTCGTCTTGTTGCCAACATCTCAAAAATTCGCTACATTTGTTGACAAAAGATATACATGAGACATGACCGACATATATATGGCGCGAAATGCCCACGTTGGTGAATATTGTAACGTCTTTCGTTTTTTGCAGTATTAAGGTTTTTTTTTTGTTTTGTAAACTCATTTTGACTTTCCTCTCCGACCCAAACAACTACGGGAGTGAATGAGCTCTGATGATGATTTTTGTAAAATGGAAATATTGATCAGTATCAGCTATGATTATATTATAAATTGTTTTCTTCTTTAACAGCATTGTGTGATGTTTTCATTCCACCTTTTCTTACTCATATATATATATATATATATAATGATTATTTACTGTGTTTTGAGAATACAAGCAAGTAGGCGTTCGTTACTGCCAATCTGAAGACTGACATGAGAAAGGTAAGAATATTACACTTGAAATATTTGCCATATGTTGAATTACTTAGTACAAATAAACGAAGGCAGGTCAATCATACATCATTTTATTGATTAATCGAATTAATTATCTATCTCTTGTGATTCATCGATTTATCCATCTAACGAAGAGGATATACATCAGTTTCGAGAGGAACTGAAATGTTATTTCACTCTAAACATTTGGTCGACTCGTGTGGTTTAATGGTTACAAGAGCTGCACTAGCTAAACTAGGCAAATCGTTCGATCCTAGCTGGATACCCCATACTTCTGACCTCCTATTGTAAATGGCAATATATTATCTCTCCCCTCTCTCTCTCTCTCTCTCTCTCTATATATATATATATATATATATATATATATATATATATATAAGATTTTTGGATGTTTGTTTTTAGAAGCAATGTTGAATAAATTATTATTTATATTTTTGCTTGAAGGCAATTATAAATGCATGTATCGTATAAAATTCGATAATTATAGAAAATAAACTTGACAAGTAAATCCCGCAAAGGATGGCTCGCCATGCAGAACACCGTACAGACTGTTTCGACTTTATTAAGTCTCTTCAGCGATGTATACTAACGACTCCCCTCCGACAGGAATCGAAACCGGGACTTCACAGGCATAGTCAGAGACCATATCCGTTCGGCCGCCGGTACATAGCGAACAATCCCTGCGAAATTAACCTTGTCAAGGAAACTATTACACGCCCCTGCCATAGCAGGCAAGTAGACGTTTATTTAGTAAACAAACCCGGCCGTTAAGCTCTTCGGCGAAGTGAATAAGATTTTTGGATGTTTGTTTTTAGAAGCAATGTTGAATAAATTATATATATATATATATATAAAAAATTACCAACCCCTACGCACGAGCAGGATGTGACACAAGGTCAATTTCTTAAGCGGATTTTAACAGGTTTGAATTCAAAGTTTTCTTCTCCTTGACCGGTTTCCTAACCAAGGTTAAAGGCCTGGTCTGTCCTACTATTTATCCATAGCTGGAGGGAGAGTAGGATTCATACCTTTCCCAAGGGTACTAACGCTAAGTGAAATGCAATTACCAAGTCCAGGATTTGAACTCGGGGCAAACCAACTACTACAAAAGTGTAGATATAAATACACAACATATATTACTTCTTTACCGCTAGGCATGACATAAACCCAGACGTGTTGATATGCCGTTAAAATCAACCAACCAACCAAGAACAAAAGAAGCATTTGGTGAAGAAAAGTCAATAAGTGTCAGGCAATTAAATATATATATATATAGTCATCCACAGACACGTGTTTCGCCTTATCTGTGTAGCTAGACATCTGTAAGCTACCTACAGCCGGGATTGAAATCCGATCGGTTCATTGTCAGTCAGACACCTTAAAATGCCAGGCTGTCACACACACAGAAGCGAAGGGGATTTTAACTGTTTTAATACAAACATCGCTTTGTATGTAAAGTCCGTCATATAGTGCTCCATCCCTTATATAGGAGAGCGTTGCGTTTACGCTTTAGTTGGCGGTTGTTATCGAAATCCCCCCGAAAGTGCTCAACCCTAGGGCGATGGGGAGCATATATATATATATATATATATATATATATATATTATACCAGAGAGAAACAACAAAGAGCGAACAGAAAAGGAGAACCGTTGAAGATCTGAGCAAGATCTCAAAGAAAACAAACACACCTACAATTCTAGAAAGAAGGCATTCTAGAATGACGACAGAAGGCCAGACAGAAAGGCAGGTAGTCCGACGAAATAAAAAAGAGCCAAGCATGTGGGAGCGAAAACGCAAATGCGTTTGCAAACTTTATAACAACAATAACAAAAACACAGTTGACAATTGCGTCGACAGGCGGTCGCATTGATTTCTCCATTTTGTGTTTGTGTCGTTTTACAAATGGCTCGCATGACGGTGCGCATGCGCAAGTTTCGCGCAGAAAATGAAAGAAAGTCGAAATGGTTGTCTGCGTTTTGTGTATTCAGAATTGTTTACGTGTTGTTTTTTTTTTCTTTGTATCGTTTTTCTTTTTATTGTCTTTTGTCTTGGCTTTTTTGTATGTTTTCGTTTCTATTCTACTGGTCTTACGTGTTCTAATAAACAAGTTTATAGAAATTGGAATAATCAGAAAAAAAAATAACATGAAATAACTACAACTCCCGCGATTCAAATAAAGGAATTCCCTGAAGGTTACCGAGTACAATAGACACATGAAGAAAACCCAAGAGTAAAGCAGTATTATTGTGTTACACAAAACTCCATAGGTCCCTTAAAAGTTACCTGCTGAGTATTACAATACTTGTGGCCATTTCTAGGCTGCAGGCGGAAGCAGTTTACAGTGGAGATCCCTGTTTTCCTTGTGTTAAGCTGAATCCTTGGTTGTTTCTCTCGTGTTAAGCAGAGTCCTTATTTGTTGATCCCTCTGTCCGTGGAGAATACGATCAACTGGACGGCTTTTAAAATCAGCGATTAAATAGTTAACTAACCACGTATTCGAGAGTGTTGATTGGCTGATTGAATCCATGCGGCCACGACGAGTCTATAAATTTAAATCGTGGCCTTATATTCCGAAATAACCCAACGCCTAGGGACTAATCCTTAAATTGATGGCTCGGTTCCAGGTCTGGAGAATGTGGAACACCCATTCATTACCATTGCTCCCAGGTCCGCTATGACCCGGAGTGGTAGTACCTGCTAGGGTCTCATCTATAGGTTAAATAGAAACAAATTTGTTTTAAAAGAAGTGAGTACCCATCAAGAATGAATAAAACAAAAACGTCTTTAACAAACTTGAACTTTACCCTATAAACTTATCCCTTAAAGTGATTTCCAAGCAACAAACATCTGTAAACGACCTACTGTCAAAAAACCTTGAAAAAGCTACAACAATAAATTTTGTTACATAATTATTAGATTTCTAATACTTATGTACAGTAGTGTAGAAACCAAAATGGCTGTTATAAGTTCAGCCGGTGGCCTTGAAAGATTGAATGACAAGGCTTGACCTCAGTCCTGATCCTCCTTCCGGTGAATACCGTGAGAAACGGTGGAGAAGACCCTCTTCCGGTTTAGATTAGAAACAGAGTTTTAGAGATCGGCCAAAACCACGACGGTGGTAAGTCGTATTATGCACGCTGCCGACTCAATCTGCGCAGGTAGTCTGGTGGGGATTTCAGAATAAAATATGATCTAAGTTAAATCGAGTCTTGTGTTATTATCTAAAAACTACCAATGACACAGGGCTTCTGATAAAGAGAAATTCCCAAATGGAAGACCAGACACGAAGCCCCCAAGACGAAGTCCAGACGCTAGAAGAGACGCTGGAAGAAGAATAGATGTAAGAAAGTAAGGAAAGAGAGTATACAACAATTTGACCATCCCTCACAAACCACAATTTGGCATAGAAAAACACTGGATGGGTTGACATGTCATTAAAATCAATTAATGAACCAATCCGTAAATTGTCTTCCGGTCCGAGGGACTTCCGGCCCCTTTCTCTTCATCGTAGTTTCAAATGAGACAACACTTACATTTCACCTCTCGCATTAAATTATAATTCAGACCAAACCGATTCACACTTTCAATAAATTGTCAATAAACCTGTTGATAAAAGCAGTTCGTCTTCAGAGTCTTGAGTGTTGGAAGTGGGCAATCTGAACATTAGCTGCATAAATGAGAGAATCCTCCTCTTGTTTAATTTTATTTAAGGAAGCCATATGTTTTGGTCGGCCATTTTCATTTCACCGTAAATCAATACAATTGCATGTTTTAACATGAAAATATCATTAAATGTGTTCTTAATAACAATTAAGCTCTTTTCAAATAATGCGCAAGCACAATTAAGAACAGTTTTTATGATATTTTCGTGTTAAATCATGACGTATTGATTCGAATAAATTCGTATTTTCAGTGTAGATTTACGGTGAAACGAAAATGGCCGGCCAAAACATATGGCTTCCTCAAAGCGAAATAAACAAGGGGAGGTAACTCTCATTTATGTAGCTAATGTTTAGATAACCTAGAAGTGTTTAACTGCATGCCAAAAGACAATGCTAGTGTTTTATTAAAACAAAAAAAAAACAGGATTGTTGATATGAGGGCCGACAAGGATAGCCACGAGTATGAGTATAGCAGTCCGTATATGTAGAAACAAATTAATTATTGATTAATTGTTTAATGTCATGCGTCTAGTGTCATACAATGCTTAGAGCTTAGAAAATCGTGTTCTTTATATACATTTACCAACCCCTTCGCACGAGCAGTATGTGACACAAGGTCAATTTCTTAAGCGAAGTTCAACAGGTTTGAATTCAGAGTTTTCCTTCTCCTAGACCGGTTGTTTAACCAAGGTTAAAGAGCCCAGTCTACCCTATTATTTACCTATATCTGGAGGAGAGTAGATTCATACCTTTCCCAAGGGTATTAGCACTAAGTGAAATGCAATTACCACGTCCAGGATTTGAACTCGGGCGACGTGTCCATTTCCCATGACTTTAGCCATTTTTTTTTTTATGTTCATATCAGATTTCCTTGTTGTTTCGTAAGAGATTTTAGCACGGTCAGTTATTGTATCATCCTTGAAAGTATTGAAAACAGAATATGGAGACAAATGATTTCTGCATTATTTAACCAAATATGTCGCGAAAAACAAGAGTACAGATGAAAAAAAAGATAGCAAGTTTCCACCCGTTTAGATATAACCAGAAATTAGACTCATTACTCTGGGAATAATAAAAAGTCGAGGCAACAATATGTGGGGGCCAATAACACCTAAATAAACAAACACTGACCACCCCACATCAAACAAGCCACTCTTGATGCATTTAAAAATGTAAAAGTCACGCGCACCGTACAAGATACACACATACTCACATTAACACATATATGTATGCACACACATACATTCATATGTATACATATGTGGTCATATACATAACTCCCAAGAACCCTCCCTCGATTAAAAAAGAACCCACCTCAAAGAGGTTTTTTTCACGGAACAGATGAACTTGCTACTTCTAACACACTCCTCTACACGGATTATAATAGCATGTCAAACCCTCAAAAAATATTTCAATTTCTATAATTCTTTTATAATGCTCCCTAAAAAAAACTCTCTAAAAACAAATTCTTCAAACAAGAAATCTTCTCCTGACGATGATTTAATGTCGAAACTAGTTGTGTGTGTGTGTGTGTGTTTGTGTGTGTGTGTGTTTGTGGTTTGTAGATATATCTGTAGAAATAAATCGATAATGCTACACATTCCTAATGTTTTTAGCAAAAGTTGGGCATATCATCAAACCGACGCTGTTCTATCCTAAACAGACAACAGAAATCTAAATGCCGTATTTGTTGAACTTATGTAAATAAAATTGATAATTTTAGTCTAGATAGGAAAATAAACTTTTCCTGACCATTGTGTCTCTTTCACTTTCACTCCATTATCGAACTGATTCTATAAATAGAACACACTTTATCTGCCTCTTAATAGAAGAGTGTATTGTGAAACCCAATGGGCATCCGTACAATCAAAAATGGATAAAGAATTAACTTTGTATAACTGTCAGAAAATGACAGCAATATGTAAGTAATTTAGCAATTAAATTGTACTTATAGAATATTAATATTCCTCTACAGTTTCTTGCTTTCGGCCAAGACTTTCCGAATATTAAACTGTAGGTAAAATGACGTCAAGAGAACAGGTGATTCTTTGCTTTGTCCGCTTTTTTCGTTAGGATTTCAATGTAAGCCTTAGTTTTATAAAAAAAAAAGGACCATATGACCTTTAGGCACCCCTTTTTGATCTCGATTAAGAAAAGACATGTTTTTCATTTACACCGTCAATATCCAATTGTTTTAACAGACGATTTTCAGATTTTTTAAAATTATAAAACTAACCCCTAACTCTAACCCCTAACAAACAACCGGATATTGACGGTGTAAATGAAAAACATGTCCTTTCTTAATCGAGATCTAAAAGGGGTGCCTAAAGGTAATATGGTCCCAAAAAAGTACACATGAAATAAAGGAAATGTCATTACTTTTTGACTCGCTCTAATAAATAAGGTCTTCTGGGACATGAAAAAATCCACCACTATTGATTTCATTGCAAAACAAAAATATTAGTGTAAACGGTTCTTCATATTGGCAACTCCTTATGCAAAATTCACCTTATTTATTGAATGGTCCTCTTATACGACTGATTATTGCTTATTTGATGAACGTCTTTGTCTGTGCGTTTGTATTTGAGGTTAATTTCGCGCGCATGCGTGTTTTTCTGATGTTGTTCTTGATTCTATTGCAATGACCTAGTCAGTAATCTTGTTCTTCACCTATTTCGCTAATAATTGCGATTTTCTTATTCTTTTCATTTGTCGGCAACACAGCCGCATACTTTGACGTACAAGAAACGAAAAAAAAGAAAAGAAAGAAGAAGAAGAAGAAGAAGAAGAAGAAGAAGAAGAAGAAGAAGAAGAAGAAGAAGAAGAAAGGCCAATGTTTCGTCTGGAATTTATTCCCTGTCTGTGCCAGGACGTATGCTCTTTTGTTCCTGGTCTTTGTTGTTATTGATCTAGACTGTTGTTGTTGTTGTTGTTGTTGTTGTTGTAAGAAAGTCGTTTCCGTTCGCCAAAATCGTGGTTTCTTGTTGTTGCTGTTGTTTCTTTTATTATGTTATATCGTTGTTCTCATTACTGTGATTCTTATATTATAGATCAATACATGAACCTGATGTGTCCACTCGTATTCCTTGGATTGATCGTCTAATTTTTATTCAATGAACAAAAAGCCATTCCCTTGGATTTTGGAAAGAAATTTCAATCCAATTTCAAAACGATCTTCTGCAAATACGAGGACGAGTCAAAAAGTAATGCCATCTTTGTTTAGGACAGGTATAATTACTAACACAGGAACATATATCATACATAAAAATGAAGCTAGTCCTCTATGGATCACATCCGTACTTCTCCACATAGGGGAGTCAAAAAGTAATGCCATTTTGTTTAGGACAGGTATAATTACAAACACAGGAACATGTATCATACATCGAATGAAGCTAGTCCTCTATGGATCCCATCCTACTTCTTCCCCATAGTTGAGTCAAAAAGTAATGCCATTTTGTTTAGGACAGGTATAATTACAAACACAGGAACATGTATCATACATCCGAATGAAGCTAGTCCTCTATGGATCACATCCCTACTTCTCCACATAGGTGAGACAAAAAGTAATGCCATTTTGTTTAGGACAGGTATATTACAACCACAGAAACATGTATCATACAGCAAAATGAAGCTGGTATTCTGTGGTTTACATTCATACACCCCCTCATAGTCACTGCTTCTCTCAATAGCAATGTTCCACCTTCGAATGAGAGAATATATCCCTGTCCAGTAAAATTCTGTTGACTGTTCTTTGAGTCACTTCTTCGCTACAGATTTCACTTCCTCGTCACTGGAATAATGTTTGCCTCTCTTCGGCCCCATGAAAGAGGGTTTGGGAGGCAAACATTATTCCAATGACGAGGAAGTGAAATCTGTAGCGAAGGAGAGATTCAAAGAACAGTCACCGAATTGTGCTGGGAGTATTCTAACTGACCTAGCAAGTTGCGAGATAGAAATTAAAAATGGAGCATAAAAAAACAATGTGCCTATCCCTGTGAGACACCCAGCGAAAGAGGAGCCCCCTTACTTCCGCTTGAGATACCCGCTGTGGTTGGTGGTGTAGTAGAGTTCGATTCTCGCTGGATGTTGTATACTTGCAACCTTGTGTCACATCCTACCAGTGGCGAACGGGTTGGGTGAATACCTACCCGTAAGAAGAATTTGAATCAACACGAACTGGAGACAATATGTGCCATCGAAGAAAACAATGTATTTTGCCATCCTGTAGGCCTTAAGCCAGAGCGCTTGTCCAGTGGAATTGGATCCTTGGTAAAGTGTCCTCCGATAATGAATTCTTTGGTTCTTTTGGTAAAGAGTCCTCAGTTCGTTCGTCAATGGTCGTAAGTTCCTCCTCAATGATTGCAAATGAACTGTGGCAAGTACTCGTGTTTAAGTAATGTATCAGCCATGCAGTATGGCTTTGTTGATTGGCCGGAGGAGTAAACGATGTGACCTAGGCTAGTCTATAAATCCAGGTGGGGAATTAGAGCACACCTAATATATAGAAATATTCCACCAATAGGAAATGCCTATCTCGTGTTTGATATGAAAACTCTCGTAGTATATAAAAATCATCGGAATCCGATAAATTGCCTTGGGTGAATATGTTCTACATCCGATTTGATTAAGATATAATTATTCAGTATTTTAGTCTTTGCTTTGTTTCGCAGTTAAAAAAATTATATTTTCATTTTAATTCACTTCTATATTGTTATTTGCTCTTTTGTCTCAATTTTGTTAATCATGAAATGAATGAAACGACAAAAAGCAATTCGGTAGAGCATCTGACTATGAAATACAAGGTTCCAGATTCGATACCGGTCCTCGCCAACGCAGCACACGAGTAGAACAGCTTAGATCTGAGCGAGAATGTGGGTAGATGATGTTAAGTATGGTGCTCCACCTCAGACACAAAAACAGTGTCCTTGGTCTAGCGCTTGTGAATAGAGGATATACTCCCTCGCTGTCCGTCTGATACCAACAATAGTCCCTTCCACCAATGACTGTTGTATCTATTGATATACTTGGAAATATACGAGTTTAGAAAGTAATGAAACTAATGTATATTTATATATCAGGTTGGTAATCAGCTGATCAAATTCATTAAATTTAACTTGCGATTAATATTAATACTTTGTTTATTTATTGTTATTTAATGTTTATCATTTGTACGTTTTATACTAAAAAATAAATTTAATATATGAAATTTATTACACCAAAAGATATATTCATTGGGCAGCTGGGAAAACACTTTGGCCTTTGATACTGGCTTAGAATTGAGAAATAATGAATATATCGGCAGTCTGGCTGTCGTCTGTCTATCGGTCTGTCTGTCCCACTGTCGGTCTGTCTGTCTGTCTGTCTCCCCCACTCTCTCTGTCTGTCTGTCTGTCTGTCTGTCTCTCTCTCTCTCTATATATATATATATAGATAGATAGATAGATCAGACTAGGTTCTTTAACCTTGACTTAAGTAACTAGTCAAGATGAAGGAAAACAAAATTCAAACATGTTAAACTAAGCTTAAGAAATTGACCTCGAGCCACGTCCTACCCGTGTGGTGGGGTTGGAATATATATATATATATATATATATATATATATATATATATATATATATAGAAGCTAAGATATCTATCTATATAATCTATCTATCTCTCTCTCACTATATATATATATATATATATATATATATATATATATATATATAGATAGATAGATAGATAGATAGATAGATAATATCGATCTCAGCGTGGGAAGAACCATCCATCCAGCTTTGACTGGTGAACCTGTATATCTTGAAGGAACTGCAAAGACTTTCCCATTTTCTTAACTGAAAGAAGTAGAGGTTCACTTCAGTCGGCTTTTGTCTGTTTTCATGCTCTCCTGTTTATCGTCAACCCATTATGTAAGCCATTGTTTGTCATCCAAAGAAAGTTTCAATGTCCACGTTTTAATGCAAACCATCTTGACAATGCCTACGTCTTACTTAATACACATGGGAAAACTTTCAATTCAGCTGGCAGAAATACAGATGGTCGAAGGTGACTCAGTTAGAGATTATAACCTATATATATATATATATATATATATATATATATATATATATATATATATATATATATATGTGTGTGTGTGTGTGTGTGTGTGTGTGCGTGTATTTTCTTTAATGTAAATATATATATATATATATATATATATATATATATACATGCATATATATATATGAATATATGAAAAATTTCTTAGCAATACAAAATTTTACTAGGACACGTAAAAGCGTATTCATCTTGAAAGCGATGGAAAAAAATGTATAAAAAGAAAGTAAGGGTATCCTTAAAATTAAATGTATAATCTAAAATAAATGTTCTTTTTTCGATCAATTCTCATCGGAGAAATTCATTGATAGCAGGTTATACGTAGGTTGGAATTGTTGACAAAAAGGTATTTTTTTTTCTTTTTCTTTTCTTTTTCCATAAGAACGAGAAATTAAGAGAAATTACAAACCGTGCGGAGGGGTTCAGAAATTTCTGGTTCCACCACACGAAAGGTTGAGGCTTGATGTGTGAATATATATATATATATATATATATATATATATATATATATATATATATTCATGTATATAGAGTGTGTTCAGGATAAATTATAATTTTATAAATTATTAAATTAATTTTTACAAGATATTTCCTGAGAAGGTGGGAGCTAGAAATTCGATGTCAAAGGGTTTGTATCACAAGTAAGTGAAATTATCAAATTTATTAAGAGTAAAAAAAAAACAATTTGAAATGAAAATTTAGTTCTGTCCCCCTAAAAGAATATGTAGCGTGCATTTATTAATCATTAATTAAACAATTCCTTCGAATATTTTACACATAAACTTTACACAAAACCGAAGGTGTTTATTTATTTGTAAACTTTTGTTAACGAAAAGAGGACAGGAGTAAAACATAATTTTTAAAAACTGATTACAGGATTGTTCTTTATTCCATGTATTGACAATTTTAGGTATTGTGACGTAAGCAGTGACGTAGTTTTGATTATAGACTAATAGGTAACGCAACTCTATTATTAATAGAAGATATAGCACAAATTCTCATATTGCTAAAATGTAAACGTAACCAAGCAAAAACGGTTTATCATACTGTTATAACCAGTTTAAGGTCAATAAATAATAACTCAACACGGGTATAAAATGTAGGGTACAGATTGTATTCAGCAATATCTATCAACGTACAATGGAAGGGTTTCCTTGTTACAGTTTACACGAGAACAGGTATCTGCTACTTCTCCTATTTACATGTGTCCCACTTTCAAACGATATGGCACAAGGCCGTTTTATGTGGGGACCACCCACAAGCCGAGACTCATGAGGTGGTAGGTAGAAAAATTTCGTCGATCCCAGCTCTGCCTCTTTAAGTGCAATGAGGCAGGTATCTGGGATCGACGCTATTAATTTAGCAGCTCAGTGGACCCCCGTCCCGAAGGACAGGTGTATCTGCTACTTCTCGTTTGAGTAGCTTTACTCTGTTAAATATATACCCTTTGGGTAAGTCCATGTTCGTGTCATAGGTGAGTTACCTACAACACATACCGAGATACGTATTTTAAGGCAATACATATAAAATATGTATAAAATAAAGCAAATTTACAATGATTTGTAAAGCAACTTAAACAACAGTAAACATGTCGAATAATCCCTTTCTATGTGTGTCTAAGTCAGTTTCATTAGAATTGAAAGCAATAATTAAAAAAATTTTTTTCACTGGTAACGTTTTTGTTTAATGCTGTAAATCTATTAATAATGGAGATTCGCTTCCGTTTTTTGTCTGTAACAAAAATTGCATCTCTGCCTACGTCACATTACCCAAAATCGTCATAACATAGAATAAATACACTCAAAATTTGAACATGCAACATTAGACAGTCCTCATTGTTTTTAAAACAAGTTTTAATAAATACATGACTGGTATTATATATCTATATATAGTTTGTTTTATTTTAATACATATCTAAAGTTTACATTTCAAATTGTTTTATTTTTTAATCCTTTAATGAATTTGATGATTTTACTTACTTAGGGTACAAACTCGCTGACATTGAATTTTTTACTCCCACCCCTTAGGCAATATGTTTCAAAAATCTATTTTTCATCGCCCGGTTGGCGTTTTTTATTTTGAACTAGTTTAAATAAGATATCTAAATAAATTTAAATATCTTCTTTGAAGATCTAATTTTCATTCTAATTGAAAGAAACTAGCACAACTCTCATCAGAAAATTCCAAAATTACATTTGCATCCTTTAAAGACAATTTTAATGGCATTTCGTGTCATCCATAATTAACTTGGAAGATGCCAAGATTGAAATTTTCCAAAGAGAGAGTGAGAGAGAGAGAGAGAGAGAGAGAGAGAGAGAGAGAGAGAGAGAGAGAGAGAGAGAGAGAGTACTGGAATTAATCCAATCCCCGAATAAAGTAGCTGTTAGTGAAATATTATAGAGGTTCGTGACCAGCCAATTGATCGGAGGGGCCTCTCCAACCGCCCGTCTAGCCCAAGTAAGAGCCAAAGCGGAGTGTTGCATGCCATGGACTGCTCAGCTTCCAGGATTTTGTCCTTAAACACCATGGATCCTCCGATCTTCCCCTAGACTGGTTGCCTTACTAAGGTTAAAGAACCCAGTCTGCCCTAGTACTTAACCATAGCTGGAGGGGGGAATAGTTAGCGCTATGTGAAATACCAACAGCCTCGTCCAGGACTCTGTTTCATGCGAGTTTTCCTTCTGCAAGACTGGTTGCCTAACCAAGATTAAAGAGCCCAGTTTGCCCTACTGATTAACCATAGATGGAGATAGCGCTATGTGAAATGAAAACAGCCTCGTCCAGGATTTGAACTAGGTTCTTCATTTTTTTTACATTTATTTAAATTTATTTAAATTCCTTGAGATATTTACAAATATTTCTAGAAAACAAATTGAAAATATATGAATTGCATTGGGTTAGATATAAGATTCCTCGTCTATGTGGGTGTATTTACGATCGTATATATATATATATATATATATATATATATATATATATATATATATATATATATATCACAATTACTTGCAAATCCACGAAGCAAACAAATATATTTACTCCTGAATTTTATTAAAACACATTTAAGAGTACTCAATAAAAAGAGAGAGTAGGTGGCACACCCACTTACTTGTTATAAATACAGGCCGATGAAGATTCGCTATTGCGTGAAACTGCAGTCGGAATATATTAAGCCATTCGTTTTTAAAACCTATATGTATATATATGAGGGTAAGTAAACACACAAATGTGTTTATTTTTATATGGCTTTAAGCCGACAATTTTTGGGGGATATGTGCTTAATTGAAGTCATACCTAATTTTGAAAATTAATTCGTTAATAATTAATGAATTTAGGCGGGCATATATGTTCAAATCTAATGCTAAACATATATGCCCGCCTAAATTCATTAATTATTAACTAATTAATTTTCAAAATTAGGTATGACTTCAATTAAGAACATATCCTCCAATATATATATATATATATATATATATATATATATATATATGTGTGTGTGTGTGTGTGTGTGTGTGTGTAGAGTAAAGGATTGGGTAAATCTAACAAAATGTGGTTGAAAATAAAGGGAAAATGTGGATAAAACAACACAACTAAATTCAAATGATATTTCGCCTCAGTCCGATGACAGGGCTTTTTTGAATTTATAATTCTAAAGACAAAATGTTTTCCATCGTTCCTTGTGTCTTTTATCATTTAATGATAAGTTTTATTATCCAGAAACTGTACTGACAATGCAAACATTTCTACCAATTCCTTTATAGACAAATTCAGTTGTATTTAGTTAGTTGTTGTTCAACACAAATCACTCAATTCAACACTTCATTCAGGATTTGAACTCATGTAGCCATGTGCACTTCCCATGAAAATAACTGTTACACCACGAGTGCCTCCTTGTGATAGATTGCAAAGTATTAGAATTGTTCTTAACTTCTGCTTGTTCTTAACTTAACTTAAATTACATTTTCAGAATAAAAGCATACTGCAGAACCCATTTTGTCTTCGCAAAAGACCGAGCTGAAATATAATTTAAATTTAGTTGTGTTGTTTTATCCGCATTTTTCCTCTATTCTCATCCACACACACACACACACACACACACACACACACACACACATATATATATATATATATATATATATATATATATACAAAGGTATAAAAAAGTATCGAGATTTTCGGTACTATTTCACACACCTTGTATTCTGAAAAATTAACATTCCATTCATTTTTCATTTCTATATTGGTAAATATATTTTGGCACCTTTAAAATTAAAGGTATGGTTATGGCCTAAAATATGTTTAGCTAGGGCATTGTTTAAAATATTAACTCACACACACAATAGAACACTACGTAGAATTATGGAATCTTGCGTTATTCTCACACATCAAACCATCCCCCAAAGACAAGGCTTTTTTAATATATCCCCTTATTTAGTGACACTTGTAGTCAGAAATCATAAAATACCCTGCACATAACCATTTCCGTCATATACTTCCCTACAAATTTAAATCTCACATTATCCCAAAAACCTTACAACCATTCATACTTTTTTGCTTTATATATAAGAAAAAAAAAATTAAAAAAATAAAATAAAAAAATAAAATTAAAAAAATTCTTTTCTAAAAATCCGTTGCAGGCCTACCGTCAACGGGTTAATACTCTTCCTGTTTGAAAAAGACTATTTGTCTATTGTCGAGTTTGGAATATTTCTTCTTTTTTCAAAAACTGTTACAATAAGAGGTACATGACTGTCGCTGATCGGGAAAAGCGTTGGCGGATGTGCTTATATTTGAAATTACCGCATAACTTTTTTGCAACACCAATGTTTTCGTTTTGAATTCATATTATTTTCGTCTCCGCTATTGATAAGTCCGGAGTATAAACAAGCACTGAAGATGATCTTTATAAATCGAAATATTGTTCAATATTAGCTATGAATATGATATAAATCTTATATATAATATATATATATATATATATATATATATATATATATATATATATATACACGTAAACATGCAACACGAGAATATAGTTTTAAAAAAATAGCATTTGTATCATTTTCTAAAACAATTTCGTTTACCATAGCAAGACAACAACTTCAGTTCCGGAGATTTTCTGTAGAAGAGATTTTTATCTCAAAACATTAAGAATAAATCACAGGTTAACAAACAACACCATTGTTATCTTATTTTTCTTTACACTTGCAGTTGTAATAGCCTTCAAAACCAACCACCAAACCAATATAAACACAATTTTCAAACAAATTATAAAACCCTTTATAAATATATATATATATATATATATATATATATATATATATATATATATTGTGTGTGTGTGTGTGTGTGTGTGTGTGTGTGTTTATACATGTATAAATATGTTTGCCTTCTTGCCTGTCATACGTTGTGCACGTGCCCGTGTTCGTGTTCCAAAATGCTGAATCATTGCCAATGTCATCGTCGACTGACCTTATTTCAAGACGCGAGCGCCATCTGCTGTAAAGTTGTTGTTTTTTTCTCCTGTCCTTTTTCTTGTTGACAAAGAAGTCAATTCATCTTCCGATCTGATACTTCAACCCTTCTACATTACCAGGCCTTCTACACTCCCAGGCCAGTCCTAATATCGATAGCGTCATTATAGACCAAATCTTCGCTAGCTCTCTTTGAGGTGCCCCCCTTTCTCTTCCTACTACTACTCGTACACCCTCTTTGATTCTTCAGTTCTCCCCACCCTCTCTCTCCCCAACATCCAACTCTCTCTCTCTCTCTCTCTTTCTCTCTCTCTCTCTTTGACTCCCTGTTTCTCTCTCGCTCGTATTTCCACCACCCATCTCCGTCCAACGGGTTTGGACGGTGAAGAGAGATGTCGGCGCAAATCGTCGATAGAAATTGATTTCTTTCCTGTACACCATTTTCTTGTCAAAGAAAGAAGAAAAGATCAATTGCAGGGATGGTGAGGTTCGGTTCTACGTAGAACCTCGCCATCTACTGAACACCAAATGACGGTTTCACTTATTTGTGGTTGGCCAAGAAAAAAAGAAAAAAAAGAACAACAAAAAAACTTTCGTTTTCAAAACTTCTATTAGTTAAAGTTTAAACTACTATTTAAAAAGAATTAAAAATAAACAAGACAGACTGTCTTCAACCATTGGAAATTTGTATTGCAGTTCGTTCGGTGTTTGACCATTTAAATATCACGTTTATAATTCTTGTTAATTTTTAGTTTTATTCGTTATAATCTATACGCATATAAAGTTGTGTGTATGTCTGGGGGAAACTACGAAAATAAAACAATTAATGACAAAGTAAATACATATACACATTCACTATCACTAAATCTTGCTTTTGGAGCAAAAATAATGATGATTTGATTTATATTCGTGAAGATGATAATAAAAATAGAATTTTAAATAGTTACAGCATGGAATTCTTTTTTGCATTTGATATTTTAAATAGGAGACGTTAATTTTTCTTTTCAGTGTCTGTGCATCAACGGCCGGATCAACGCAAGGTATTTTTTACGTAGGGATTTTTATGGGGCATCCCACGAGGATTCAACTCACGATTCGGTAATAATGGATCTGCGGGACTAACTTAAAAAAATCCCCCTCTACCCAGGCGTCGCCGGGTTGCCACAGCTAGTCGATAATAAAATAATCATTTTCTTAATATTACACATCGGTCATTAAAATAACTAGCAAAATAAAAAAACGCCCTCTGGGCGACGTAAAATATATATTGCATGAGGGGATGGGAGTTGAAAATTTGGTATCAGAGAGTTTGTATCATAAGTAAAGTAAAATCATCAAATTTATTAAAGGAGTAAAAAATAAAATAAATTTATTAAAGGAGTAAAAAATTTAAAAAAAAATGAAATGGAAACTTTACATATATATTAAAATAAAACAAACTATATATAGATAGATAATACCAGGTATGTATTTATTAAAACTTGTTTAAAAAACCAATGAGCACTGTCTAACATTGCATGCTCAAATTTTGAGTGTATTCTATTTATGACGATTTTAGGCAGCGTGACATAAGCAGTGACGTAGACTTTGTTACAGACAAAAAACCAGAAGCGAATCTCTATTATTAATAGATATTATAATGGATTTTATTCCTCTTTTTACTAATTAGCAACTAACAAAGAAATTATTCTTTTAATTGTATTTTTTTAAAGTCATTAATAGGTAACTTTGAAAATGTCATAATAGTCGGTGTTTGTGTTGTTGGAAGTACATAGGCTCGGAGTCTTTTTTTGTTGTTGTTACCACAACTAGTCAAAACTTTTGTAATACTTTAGTAACATACTAGTTAGTGCTAGTGCATATATAAAATAAAGTAAAGTCGTCGGGGCGGCCTAATGTCAGTATCAGCCAGACAGCGAGGGGGTCTATCCCCTTTTCACTTGCGCTAGACCAAGGAGATTATTTTCATCGTCTGAGGTGGAGTGCCACACCTACCAGCAGCTCCTCCCTTTACCGTACAGATCCCTGTGCTACTCATACGCTGAGTTGACGAGGGCCGGTATCGAACCAGGAACCTTGGGATTCCTAAACGAACGCTCTACCGACTGAGCTAACTCGGTCCATAAACGTAACCGAAACATTTCATTCAGTGGAAGAAAACCGTTGTGTTGGTAGTATCGTGGTAGTTGCTGCGCTGACACGTTGTGCATAGCTTTACTCCGTGTCTGATTTGAAAGCCGTGCTGATAAACGCGCAACGTTGTCAAATTGCGGGAACTCGTCCTTTACGGGTTCGAACTGGGTCGCTGAAGCAACTGAACATATCTTTTGTGCAAAAGGTCAAGGTTCAGTAACCAGATGGTTCAAGAAATTTCACTCGGCTCCCAAGAATCTCAACAATTAGATAAGGTTAGATAGGCCTAAAATCGTCGATTCCGAAGCCGTGCTCCAAGCCATAGAGGCAAATTCGGCGTAGCATTCGGAGTGTATCAGGGATGTTATTCACCTTCACGTCCTATTATTATTATTATTATTATTATTATTATTATTATTATTATTATTATTATTCACCTTCACGTCCTATATTATTATTATTTATTATTATTGTAATTCACCTTCACGTCCTATTATTATTATTATTATTATTATTATTATTATTGTAATTCACCTTCACGTCCTATTATTATTATTATTATTATTATTCATTATTATTATTATTATTATTATTATATTATTATTATTATTATTATTATTATTGTAAATCACCTTCACGTCCTATTATTATTATTATTATTATTATTATTATTATTATTATTATTATTATTATTGTAATTCACCTTCACGTCCTATTATTATTATTATTATTATTATTATTATTATTATTATTATTATTATTATTGTAATTCACGTTCTATTTTATTATTATTATTATTATTATTATTATTATTATTATATTGTAATTCACCTTCACGTTCTATTATTATTATTATTATATTATTATTATTATTATTATTATTATTATTATATTGTAATTCACCTTCACGTTCTATTATTATTATTATCATTATTATTATTATTATTATTATTATTATTATTAATTCACTTCACGTCCTATTATTATTGTAATCTGAGTACATCTAATTGGTAGGCAAAGAGTTTACTCACTGGTAAATAGAATTAGATTTTAGAACGTGGAATACACGATTACCATCTGTGACCATTCGATTTCCAACATGCAAGCACGTTAATGTATCGGTAAATAAAAATATAATTGGGAAATAAATGTTTACACACAATAGTATACCTCTGTGTTGCTCCTGATATTATCAGAACTGTCAACGATAGGAGAAAGGAAAGGAAATAGGAGCGAGAGATAGTGATATATATATATATATATATATATATATATATATATATATATATATATATATATATATATATATATATATATAATCCAAAAGTCCAGAGAAGAAATCTTCCTTACGACACAAGAGTTTTATTTAAAAAAAAACTGTCGCAGTTTGAGACTCAATGTGTGCTCTTAATGTTAGAGTCACAGAGCAAATATATAAGTAAAGAAATAACAAAACACTTAGAGATTTAGCATATATATATATATATATATATATATATATATATATATATATATATATATATATATATATATATATATAGTATTAGTATTGGCAGGCTCTCTGTAGAGGACTGTTCTTGTCTGAAGTCACCCTGGTACAACACCATGAAGCTAGGAGGTCCAGAAGAAGAAAGCAGCGGCAACAAAGCACCGGCACATCAACATCTTCAGGGACAGCCTTCAGATGCGACATCTGTGGTCGAGAATGTTTTTTTCTAACTTTGGACTTTACAGTCACTGGAAGCGCTGTAACTTCAGGGGCACAAAACCTATATTATAATCTTCCGAGACTGAAATGCCAATACTCTACTATACTACTACTACTACTACTACTACTTATAAAAATAATATTAATAATAATAATAATAATAATAATAATAATAATATAATATATATATATATATATATATATATATATATATATATATATAGTCACCCACATACAGTCCTGTGTCGATGTATCACGTCTCTTCAGTGTGGCTAGACTTTGTAAGCTGCCTCAGGCCGGGTCGAAACTAGACCGATTTTCATCGGTCAGTGCCTCTAACAACCTGGCTTATCAGCACACCAACTAGCGGAAGGGAGTTTTTACACACACACACACACACACACACACACACATATATATATATATATATATATATATATATATATATATATATATATATAAAGGCTACTAAAATTGTGTCTCACGTTACCAAAATATTATAAAACTTTTGACTCACTCTTGTAATATTATCGCTTTTCGTATTTGAATAATTTCTTGCTAAAAGGAATGTTTCTGCAAATTAAGGCTAATCCTTTCCGGATTAAAAGCTTAATCCTTTTTAATCTGCGCGTCTCATACCAAGGTGTTTGTATATAGTTCACGTTGTATATAGTTTGCGCTAAAAGGGCTTTTACTCCCACCCAGATATTTTTGAATGGTATATTTAATTCTATCGTACTGGGGTAGACAAACTTGCTTGATATAAGATCCACTCATAGAATGTGAATGTTATGCTCCCACCAGAAAAAAAGATTTTTTCAACGCAAATAACATGAAAGATTTATTTGAATCTGTTAAAATAGATATCATTGTGTCCTTCTTGTGAGAAATAAAGAATATATCGAAAATTATAAATCTGATATGAAATACGTCCACAATATCACTTACGGAAAGGTAAGTGTAAGATAAAATGGATTACTGTCATCATGCATCCTGACAATTTGGTTTTAGAAGAAAAAAATTACTACAAACAATCCCTTACAAAACATGTATATATGTATATATATATATATATATGTGTGTGTGTGTGTGTGTGTGTGTGTGTGTTGTGTATGTCATATATATATTATATTATGTTAGATATCTATTTTTTTCTATCTTTCTTATTTTTTTGCATCTATTTTTCTATGAATCTATGTATCTATCTATTTTTTCTTTCTTTCTTTCTTTTTTGCATCTATTTTTCAATCTATCTTTATATCTATCTATTTTTCTTTCTTTCTTCCTTTCGTTCTTTATTTGCATCTAATTTTTCAATCTATCTATCTATCTATCTCTCTTTCTTTCTTTCTTTGCATCTATTTTTCAATCTATCTATCTATCTTTTTTCTTTCTTTCTTTCTTCTTTCTTTCTTTCTTTGCATCTATTTTTCAATCCATCTATCTGTCTATCTATCTATCTATCTATCTATCTATCTATCTATCTATCTTTCTTTCTTTCTTTCTTTCTTTGCATCTATTTTTCAATCTATCTATCTGTCTATCTATTTTTCTTTCTTTCTTTCTTTGTATCTATCTTTTTGTATCTTTCTTTCTTTCTATTTTGCATCTATATATTTAATATATAACGTCTATATAATAAATAAACACCTGGTGAGATTTTCTATTGAAAGAACAAAAATGTTGCCAAGAATTGCTGGAAACATACGTATGATTCAAAGAGATTTCACCGGAAGTCGAACACAAAACTTAGAGAACCCCAAGAGATATTTGCGTAATGACTATTAATGAAAGAAAGAAAAAATGAATCAAGTCAAATTAGCCTTAAGAAATGCAACAGAAGAATTCGGTTCAACGCCGGGTTCCAAATCTTGTTTTGATTTCCGCGGCAGTTTATTTAATTTTATTTCCTGAAAAATGGTCTTTTACTCCAAGAGGTCAAACACTTCCGGATTTCGAAAGTTTTTATTGGTTCGCTCTTTCCTTGCAGTCAATATCCATTCGGTTACGAAATAGACTATGTTTAAAAACTATTCTAGCAACTATATTCTACTTATGTGGTACATCTATATTGTCAATATATATATATAATATATAATATAATATAGTTTTTGAAGGCAAAATAATGCAAATTTATGTTGAAAAATATATTTATTTAATTTTTTTCTTCCTTTCTTTTTACTCTAGAGTAAAAAAAAACAAAAAATTAAATTGTTTTTCAACATAAATTTGCATTATTTTGCCTTCAAAAATATATTATTACATTTTAATTAATGCTTCTAACACACTATAAAAAATCTTTATATATATTATATATATATATATATATATAATATATATATATATAATATATATATATATATATACTAAACAAAACGTGACCCGTTGGACCACTCATTGAGCTCTAGGTAATAACTAAGATTAGGGAAAAGTAAGTTTGCAAAACAAATTGAATTAAAAAATAAATAAATAAATACGACCTGACAAACATTAAAATCAATTTGTAAGATTTCTAAGAAAGGAAATATTTGTCCAATTTAAGCTACGGGTTCTGCTTATGAAATTTAACATACAAATAGATTTAAAATTCTCCCAAAGAAATAACATACAAGTACATTTAAAATTCTTCCCACGAACTAACATATATAACGAGGAGGTCATCAAGATATACATAGTGAGCAGAAAGTTATAGGCAGAATGTAAAGTAAGTGATTGGTCAGTTTGTGACGTAATTAGAACCAAGTGAAATGGATTGTTTTTCAAACATAGTTTCAATCCTAAAAGCAATGAATAATTCATTATAATTTTCATGTCATTAAACTAAACAGTAAAAAAGCCTTTAGGAGACAAAGGTTGATTCGCTCAACCTCAATAATAATAATAATAATAATAATAATAATAATAATAATAATAATAACATGTGTGTCAGCTTATATGTATTTAATGTATATATACATTTTCATAATATATGTTCTTATAGTTCGTGAATATTAGAGCGTTATTGACAACTGAATGTCTTGTATATCCTCATAGGCTTTATACCTACTGTTATATCGATCGACAACGCATCAGGCAGTCGATTTTCAGGAAACGTCGTTTCGAATAGCTAACTTTATTTTTCATTGAATTGGAAAATAAAGTAAATATGATTTCCATTGCTTTTAAAACTTACCGATAAATCTATAACTCGCACAAATACATTCCTAGTTGATTCTTCGTTTATTATCTATAGTTTACTATATTTTTTTCTTTGTTATCTTACCTGTCGATAATATTGAACAGCTTGAGTAATTCGATTGAAAATCTCCGAAAGTACTGCCTCCTGAATCGTTTTCACGAAACCACAACTGAGAAAAGTGATCAAAATAACGCCATTCGTTTTTTTTAACTGGAAAAGAAGCTTCGGGTACAGCTGTCCGTGGCGTAACGGTTATGGTCGGAGAAAAAGGACTTGGTGAACTATATATAAAAACCGACATTAGGCCACCCCGACGACTACTTTGCTTATATATTATATTATATTATATAATGGAGATTCGCTTCCGGTTTTTGTCTGTAACAAATACTACGTCACTGATTACGTCACACTACCTGAAACGTCATAACGTAGAATAAATACACTCAAAATTTGAGCATACAATGTTAGACTGTCCTCATTGGTTTTTTAAACAAGTTTTAATAAATACATACCTGGTATTATCTATCTATATATAGTTTGTTTTATTTTAATATATATTTAAGTTATCAGAACTAAGTTTCCATTTCAATTTTTTATATTTTTTTACTCCTTTAATAAATTTGATGATTTTACTTTACTTATGATACAAACTATCTGATATTAAATTTTCAACTCCCATTCCTAGAGACAATATTTATTTTACGTCGCCCAGGGGGCGTTTTTTATTTTGCTAGTATATATAATGTACCTTTTAAGATCTTATTAATATATGTACTATTTATTCAACGAATCTAGATTTTCAATAGTGTATAGGGCCGGTTTAGCTCAGTCGGTAGAGCGTTCGGCTAGAAACCACAAGGTTCCTAGTTCGATACCGGCCCTCACCAACTCAGTGTATGGGTAGCACAGGGATCTGTGCAGTAAAGTAAGGAGCTGATGGTAGGTGAGGCGCTTCCGCCTCAGACGCAAAAACAATCTCTTTGGTCTAGCGCTAGTGAAAAGGGGGTAGATTCCCTCACTGATTAGCTGATACCGGCTTTAGGCCACCCTGACGACGACTTTTACTTATACATATATAAAGTATATATACATATATATATATATACATATGTGTGTGTGTGTGTGTGTGTGAGAGAGAGAGAGAGAGAGAGAGAGAGAGAGAGAGAGAGAGAGAGAGAGAGAGAGAGAGAGTGCGTTACTCTATGGGTGTGTGTGTGTGTGTGTGCACACACGTTGTATGCGTAATTTGTTCAGTTATTTATTTATAATTAATCAGTGATCTCTGTTACCCGGCAGACACTTATTTTGTGTAAGTCTGTTTTAATTAAAAGTTTACGTTTTTCAATCATATTAATCCCATACTAACGGCTGCTTCTCTATTTATGTATGTATGTATGTATCTATTTATCTATCTATCTATTTATCAATTTATTTATCATCTCCTTGATTACTGTCTCTATCACACCCTCTCTCTCTCTCTCTCTCTCTCTCTCTTTATATATCTGCATCGAAAAAGAATTGTGTATTAGCCAAAATACGAATGTGAATTTACTGAACAAAAGAAGTGAACTAGTTTCCAAATGTAGACATTTAAACAAATTTGTGTGATGTCATTTACCACCTGACCCTAATTAATCAAATATTTGTATCCCTCTATTAATTTATTTTTTTAATTTTTAATTTTTCTTATTTTTACTTTTCTAAATTTTAAAATTTTAAAATATTTTAATTTTTTTTCACGTCTAGACACCGTGTGCTTTAATACGTCAATGTTTATGTTTTTAAATATAAGTCTTGCGTAACAACATTCTATCACTTGAGCACGCTTCATGTTTTAAAAACGCTGAGCAAGCTACTTTTTCAATGTTTAACCGTCTGAGGATTGCATAATACGCATGAAACTGTAGTAATGGAAAATTAGTACCATATTTTATATATGATTTATATATATAAATAAATAAATAAATATATATATATATATATATATATTTATTTATTTAAGAATGGAAATGAGTAACCTACTCGAGTTTCATCGATAGATTCTTCAGGGTTACTTTTAAATTAATCGAGTTTACGATTAATCTTTGGTGTTATAAACATGCCCGTTGGAATGGGACTTAAATTCAGTAGAGGAACGCTTGTTTACATTTTCGTAGATCAGGAACGGTTTTTGAATTAAAAATTTGAATTAATTTATGGGAATTATTTTTTCAATTATTATTTAATAAAAGATATGTTATGGGTCGTATTAATAGTTAAAAGTTGAAAATTTAAAATTATTTAATAACTAGTTTAATTTGGTTTGAGAGTATTTAAAAAATACAGGTTGTGTATGTTACGATAATAAAAAAAAATAAAAAAAAAAAAGTGGAAATAAAAATAAAAATAAAAAATAAAAATAATAAATAATAAAAATAATAATAATAATAAAGTGAAAATAAAGGTGAAAAAATATGTTAAAATTTAAAATTTAAAAAAAAAAAAAAAATTTTAGGGAATGGTGTTTATACAAAACAAGGATTTAATTTTTATTTTAACTGGGATTAAAATTAGAATTATGTAAAGCAAAGAGATAGTTGGATAATTGAAATATTATTTTTGGTTTTATTATTTTGGGTTATTTATTGAAATTTAAAATTTTAAAATCTTAAAATTTAACATTTAATATTTTAGCTAACTTAATACTTGAGTCTTAAGGTATATATATATATTATATATATATTTTTTTTTTTTTCCCTAAATTTTTAAGTTTACGGTTTGCTGCCGCATGATTTCGTTTATAACTGGTGTTTACTGTTTTAAATGTTGAAGTAAATTAGTGTAATTTATTTAAATTGCAAATAAATAATAATAAAAGATTTAAAATTAATAATAAACACTAAAACTGATTGAGTAAATTAAAAATAGAGTTAAAATAATAATATTAAATTTAAATTTAAACAAAAATTGTAAGCGGTGTTTATTGTTATTTAAAGTAAAGTAGTATGATTTATTTAAATTGTAAATTAAGTAAACAAATATACTTGTAACGGGTATACGGGCCATTTTTATACGTACAGGTTTATATATATGTACGTATACCATTTGCCTTTATATATGTATATGTATATATATGCGTATACCCGTTACAAGTATATTTATTTTTCATTTATATATTTGTTTACTTATTGATTTACAATTTAAATAAATCATACTACTTTACTTTAAATAACAATAAACACCGCTTACAATTTTTTGTTTAAATTTAAATTTAATATTATTATTTTAACTCTATTTTTAATTTACTCAATCAGTTTTAGTGTTTATTATTAATTTTAAATCTTTTTATTATTATTTATTTGCAATTTAAATAAATTACACTAATTTACTTCAACATTTAAAACAGTAAACACCAGTTATAAACGAAATCATGCGGCAGCAAACCGTAAACTTAAAAATTTAGGGAAAAAAAAAATATATATATATATATACCTTAAGACTCAAGTATTAAGTTAGCTAAAATATTAAATGTTAAATTTTAAGATTTTAAAATTTTAAATTTCAATAAATAACCCAAAATAATAAAACCAAAAATAATATTTCAATTATCCAACTATCTCTTTGCTTTACATAATTCTAATTTTAATCCCAGTTAAAATAAAAAATTAAATCCTTGTTTTGTATAAACACCATTCCCTAAAATTTTTTTTTTTTTTAAATTTTAAATTTTAACATATTTTTTCACCTTTATTTTCACTTTATTATTTATTATTATTTATTATTATTTTATTTTTTTATTTTCCACTTTTATTTTTATTTTTATTTTTATTTTTATTATCGTAACATACACAACCTGTATTTTTTTAAATACTCTCAAACCAAATTAAACTAGTTATTAAATAATTTTAAATTTTCAACTTTTAACTATTAATACGACCCATAACATATCTTTTATTAAATAATAATTGAAAAAATAATTCCCATAAATTAATTCAAATTTTTAATTCAAAAACCGTTCCTGATCTACGAAAATGTAAACAAGCGTTCCTCTACTGAATTTAAGTCCCATTCCAACGGCATGTTTATAACACCAAAGATTAATCGTAAACTCGATTAATTTAAAAGTAACCCTGAAGAATCTATCGATGAAACTCGAGTAGGTTACTCATTTCCATTCTTAAATAAATTTATGCTCTACATTGTATTGAGCACTTTGTATTTGTTTTTCTCAACCTTAACCTCTGGATATTGTGCGCTTCCAACGATCGTTCTTATACCCACCGGTAAGTTAATACTTATACATATACAAATATATATATATATAATATATATATATATATATATATATAGAGAGAGAGAGAGAGAGAGAGAATTATACAATTAGATAAAATTTATCACTAAAATCAGATTCATTTTGTGTTCTGTGCACATGAATAAAGAGCAATATCATGACATTTTAACTATAAGATAACACAGGTTAAAATCACTCATGACCCTGAGTTTCACGCCCTCGATCTCCAGGTGAGCTTGTATCTCCACTTCTGAAGTTTGTTCACATAGACAGACAGACACAGACACAGACACAGACACAGAGCCACAGACACAGATACCGATATATATATTATATATATATATATATATATATATATATATATATATATATGAGAATAAGCTAGATGGGAGCTGCACAAAAATGCTGCGTGCAGTCTTGAACAAGTCGTGGAAACAGCACCCCACAAGGAAGCAGCTGTATGGCCAACTGCCCTCCATCTCACAAACCATTCGAGTGATACGGACAAGGCATGCAGGACACTGCTGGAGAAGCAAGGGCGAGCTCATAAGCGACGTTCTCCTGCGGAAGCCAACACATGGACATACAAACCTCGGTCGCCTAGCAAGGACCTACATTGACCTACTATGCGTGGATGCCGGTTGCTGTGCAGAAGACCTCCCAGGGGCAATGAATGATAGGGAAGGTTGTCTACCTTTCTCCACATATTGTCGGGTTAACCTCCTCATATTTCTCCCATATATATATATATATATTAGAGAGAGAGAGAGAGAGAGAGAGAGAGAGAGAGAGAGAGAGAGAGAGAGAGAGAGAGAGAGAGAGAGAGAGTTTATTTCAGTGTTTATTACATTTTCTTAGAGCTGCACTATTAATAATGTAGATTCGCTTCCAGTTTTTGTCTGTATCAAAAATCACGTCACTGTTTACGTCACATTGCCCAAAATCGTCATAATAGAATAAATACACTCAAAATTTGAATATGCAACATTAGACAGTCCTCATTATTTTTTAAAACAAGTTTTAATACATGACTGGTATTATATATCTATATATAGTTTGTTTTATTTTAATACATATTTAAAGTTTACATTTCAAATTGTTTTATTGTTGAATCCTTTAATGAATTTGATGATTTTACTTACTTAGGGTACAAACTCGCTGATTTTGAATTTTTACTCCCACCCCTCAGGCAATATGTCTCAAAAATCTATTTTTAAATCGCCCGGAAGGTGTTTTTTTTATTTTGTACTGGTACTGGTAATAAATATTGTTAAAAAATAGCAGAAGTTTAAAAATGTATTTTCCAATTTTCACTAGCACCCAGTATCCCATTTCTAAGCAAATAAATACTGTTTCAAAAACGTTACTTTAAAACTACAAATTCTGTTTCTTATTTTTTTTACCCTGACTTTATAACAAGAGGCAGTTAATTCGAATGATTGCCAATGTCTAGATTTTAGCTAGGTGCCAACGCCGATTAAGGTGACAGGTGTAAAAGACATAAGTAGCCTTATAAAGTTGCCAGGTAGGAGCCACCCGTTTTTCTGTTCTGAAAGAATTCAAAATCAAACGATACCCCTTGAATCCGAGCGTTGTGCCGTTGTTCTCCATGTCGAAGTTTCAAGACGTTGAAGATTTTCAAGTGTTAAAAACTTGACACTTACCTGCAATAAAGAACAGAAAACAAGGGTTAAAATTTAAAAGATAAAAGATATCGTATAAATCTATACATATATAAAAAAGGTAGTTGGTATAAAAACAATATCATAGTTACCTCATTCTTCTTTGCACTTACAACGTAATAGCCTTCAAAACCAACCACCAGACCAACACACACACACACACACACACACACACACACACACACACACACATACACATACACACATATATATATAATGTGTTACTTTAGTGTTACATTGACAATCTACTTCTACGTTTTGATATTACTTTTTGCTATATCTTAGTGTCCTCATTTCTTCCATGGAAAGCCTTAATCTGTGGGTAGCATTAAGTTGATGTTTTTTTTTACCTATATACACGTAAAGATAAATGGAGAGCAGGAGTGTAATGGTTATCGTCATAGGACCCGAGTTCAAATCCTGGTTGAGGCTCTTTACATTTCGCATTGCATTAATAACTTTGAGAGATAAATTAATTTCAACTATTCTCCCTAAGGCCATGGGTAAATAATTTGGCACACTGTGCTCTTTAAGTTTGGTATGGCAAACATCTGTATTCAAAATTCTTTTAACATTTTAATATTTTTATCGACAAGTAAATGTAAATATTTAGCACCCCACTTAAAATATTTTAAAGAGGGGAGGGTTAAAAATATTTACATTTACTTGTCAAAAAAAGACTGGAGGGGAAAAATATCGCATTAACTTTTCCGAGAAAACGCCTTAAGCACTGGTTGACTTTTTTTTTTTAAGTATTTAAAAAAATATGGCTTACTTTTAACGCCTTCAAACAACTAAAAAGAAAAAAATTGTCGATAAATACGCCTTCAATCGACAAATTATTTTTTCATATACAGCAGGTACTGCTTCAGCTAGGGACTTCATTCGTAGGTGGGGTTGTTTTTTCAGCTATCACCGCTAGCATTTTTTAAGTCAGGAGACCGGGATGCAATTCTGCGAATAGCACCAGAATGTTATCCACGGTAGAAAAGCAATACGTCTCTGTGTACATCACACACTCTTCTGTAAACTTCACATTGTTTGCACTTCTAAGCCACCAAAAAAGATGAATAGATAAATACGCCTCCATAGCAATAATTATATCACACTAGAATGTATCACTCTTTAATTTGTATCGATACTAAAGCCATAGTATTAAAAAATATTTAAGTGAGAACTAAATGTGCAGTATACTGTACCGTACGTCTCTCAATCGTCCTGTACGGTGCGAAAGCCTGGACGGTATACAAAGCGGATGCATACAGACTACATGTCTACTACATGTCACTTACGCAGTATATTAAATGTTAAGTGGTGGCAACATGTTTCAAACAGGACCATCCTGAAGAGAACTGGACACCCTGGCATGCACGACATACTCGTCCAACGCAACCTAAGATGGGCTGGCCACTTAAACAGACTTGTGGATGACAGACTGCCAAAGCCGATTCTGTACTCTCAATTGAGAGAGTGATCATGTGGAATCGGTAGACCAAAGCTCAGTTGCAAAGACAACATTAAGAGAAACTTAGAGGACTTTAAGATACAACTAGAGACCGGACATATTGGAGGAAACGGATTCGCATGGTGTCATCATCGGATTTCGATGGACAGCAATCTTCTATTAATAATGGAGATGGTGTGTATTTCTGTCTGTAACAAAAACTACGTCAGAGCTCTAGGTCACAGCTTAGGTCATAATATTCTTGTGTTATATAAACTCAAAATTTGAGTAAGCAATTTAAAAAAAATGTTTTTTACTCTCGTCCTTTTTTTCAGTAACAAGAAATTAACTAAAAAGTTTACAAATAAATAAATAAATACCAACGACTTTGTGTAAAATTTATGGGCAAAATATTCAAAATAATTGTTTAATTAAGAATTAAAACATGCACGCAACATTTTATTTTTTTTTGGGGGGGGGGGGGGACAGTACTAAGTTTCCATTAAATTGTTTTATTTTTTTACTCCTTTAATAAATATGTGGATTTTGCTTACTTATAATACAAACCCTCTGACATTGAGTCTTTAACTCCCACGCATTCAGGCAATATCTTTTAAAAATTAAATTTTACACCGCCCAGATGGTGTTTTTTATTCTAGTAGTGATAATAAAATGTAATTGATGTAAGAATTACCTTTTATTGTACACACTTCCTGTTTCCTTTGTATATCATAAGTCTTTGTCCAAGACAGACCCATTTTCTTTTCTTATGTTTGGTGCCGAAATTCCGTAAACTCCTTATAGTGTTTTGTTTCCTCTTTAAGAAATCAAGAAAAAAAAAACAAACCTTCCGCTTCTCTGTTTTGGAACTCGATCCGATGGCCTAGCGTATTTTTCATCGAATTGATGACACGTGACACAGGATTGAGCCTCGTTGTCAATAAATACGACGAGAAGATTACAGAGAAATGAATGCTGAGATATCCAACAAGAACAAAATAAACGTCTTGTTTTCTTCGCTTCATTCACTGATCACACCTTGCACATCTGTGATTGTAGGTATATATATATATATATATAAATATATAAAGAAAGGAAATATCGATTGGTAACATCAGGTATCGATTAACCCCCTCTCCCTCCTCGGACAAGGAAAAAACATTGTAATTAAAACCATATGGAAATATTTGTCTATATCTATTTTTTGAGGGACCAGTTTAGCTCAGTTGGTAGAGCTACCGCCTGCGAATCACAAGGTTTCGAGGTTGATACCGGTCCTCGCCAACTCAGTGTATGTGTAGCGCAGATTGGGTTATCTGATCTGTGCGTTAAAGTGGTGGAGCTAATGGTAGGTTTGGCGCCCTACATCAGCCAAAAAACAACAACAACAAAAAAAAGAAAAAACTCCCCGGTCTCGCGCAAGCGAAAAGTAAACAGAATCCTTCGCTGTCCGGCTGATATCGACAACACATCAGTGCGCTGACTTAACTTTTGTATTTTTCGAGTGGCTGATTTTACACACACATTTAAACATGGAGAAAAACATATATAATTCCATCCTGTCGACTGGGACTGAAATATACTCCGACTGCACCTCTGCAGAAGAGCAAAATCCCCCCAATGAGGCTACATGTTGGCCATGGGTGGCGATTATCCCCCTCTCCCTCTAGCGACAAGGTTAAAAAAAAGGCATTGCAACTAAAACCATATGGAAATATTTGGCCATATCAATTTTTTCGAGTAGCTAATTTCACACACATACATCAAAATGGACAAGCACACATTGATCGGAGGGGGGGGGGCTCTCGGACAGCCCCTATAGTCCATATACGGTCTAAAGTTGAGCGTTGCATGTAATATATTACTCGGCCACCAGGATTTCGTGTGTAAGAATAATGAGCATAAGAGAGAGAGAGAGAGAGAGAGAGAGAGAGAGAGAGAGAGAGAGAGAGAGAGAGAAAGGTGGGAGCAAGAGAGAGAATGTGAGAGAGGAACAGATTGATAGATAGGTAGTATAATTCGCAATATTTATAAGTAAGGAGTACTCAATATCATTCATAGAGTATATATATATATATTTAGCTTAAAAAGCATATAGGCGAGAAACTCTCAGTTGCCAAACGCCGTTGCCTTTTTGTCCACGCTACCCTAACCTAAATATTCGCGATATTGATCACTATTTACTAATAAATACAGCACACAACACACACACACAAACACACACACACACACACACACTATTATATATATATATATATATATAATATATATATATATATATATATATATATAAAAGGATATGAAAACAACACAATATGCTGTTAAAGTGAAAAGATTTTATATCATATTCATAGCTAATATTGAACAATATTTCGATTTTTAAAAATCATATTCAGAGCTTGTTTATACTCCGGACTTATCAATAGCGGAGACGAAAATAATATGAATTCAAAACGAAAACATTGGTGTTGCAAAAAAGTTATGCGGTAGTTTCAAATATAAGCACATCCGCCACGCGTTTCTCGATCAGCGACAGTTATGTATCTCTTATTGTAACAGTTTTTGAAAAAAGAAGACATATTCTAAACTCGACGATAGACAAATTCTCTTTTTCAATCAGGAAGAGTATTAGCCTGTTGACGGTAGGCCTGCAACGGATTTTTGGAAAATAAATTTTATTTTTAATTTCTATTTTTATTTTTATTTTTCTAATTCTAATTTAATTTTTTTTTCTTATATATAAAGCAAAAAAGTATGAATGGCTGTGAGGTTTTTGGGACAATGTGAAATTTAAATTTGTAGGGAAGTATATGACGGAAATGGTTATGTGAAAGGTATTTTATGATTTCTGACTACAAGTGTCGCTAAATAAGGGGATATATTAAAAAAGCCTTGTCTTTGGGGGATGGTTTGATGTGTGAGAATAACGCAAGATTCCATAATTCTACGTAGTGTTCTATTGTGTATGTGAATTAATATTTTAAACAACGCCTTAGCTAAACATATTTTAGACCATAACCATACCTTTAATTTTAAAGTTGCCAAAATATATTTACCAATATAGAAATGAAAAATGAATGGAATATTAATTTTTCAGAATACAAGGTGTGTCAAATAGTACCGAAAATCTCGATACTTTTTTATACCTTTGTATATATATATATATATATATATATATATATATATATATATGTGTGTGTGTGTGTGTGTGTGTGTATATATATATATATATATATATATATATATATCAATAATCAATCGATATATCTTTACATGTATGTGTGTATACGTATGCGTGTATGTGTGTGTCTCCATAAATTCCTGAATATTGATTAGACCGGAGCAGATTGTTATGCATGCAATAATATGGAAAATTTAGGTTTATTACACATCAGTGAAGCATTTGAAAAAAAGAAGAAAAAAAACACAACAACAACAACAACGATGCAATGTGAAATTTGAATAGGAAAAAGAAAAGTGAAGTAACTTGATGAGGAAAAAAGCCGAAAAAGGAGAGGAAGTTCAGATGCAATTGGTAAATAAATAAATAAATAAACAAATGAATAAATAAACAAATGAATGAATAAATAAATAAACATAGTGATCATTGCAGTTTCTATTTTTGAAATAATCTCACTGGCAAACGTTACAGTTGCAATGAAATAGGACTCTTCCTTTTCCGTCTAAATGTGAGATATAACGAATTAATGAAACATGTAGGCAATGCGGATCAACGTATGAAACGAAGACAGTGATTGAAAAACTAAAACACAGTAAAGCGGTTAAGCTGTATTATCTCAGTGTGTTTCTCTCTGTCTATCTATCTATTTATCTATCTACCAATCTATTTGGTATAACTTGTGGCATTCCTTTCTCTCTCTCTCTCTCTCTCTCTCTCTCTATCTCTCTCTATCTATCTATCTATCTAGTATAACTCGTGACATTCCTATCTATCTATCTATCTATCTATCTATCTCTATATGGAAATATTTATTTATATCTATCAATCAATCAATCTATGTATATATCTAGTATAACTTGTGGCATTCCTATCTATCTATCTATCTATCTATCTCTATATATGTCTGTCTGTCTGTCTGTCTCTCTCTATATATATATATATATATATATAGATAGATAGATACATACATACATACATAGATATATACAAGGTGTGTCATAAAATTATCGAGATTGAAGCTGTATTTATCAAGATAGAAATGAACAATGAATGGAACGTTAATGTTTTCAGAATACAAGGTGTGTAAAAAAGTACCAAGAATCGCAATACTTTTTTGGCACACCTATATTATATATATATTTATATATATATATAATATATATATATTAATATAAATAGAATTTTTAGAAAAAACAGATGTTTTAGTTTGCTGACAGATCTGTTTCGACCTTTTTATAAGCGATCTTTTTCAAAGCAATTATATTATGAAGGAAAGACGGAATAAATAAACTGTTAGTCACGAGGTACAAACAAATGCTCTCGCTTAGGGCCGAAATCTTTTTTTTGATAATAGAGTAATATATATATATATATATATTATATATATATATATATATATATAACTTCCTAATGGCTTCATATCGAATATTATAACATAAATAGAAAATTGAAATTATTTATAGAGTGAGATTTGAATAACTGGGTGATGCCTGGGGAACACTCGGTAAATTATTGATTAACAATTAAACCTTTGTTCTAATTCGACGGATTTTTTAGTAGGACCTCAACTTTATACCCCTCTCTCTCTATCTTTCTCCCTCTCCCCCCTTTCACTCTGTCTCTGTCTCTGTCTGTCTGTCTGTCTGTCTCTCTCTCTCTCTCTCTCTCTCTCTATATATATATATATATATGAGGATCTAAAAAAAGAACACTTGTTAAATGTTTACATTAGTATTATTGTAACGACTTAAATAACAGATACGAGCAGCTGTTGGATAAATTCATTAAGACAAATCAATATAATTTCATTTGATTTTACAAGTACACTAGCTGAATTATATAGTTTCTGTTTAAAATTCACATCAAACCCACACAAGGAATGCCATCGAGGCCTTGTTTCGATGTTACATTTAAATAATATTGTATCTATTTTATCGAGGCTGGGCTGGTTAGAAAAAAATTTTCAACGGAGGCAAATGTTTTTTTAGAAATATATCAAACCAAAAATGATCTCATATATGTAGAATAATCATACTAAGTTCCAATTACCGTCGAATTGGTAAGACAAGGCAACAAGTAGCCGTAATTCAATACGGATCTAATCTTGTTGCAATCCTACTGCAGAATGGCAGAATATTTATGAGCCTCATAACATCATAGAAACCAAGCAGCCAATCAGGACTCAAGGAATGGAATCACGCAAATACATGAATGGACTATTTAGAGTTCCATAATTACCAGCTGTCATGGGCACTAGTTCAGTTGTGCTTAGCCAGTTGTTGTTGTCCAAATCAACAGTATACTGACTGACTGACCTCAGTAAAATAGAATTGTATACTCAGGTCTGGGATTCATTGCATAGACAAGGAAATTGGAGTGTAATATTGAGAGTGGATGGTATATAAAGAAGAGTGCCAAAAATAATAAAAAGAGCAAAAAATTACAGTTACGGGGAGAAATGAGGAAAATTAGGATGCAGTTTTAGCTCAGTCGGTAGAGGGCCCGACTAGGAACCACAAGGTTCTGGTTCGATACGGACCCTCGCCATCTCAACGTGTGAGTAGCACGGGATCTGTACGGTAAAATAAGGAGCTGATAGTAGGTGTGGCAGATCATCACCGATGCCAAACTAATCTCCTTGGTCTAGAACTTGTAAAATGGGGATAGACTCCCTGGCAGTCTGGCTGATACTGGCTTTAGGCCACCCCGACGACTGTAATCTTTACTTACTTTATTAAAAAGAAGAAGAATGAAAAGTGACTTAATTGAAACTTTTAAAATAATATGGTAGAAATATTTTTAATATTTTTTCTTGAACTACACACTTACGGTCTAGGCAGATTTTAAGAATGAATTCGATTGCATTTTTTTATAATAGAGTAATACATTTTGGGGCAAAATATCCTTATCAGATACAAATCATCTATAGCGTAACAATTTTTAGATTAATTTGAATGATTTCAGTAGAAATAAAAAGAAGTAGAAAATAAAAAGAAAAAGAATAAGTTTCATCAGACAGATTTTCAAAAAAGTTAGTGGTCTGATGAAACTCATAGGTATTCACAGATACCTGTGGGTAGAAATAGATCTATAACTGCAAAATAACCGATTTTTAAGTCTTTGTCTTAACCCATATATATATATATATATATATATATATATATATATATATATATATATATATATAGAGAGAGAGAGAGAGAGAGAGAGAGAGAGAGAGTGATTTAAGATAATATAGATAGATAGATAGATATACTTAAACCGAGATAGATAGATAGAAAAGTATGAACGGAGTCAGATAGATTGATAGGTATACTGATAGACAGATATAAACGGCAGACATGCTTACATGTATAAATAGGAAAACAATCTTCGTGTGTCAAATAAATTGTTAATAATAACTTATAGTTAAATATTTTCACAATTAATGAATGTTGGAGTTGAACTTACATTTTAGAAAAAAAAAAATTAATGTAAAATTTTCAGCTATGTTTCAATCAAGGAGGCCACAGGTATGGACGCCTCAGGGTTTTAAGAGATAAGAGGAAGTCTGTGATAATATCGTTCAGTAAATTTTAATTTATTTCTTTCGTTGTAAAAAGAAGCCGAACATTGCCCCGGAGCTTAGCTCTATCATGTAAGATGCTGAGAACTTTATAAACACTTATTGACATTGTTCCACTGTGCAAGGTACACGCACATACGTTTACTTTTGAAGCAAATGTTTCTATATATCAACAGGCTAGTACCTCCGTGTGTGACGGCCTGTCGTCACCTCAGATGAATAATGGACCATTCCGTGTGGATTGTGAGGAAAGAAAGCGAAATAATTACATCAAAAAGGAAAAGAAAGAAAATATATATATATATATTATATATATATATATATATATAGAGAGAGAGAGAGAGAGAGAGAGAGAGGGGGAGAGAGAAAGAAAATATCAGAAAGAAAGATAAAAGAGAAACATATATAAACAGATAGATAGATAGATAAATAGATAGATAGACAGAGAATGTGAGCAGAAGCGATAAAGCTAATCTGTTTCAATTGAATAGAAAGATGGAAGGAACAAAAGAAGAGGGAGAAAGAGATAGATAGATGGAGAAAGATGGATAGATAGACAGACAGACATACAGATAGATAGATAGATAGATAGATAGAGAGAGAGAGAGAGAGAGAGAGAGAGAGAGAGAGAGAGAGAGAGAAGGGGGGATTATTCTTTTTAGATATTGAATTATTTTGCAATATTTTTTAAGTATACATAACAAACGTTGCGGTGTTCTAGGTGGACATTAAACTGCATCTAAAGGTTAGGTTCCAATTTTGAAGCTCTGAGTGGAGTACTCCTTCATTGCTATTACTCCCGAGTAGGATGTGACACAAGGTCTCAAGTATGGGACACCCTGTGAGGATCAAACTCGCTAGTCGTTAGTAATGGACCTGTAGTAGATATTTACCGAACCCGTTCGTCATGGGTAGAATGTGACACAAGGTTGCAAGTATAGGGCGTCCAGCGAGAATGGATCTGTGAGACTATCTTACTAACAATTATACCATTATGGAACGCCCAATTATCATAACGTGGTATATCCATGTGTTACATAATTCATGGGTTGCCTTCAAATTATGTCTGTATGTGTAATAAGATTTTAATAACGGTATGATAAATGGAAAGTTATCATTAACCGTTAAAAAGTTATTGACGGCAGTTCACCTTTCGCTGACCTGGGCACCGATTTCTGATTGGCTTAAAGAAACGCGTGTGAAATGGAACTTCCAAAGATGCCAGCTTCTCACCGCGCGGTTATAAAACTCTTTTGTGCTAATAAAGACGTCTTGTAAACAATCAGGTCTTACTTCATTTTTACCAACATTATTAACGACACAAAATGAGCACGGACAACATAACCCAGCAGAAGGAAAGAAACAGCCCAGAAGAAGATGGCCGTCGACAAAACAGAACCCCCTGTAAGAAGCCATCTCCTCCCCTCTCTCCTCTTGACCTTACATACCCGATGCAATGTTACATAATACATAGGCAGCACATGAATTATGTACGTAACCGTAGTAAGGATATTTTGAATAAGATTCGTTAGATTTAAAATTGGAGGGTGATAAGTGGGAAATTTCCATAACCATTAGGTTTATGATTGGCATGATGATAACCCCGTCGTGAACCCTCCGATAGAGCCCGATTAGACACCTAAGAATTAGGTTCAGATGAGACCAGATTTTCGTCTAGAACGGACATTGTTGTCAGCTCTCGGGGTCGCTCTCGACCCACTGCCGAATATGGCGTGGGTTGTTGAAATAAAGCATTATAAGGAAAACAACCAAGTCTTGTTGATTAACTTATTTAAACAAGAAATGACCAGCCCGAAAAAATAAAAAAGAACCAACCCTTAACAGAATTCCCTGAAGAGAAATAAGCCCAACAAGAGAATATGGCGACCGAGCTAGCAGGAACCAGTAAGCAGAGAGTAACAAGTAAGACCCTCATCATCCTCCTCTGTCCTCTCTGTCTGTCTGTCTGTCTCTCGCATTGTATACCCGAGATGTCGGTATACAACTGTAAAGGGGTATATAAAATACGTCCCACAAGTTGATATGAAAAAAAAAAATTTGGCCTCTGTTCAATGTCATTTCAGAGGGAAAACAATTCTGATTTTTCATCATTCACTCCCCACACCCTTGGATCTTTCCACACCCCCCAACCTCAGTAGGATGAATCCACCCACTTTGTGAATTATTAGTTTAGAGGATTATGCGTATGTACTGAAACGTTCTTATCTTTTTCGTAAACAAAACTGGATTCTGTTTCACTAGATGTATTAAGTGTTTTTACTATTCTCGTAAATATTCGCCTGACAGTCTCGTATTGATTTACACTTTATAAGTTCTATCTATAGGATTTACTTGTTTGCATAATCAAACTTACCCTAAGCCACTATAGAACAAAAAAAAGGTTACATGGTGACCAATTAAGAGAAATGGTGGAATAAAATTATATTGGTTTGGTAGTTGGTTTTAAAGGCTATCACAATGTTAGAGTAAAGAAAAATGAGGTAACTATGATGTTGTTCGTTTACCTTAGATTTATTCTTGATATTCCGAGATAAAGATCTCTTCCTCAGAAGATTTCTGAAGGTCCGGAGCTGTTAGCGTGTTGCTAGGTTCTGTCCATTCTGTTGTATGACTGTCTTCTTTGAAATTCTCTGCGTGTGTGTATGTGTAAGTCTGTGTGAGCGTTTATGAGTGTTGGAGGCGCGTGGTGTAATGGTTACCGTCGTAGGATGTTGGTTTATTCTGATGAGATCATTGATCTAGGATGTCATTTTATAATATGGTTTCAACGACCATTTCCATTTAATAATCATTTATTTCCAAATAGTAATACGGTTTTAAGTATTCTTATCTAATACAAATAAATTATGTACAGTTATGTTTATATTATTGTGTAAGCGTGCGGTGTAATGGTTATCGTTGTGGCAAATGGACACGACAAGACTAATTCAAAACTGGACAAGGCTGTTTGCATTTCACATAGCACTTATACCCTTTGGAAAATATTCATCAATGGGTAAATAGTAGATCAGCCTGGGCTCTTTAACCTTGGTTATGCACCAGTATAGAAGGACAAATCTGAATTAAAACCTGTTAAACTCCGCTTAAGAAATTGACCTTGTATCACATCCTACTCTTGCAAAGGGGTTGGTAAATACGTATATCTTAAAATATTTCAAGCAATTGTTTTCCCTCTGAAATGACATTGAACAGAGGTCAACATTTTTTTTATGGCAAGTCAACTTATTGGGTTATTTTATGCCGAAGGTGTTTTGTTTTATTTATTCTTGATGGGCACTCGAATTTCTTTTTAAACTCAAGTTTTAAAAACATTTTTAGAACTCATTTTTCTCTATGTAATCCATAGATGGGACACTGTCGAAGAAAATGGATACGACGGGATGAGTTCAAATACTGGAGGAGGCTGTTTGCATTTCTTATAGCGCTAATGCCTTTGGAAAAGGTACAAATCCAGCTATTCTCCCTCCAGATAAGGGAAGATAGTAAGGTAGACAGAATTCTTTAACCTTGGTATGGCGACGGGGCTAGGAGAAGGAAAACTCTGAATTCAAACAAATGGGACTCTCTTAGTCAAAAACTACATTAAGAGCCTGCTCCCTCTCCCTAAAAATATAGGAAATATGGCTGCTACCTTCAAATTATGGACAGTCGTAGTCAATTTTACAAACGAAAGAGGGGGATAGGTAAGTTCACTACAAGGGCATTTATTACAAATCTTATACTAAATTTGTGGTCTCTCTGACTATCTATCTGTTCTATAGCCCTTAACATCGGGTATACAATAGAGAGAGAGAGAGAGAGAGAGAGAGAGAGAGAGAGAGAGAGAGAGAGAGAGAGAGAGAGAGAGAGATAGAGACAGAGAGTAGGAAATATAATAGAATCACCCTTACTTACCAGTCAATTGGATTATTTATATAATATATATATATATATATATATATATATATATATATATATATACATATGCGTGCGTGCGTATGTGTGTGCGCATATATATATAATATATATAATATATATATATATATATATATATATGTGTGTGTGTGTGTGTGTGTGAAAGATTCACCAACTGTTCTTCTACACGGATGGCTTTGACATTAAATAACTCACGAAGGCTGATATAACCATTAAACAAACCGAATTCGAAACAGGTAAAAGAAAAACACCAACAACGCAATTACAAATATAGTTTTAGTTAATTTTAAACCATATCAGAAAAAAGATCTATTGTAACATTGTAAACAAGAAGTCGTTGGGTGCAAAGAGATAAAGTAATGACAAAAAAAGCGAGCAGCCGGAAGAGAGACGAGTTGAAAAAGTTCAAAATTTCATCTTCTAGGCTGTGTCTAAAAATATACGAAGTCGAGTCAAAAGGTAATGTCATTTTGTTTAGGACATGTATAATTACCAACACGGGAACCTGTATGATACATCAAAATAAAACTGGTCCTCTATGGATCACATCCCTACTTCTCCACATAGGTGAGCCAAAAAGTAATGCCATTTTGGTTAGGACAGGTATAATTACCAACACAGGAACATATATCATACATCAAAATGAAGCTGGTCCTCTGTGGATCACATCCCTACTTCTCAACATAGTAACCATTTCCCTCAATGGTAATGTTCTACCTTCGAATGAGAGCATATATCCCTGCCCAGTAAAATTATGTTGACTGTTCTTTGAGCCACTTCTTCAGTACAGATTTCACTTCCTCGTCACTGGAATAAGGTTTGCCTTTAAACCCTCTTTTATGGGGCCTCATGAAAGAGGGTTTGAGATGCAAACATTATTCAAATAGCTCTATCAAAATAATGAGGACCAGCTTCCTTTTGATGTAGGATAGATGTTCCTGTGTTGGTAATTATACCTGTCCTAAACAAAATGGCATTACTTTTTGACTCACCCTCGTAGTTCTGCAGTTCTGTTCATCTGAATGTTGGTGGGAGTTAGAATAATTGCGATGATGTTGGAAAGATAATGGCTTCCCCAGGAGTAAAATCAGTGACGAAACGATCATTACCAATATCTACGTGACGATCGATCAATGCGAAAACTGAATCATACAACAGAGTTAAAATGATCACCAGGGTTATACAACGAAAAGCATATTACACAATAATTGCATAGCAAACTGCGAAATAATGAATATTAAACGACGATAATGACGTAATAAGCAGCATATTTCTGTTGGCATAACAACGCATAAAGGAATGTTCCAAAGGTATTTCTGATGGAACCTGGAAGATGCTGGGAAATGAGCGACTTCAATAGCATCATTAGCCAATATGCGTTTACGGGAGCAATAGAACCAGGGTTTCAATGGCGTCATTAGCGTTCATAGATAGATAGATTGGTAGGTATGTCGGTAGATAGGTAAAGAGATAGATAATGCTTATTTTGATAGGGCTATTTGAAAGATGTGTGAGTGAGTTGTACCAATCTTCCCAATTTGGAAGATCTATCACGAAATTTGCTTTTGAAATCTTTTTGCATTTGGATCTCTCTCTCTCTCTCTCTCTCTCTATATCTCTCTATATATATATATATATATATATATATATATATATCGAAGGTTGTGTATTTTGGCAAGTTATTATCTAGGCAAGTGTTGTTAAAATCGACGAATATTTCTTTTTCATGATTTTTATCTGAAGTTTTTCTAGTCGTCTAGTTATTTTCCATAGATCAGGATCCAGTTGGTATAGGAATTGTCCCATATTCTTTACCCTATCGCTTTCCACTGTTTCTTCGGTCGTCATCAGGGGATTGTAGGTTGTAGTGTATTAGGTATATTTTTCTCTTATTCTTTAAATATTGCAATTTCAAATTATTTTTATCGGGTTGCTAAGATCATAAAAAAGAAATATTACATCGTTTTTAACAACACTTGCCTATATATATATATATATATATATGGTATACACAGGAATAACCTACTCGGGTTTCACCATGAGGATCCTCGGGGTTAAATCTACTGGATTAATCAAGATATTGATTTATTGCAGCCGATTGTACGCGTGTATTTTGTGGTTATGATTAGTTGTGGTTATGTTAGTGACTAACCGTAAAATACACGCGTACAATCGGCTGCAATTAATCAATATCGTGATTAATTCAATAGATTTAACCCTGAAGATCCTTATGGTGAAACTCGAGTAGGTTATTTCTGTGTATACAATTATAATAATAAATTTGCTCTACTTACGTATTGAGCAAATTATATTTATTATATCGCCGTCTTATCATTGTGAAACTTGTATCAACTAACCATTGTGAACAATTTCACCGGTAGGTCACCAGTTTCATATAAAATCACACACACACACACACACACACACACACACACACACACACATATATATATAATATATATATATATAATATATATATAGGATAGATAATAGAAATAGGAAGAAAGATAGGAGAATGGATTAATAATTTAAAAACCATAGGAATAAAATTTGCTTCCGAATCTTGATATTTTATAAGTATTTGTATTCTGATGATTGATATATATATATATATATATATATATATATATATATATGAGAGAGAGAGAGAGAGAGAGAGAGAGAGAGACCGTGTATGTGTATGTGTTGTTTGTCTATTTGTAAATGTATGTGTTTTCATAAGCGCGTGTGCACGCCTGTGTGAAGATAAATATACGGATAGATTATGTTAACACTGTATAAAATCAGATAATGACAACACAGATCCAAACAAGATGCGCTACAGACGGGCAATAAACAGGTGCGATCAGCGGTGCATCGACGCGCACCGACGTTGAATCTAACTTGTTAGACAGTCATGATAAGGAGATTAGATGCATCGCAAGATCAATAATAAAAAATAAAAAAAACAGGTAACTAAAATCGTGTCATGCACATACAGGCACGACATCACCTCGTTGTCGCATAACGATTAGCCGAGTTGTCACACAGATCAATTTTTCTTCTCAATAATACGATCTATCAACACAAACTCTCCAATAATAGTGGCCTTGTGCCAAACCCAACCGGGGGAAGTCCTCATTGTGTAATGGCTAAGGTGCTGGAGTGTCACATCGAAGTAAGTGAGTTCAAGCTCCAGTTAAGTTATTACATTCCATTTCGAACTACGAGGGTGAGTCAAAAAGTAATGCCATTTTATTTAGAACAGGTATAATTACCAACACAGGAACATGCATTTATACATCAAAATGAAGCCCGTCATCTGTGGATCACAACCCTACATCTCCACATAGTCACCGTTTCTCTCAATAGCAATGTTCCACCTTCGAATATGAGCATTTATCCCTTCCCCATTAAATTCTGTTGACTGTTCTTTGAGCCACTCCTTCACTAAAGATTTCCCTTCCTCGTGACTGGAATAATGTTTGTCTCTCAAGCTCTCTTTCATGGGGCTGAAGATGATAATCTGAAGGAGCTAAATCTGGTAAGTATGGAGAATGGGGTAAAGTTGTCCACCCAAATCAGGCGATTCTCTCCCTTGTTCTGATACTTGTGTGTGGTCGAGCATTGTCATGCAGGAGGAGGACATTGTCGATTGGCAAATTGAGTCTTACTCGTTGGATTCTTGTCCTGACCCTTGTTAGGGTCTTAATGTAGGCCTTAATTTTATTAAAAAACTTCTCATGAAATAAAGAAAATGGCATTACTTTTTGACTCACCCACGTAATACCCTTGGAAAAGAAATGAGCCCCTCGCCACCCAAGCTATAGTTAAATGGTACCACTACTGTTTTTCTCTATGTATGGCTTTGGTATTTAAAACGTTATTTGCCCAACTGGTAGAATTTGACACAAAGTCACACGTAAAGGGGCATCCAGCGAGGATCAAACTCGCTTTTCAGTATTAGCGTATCTGAGAATATTGCTTGATCACCATTACTCAACCATGGGACGTCCTTAGATTTAACATTAAATAATACATGAGGATTGGTATGCAATTAAACAAAGAAATAACCCAACCAAGCAACCAACCAAGCTGGCCAAAGCCAACCACGCTTAAAGTTTTTAGATGCTCTCTCTCTCTCTCTCTCTCTCTTTCTCTTCCTCTTCCTCTCTCTCCCTCTTCCTCTCTCTCTCTTTCTGATTTTGTGGGGTCTTTTGTGTACATTTTCTTACTTTTCTTACAGCCTGTTATTTAATTTATTCTCGTATAGATATGTGGGAGAATGTGTCTTCGTGGCTTAGTGGCTAACATGTTTGAGAGTGACATCGTAGTAAGCCAGTTCGAACACAGTTGTGCTATTACATTCTTCCTTGCTTTCTTTTCTTTTCGAAAGTCCATCGCAGACGACGATGACGTCACTCCATGTCTTCATATGTGGTCCCTATGGTGGCTCATTAGTCCAATTCTGAACTTGCAGATGCGGTTACACACATTGCAGGGGAAATTCTCATCTACATTTGGTTGTTCATGACGACGAAGACGTCACCGCACTGCAATCCTGTTTATCTCATTATTGAGCTGCTTACCTCCTGTGCGGCAAGTGTCTCGCCAATCCTGTCTGCTGGAGGCCAGATCTAACATCACACCTTCAAACGTGAAAGATCTGAGCTATTACAGTCACTTTCGGATTAATATCATTAGGACAAGTATGACACCCCGCACACCCCAAGCTATGGGTTAAACTGAACCACTACACTTCTTCTACAAGAATGGCTTTGGCATTAAATAACCTACGAAGGTTGATATGCCATTAAATAAAGAAACCAAGAAACCAAACCCTAAACTGGTTGCCATTCCAGTCTGTCCTACTCCATCCCTAGAGCGAAGTCGCCGTGGAATAATCGGTAACGTGCTGGACTGCGACATCGTAGTAAACGTGTTCGAACTCCAGTCGCGCTATTACGTTCACTTTCGGACAAATACCATTGGGAAAGGTATGTACCCCCTTATACTCTCAGTTATGGGTTAAATAGTAGAAGTACTGTTCTTCTACAAGGATGGCTTTGACATTAGACATATATATGCCATTAAACAAAATAACTAAAGAGGCGTGTGGTGTAATGGTTAGAGTCGTAGGAAATGGACTCGTCTAGTCATTCAACTCCTGGATGAGGCTGTTTGCATTTCACGTGGAAATGATATGCATCCAACTACTCTCCCTCTAGCTATGGGTAATTAGTAGGTCAGACTGGACTCTTTAACATTGGCTATGCAAACAGCCTAAGAGAAGTAAAACTCTGAATTCAAACTTGTTAAACTCTGTTTAAGAAATTGACTTTGTGTCGCATCCTACACGTGCGGAGGGGTTGGTAAATACGGACCAAGTATCCAATGGGCACCCCAGCTGGGAGCCGCCTCGACAGGAACACCTTTTGCTTTTCACCGCACACTTCCGGTTGTGGTACGAGAGCCGCATGGAAAATAAACTTTATAAATTGTGTGATACCATTTCCGAACAATATCCTTTTATTTAAATAAACATAAAAAATATTTTGTAAATAAAAACTCTTTTCATTTAAATAAACATATCTGCATTTCTCTTCTGATTAAATAAAAACTATTTTAATATAAAATTGTGTCTTTCTTTTAAAGTTTTGTAATTTTAAAAAATCCTATTGGATCAACAACAACATGAAATAACAAATTTTCTTTTATTAAAATCGAAAACTATTTTTAGTATAAAAACCTGCCTTTGGGTTGTAAATATACATGAACAAACTTAAAAAAATCTTACAGTGAAATTCTAATGCAAAAAAAATCGTCTGTTGTTTGTAAACAAATAACCGGGAGTTTTTGGTGAAAAGCAAAAGGTGTTCCTTTCAAAACAGATCCCAGCTGGGGTGCTTATTGGTTACTTGGTCTGTAAATACATATACCATTAAACAAAGAAACTAAACCAAACCATACATATGTGCGTGCGTGTCATAGTTTCGGTGTGTGTCTACATTGAAGACGCGACTGCGCATAAAGAGACGCATACACATACTTATGAAGGAGGCGGAGGTGATAAGAGGAAGAGGAAAATGAAAAGGATGGAGAAGGGGGGCTGGAGCTGAATTTATAAAGAGAAAGATCCGGTGGGTGGGAGATTAAGTCTCTCCTTCTCGATCCAAGCTCAACACACTAAGCTGGTTGGTTCATCACTTGCTGATCCTGTAGATTTCACGAAGTGCACTCAGTGGAATGGCTCAAAAGCGACTAATCAGATGCATATTTAAGAGGCCCGAAGAAACGCGTCCATTAAGTGCGCGGTGTTCGAAACGATTGCCAGTAAATCAATGACTACTCATTCGCTAAAGGAAGGAGGTCGAAAATTTAGGCCATATGGCGTCAAAATTGTGTCAATATGTTAGTTTCAAATAAAAGTACAGACGTTCCAAAATCCCAGTGATATTAGAACATCACACAGAAATAGTTGCTTAGTTATTTTCTTTAATAGAATTTAAACAATAATATATCAGTAATATCATAATATATATCATAATATATATAATATATCAATAATAATATATCAGTAATATCTTGATAGAACATCGATCAGAAATAGTTGCTTGGCTATTTTCTTTAATAGAATATCAACAATAATATTCAATAATATCATAATATATATCATAATATATATCATAATATATCTGTAATATCTTAATAGAACATCACACAGAAATAGTTGCTTGGCTATTTTCTTTAAAAAGAATATCACCCCTTGAACACTATTTAATGTAAAATCTTTTTCATGAATATATGATTTTTAAGTGAATAGTTTGTAGGTAAATATTGGCTGGGTTTTATAAACTGTTAGAAATAATTCGAAACAAGAAGGTTCCCCAGTTCGAAAAGAAGGTTCGCGAGTTTGAGAAGGCTCCCGAGTTCGATAAGAAATACCTGAAGAAGGCCGGAGGGCACATCGGCCGAAAGCTTGTACAGATAACAATAAAGATGAGGACAATAGTCCGAATAATCCAAATGATAAAAATTATCAAGCCTCATCTAAAAAATATATGGAATAAAGTTAGATCATTTTCTCACATTTAAAATATCCAACTTTTTTTTCTTTCGTCTCGTTATTAACTTAAAGAAATTTTATTATAAATTAAAATAAAAATTATTGAAGATCTTTAAACTGTGTATTCGATAAGATATTAAAATGTTCGCGCCATTGATTATTTGTTCATTTCTTTTTAAATTTGTTATAGCGACAAGAAGAGCAACTCGTCTTGATCATTCATTGCAATCATCTCTTAAGTGTTTTGAATCGGTTTTCCGATGTGATTCCGATTTGAAAAGCCGGCGAGGTGACGTAGGCGTTTTTTACGCATTGGCGACAAATAGGGATTAAGTGTGAATCGAAGAGAAAATCCAGAATAGAAGATTAGACAGAAATAATATGAAAACGTTTAATGTTCGACCAAGGAGGATTTAATGATCGATCGAGAAACAAGAACAAAAAGAAACGCTAATAAATGCTTGGTTAACCCCCAATATGACCACTCTACAGAAAGAGCACAGTTTTCTTTTAACTGATAATAATAATGATAATAATAATAATAATCAAAGGGAATAACTACCCCAATCCAGAAAGACCCAAAAAAAGGAAATATCCCTAGCAATTATAGACCAATAACTTGTCTACCCATGATGTGGAAAATATTGAATACGGTAATAAAACAAGAAATGTACTTTTTACTTAATTGGCTTAAACTGTTTCCAGAAGAACAGAAAGGGTGCCGCAGAGGAAAAAGGGAAACACATGACCTACTTTATATAGATCAACACATCCTTAAAGAAGTTAAGAATAGGCGAAAAAATATTACAATGACATGGATTGAGTACAGAAAGGCCTATGACATGGTTCCACATACATGGATTTTAGAATGTTTAAAAATGTACAAAATATCCAACAACATCGTAGATTTCATCAAAAAAGCCATAGAAAACTGGAGAGTCCAATTAAAAGCAGAAGAGAAATCCCTGACAGAAGTAAAAATCTAAAGAGACTCGTTATCACCCCTACTATTTATTATAGTAATGATGCCACTCAACTACATACTTGGAAAATGTACAGGGGTTACAAATTAACTAACTCGCCGGAAAAACTATACCGTTTTATGTACATGGATCACATAAAAAAACATTTGCAAAAAATGAAAAAGGACTACAAACTCGGGTTCAAACTATTAGAATACACAGCCAAGATATAGGAATGGAATTCGGAATTGAAAAATGTGCCATGCTAGTGATAAAAAAGGGGGAAAGAAAACTAGTGGACAGAATACAACTCGAGAACTTGTCAACTGGTAGACTTTGCAGTTCCAACAGATCACAGGGTGAAGATGGAGAAAAACGAAAAGATAGACAGATACCTGGACCTTGCTAGAGAATTGAAAAAAGCTGTGGAATAATAGGAAATGTACAAGGCTACACAATTTTAAATCTTAGAGAGGAATGGTTGTTTTCCACTTAGCGATAATACCCATAGGAGAAGTTGGTATTTACATAACTCATTAGACACGAGTAGGATGTGACACAAGGTATGGGGCTTCTAGCGAGGATAGAACTAGCTATTCACTAGGAATATACCTGTGAGACTAGTTTGCTAACCATTTCACCACAATTAGCTGTAGGACAAAATAGTTGGATGTATATACTTGGGATAGGTATATATCCAATATTCTCCTTCCAGCATTTGTCCCGGACCCCTAAAAGAGAGGAACCCTGACTTCATTAAAAAATCCGTAATAATTATAGAATTAGTCTTATTATTAAAAAGTTATAGTGATTTATTGCAAGCTGGAGAAAATTATATATCTTTGTAGTATAGTACAAACTGAAAAATATGGTAACAGTTATTCTTGCAGTCAATATATTTGAGAAAAATCAAATCAAACATTTTATTCGGAACCTAAATTGTGTGTTTTTTTTATTTATTTTACTTCAATTTTTCTAATTTCTCAAATAAGAATTTTATTTCTATGTTGGGGCAAACTTGAGCAATCTCCCTCACCAAAAGTGCCCCGAGCTCTACAAAGTCTAAATCCGGTTCTGGTAACTGGTCTAGGAGAAGGAAAACTCTGACCACAGACCTGTTAAATTCCGTTTAATAATTGACTTGTATCTCACATTGGTCGTGTGGAGGGGTTGGGTAAATGTATCAGTTATATTCTTTTTTTCCCTTTGTTCTTCTCTGTCCTCCTTGTTTTTTGTTTTGTTTTGTTTTTTTGTCTTTTGTTTTTGTTTTTCTTACGAAACATCCATACTCATTTAAAATCAATAGTTTTGAGAAAAACAAAAACAATAAACAAACAAACAAACAAAACAAATAAATACTAACAAACATGTAACTAATTGTTTCCCATATTAAAATGTAATAAACATTGAATGAACATTTAGGAGAAAGCTGTTTAGTTAAAATCTGATAAGAGTTTGAAGAGAAGATTTTACAAAGACTTTAATTTAATCGTGTTTTAATGGAGATTACATACCTAGCTCAGTCGATAGAGCGTTCGGCTAGAAACCACAAGGTTCTTAGTTCGATACCGGCCCTCGCCAACTCAGCGTATGAGCAGCACAGGGATCTGTGCGGTAAAGTGAGAAGCTGATGGTAGGTATGGCGCTTCACCTCATTCGCCAAAAACAGTATCCTTGGTCTGGCGCTAGTGCAAAGAGGATAGACTCCCTCGCTGTTTAGCTGATACTGACTTTAGGCCACCCCGACGACTTGAATACCTGGCTGTCTGTCAGTCTGTAACCAAAACTAAGTCACCACTGACGTCACAATCCCCGTAGTTATTTGCGTTATATTCTCAATGATTATCAAATAATCATTATTTTCATCTTAATTAGCATCTTATTTATAAACGGTGGCTCTATTAAAGTCCAGCTAAAGTTAGATTTTCATCAAAACAGCCCATGTTATTAATGCATTTACAACTGGTTGAAAACATTAACAATAAATAAGCTGTTGGGGTAAAACCATGTTTTCAACTAGATATTTACCCAACCAGTCCGTTAGGGCGTGACACAAGGTCACAATTCACTGGTCGGGTATGGCACCTCCAACCACCCATCTAGCTCAAGTAAGAGTCAAATTGGAGTGTTCCAAGTCACGGACCACTTAGTTCCCGGGTTAGAGACCAATATAATCCTGTCCTCAGTCGTTACGGGTCGCTGCCTACGACCAACAGGTGGCCATATTGGGGAAGAGGGTCTTACCCATTCACAGAAGCAGAGGTGCAGTCGGCGTATTCTACATCACAGATAATGTAGTAGATGTCACTGGAAAGCCTACAATAATATTTCTTCTAAACCTTCAGACAAAATCAATGTCATGTTGTCACATAATCTATGCGGTTGCATAAGATTATTGTCAATCCCCTGTATTTCTAGAGGGATGACCCTTCTCATATCACGGGCGGGACTTTCCATGGAATAGTACAGAAAGCCCGCGAAATATGTGAAGTCACGTGGGACCTGGTTGAGTCCTGAGTTTTCAGTTTGACGTCGGGCAGAGAAGATGTTTCTGCCTTCACTGGAACTCACTGCATACGCGCGCTATGTTAGTCAGATATTTAGTTACATGAAATGTTAGTTAAGGAAATAAAAGCTTAAGAAAAATAACACGGTTTTGTGATTAATGGATGTCTTGGTAACAAGACTGATATAGAAGAAATGAGTTAAGTCACCAAGACGAAGTCAAGACGAAGTCAAGATGTTAGAAGAGATGTTAGCAGAGACCTAGAAGAAGACGTAAGATATCAAAGACGTCAGAAGAAGAATAGAAGAATAGAAGTAAGAAGTAATGAGAAGGGTATACAACAGTGTAGTGGCTACTAGTACATGAATTTTGGTACGTAGAAAGCTGATACAAAACTGAAGTCGGCCATTTCAACCGGACCTGAAATCAGAGAATGGATGTCTGACAGGAAGTTCAAATGTAAACTGAATCCTATTTAGCTCGCAGCGTAAGATTTATCCGTATTGTACATAATGTTACTGGGCCGCGGAGCTTGAAAATATGCCGATGTGAAATATGTATAAAGTAAGTAAAGTAAAGTCGTCGGGGCGGTCTAATGTCGGTATCAGCCAGTCAGCGAGGGAGTCTATCCCCTTTTCAATAGCGCTAGACTAAGGAGATTATTTTAGCATCTGAGGTGGAGTGCCAAACCTACCATCAGCTCCTCACTTTAACGCACATATCCCCGTGCTACTCATACGCTGAGTCGGCGAGGGACGGTATCGAACCAAGAACCTTGTGATTCCTAGCCGAACACCTTACCGACTGAGCTAAGCCGTCCCTACTCTACTATACTCAGTACGTCATGTATTCGTACGTCATGACTACGTCACTGGGTAATGTTGATATCATTATTGAAAGCGTCAAACCTCGAATGCAGATTCAACTTACTTTTTTGGTTTAACGGCAAAGAAATTTGATTAATTTCTGAATAACTGATTGCAATTATAGATACTAGTAAAAACAAAACAAAAAAAAACAAAAAAAAAAACAACACACACACACTCCGGGCGGTGTAAAAATCAATTTTTGAAAGATGTTACCCAAGGAGGTGAGCGTGCGTTTTGTTTTACGACAGACGTCAATGATTTTTTAAGAATATACTCATACATAATTATAAATATTTTTTATTAAAATTAAACGAATATTTTTATTTTATAGTAAAAAAGATATTAAATTTTTTTATGGCAATTTTATGTCGACGTCCAAAAGTACTTACAAAGGATTTTTTGCTTCGCCCTTTCGTAAAAAATGTAAACAGATCTTTGAAATCTTACATTTTTTGATAATAGACATAAAAAAATAATTTTACTGTCAAAATTCAAATAAATATGTTTTCTTTCTCATAAAATCAAGTTTCTCATAGTTAGAATAAAATTAATTCAAACAAGGTCGTTGATTATTCTATGTTATGTCGATTTTGGGTAGTGTGACGTAAGCAGTGACGTAGTTTCGGTTACATACATATAGATACTGAATCGCCATTATTAACAGATTTATTGGGGCCTGTTTTGCTCAGTCGGTAGAGCACCCGCAAATAAATCGCTAGGTTCCAGGTTCGATACCGGTTTCCGCCAACTCAACCCATGTGTAGCACAGATTGGACAATCTGATCTGTGATGTAAAGTGGGGAGCTGAAGATAGGAGTGGCGCTCCACCTCAATAAAACAAAAATCCCCATGGTCTGGCGCTAGCTACAAGGGGATAAACTCCTTCACTTTCCGGTTGATACCGGCAAATAGTCCGCTCCAACAATAACAATAGATATTTATATTTGATTTGGTTTAGTTTGGTTAAATTGTTTAACGGCATATCAACCTCTTATGGGTTATTTAATGAGGAACTTTGATTCATTTGTTAATATTTACTCGTAAGGATCACTATTTATTTTTGATTGATTTTGGTTTGGTTTATTTTCTTAATGGCATATTAACTTCTTATGTATTATTTGATGCCGAAATTTGATTCATTTATAAAAATCTAATTAAATTCATAACTATTTATATTTTCAACGTTCTATCGCTATTACAATCTCTGCAGAAGTCTCTACTACAATAATATATATTTCTATCCCCCCTCTCCCCCTCTCTCTCTATACATATATATATATATATATATATATATATATATATATATATATATATATAACCTTTCTTGAAACTCCAATTGACACCTTATCTTATCTCCTTTACTCTAATTATATACATACTGACTTTTAATCGATCTACCGGCTGTTAAGTTGTTAAGTTTTGAAAAAAAGCACCGGTCGAAAGGGTCTTTAAGTTTCCTCCTCTTTTATTTTTTCCTCTCTCGGCTTGGTAGTTGATCATGTTATTTAAATAAAATGTGTTTCATCTACTGAAATTCTTATATAATTCTTATATCATATTCGTAGTAAAAATTAGTTTATATATATATATATATATATATATATATATATATATATATATACGCCTTGTTATATCTATCTATCTATCAATCTATTTATCTATTTATCTATCTATCTATCTAGGCCTTGGCATTTCGCTTTCCCGGTCGTATGTTAACAAAAGGTAAAAATTATATATATATATATATATATATATATATATATATATATATATAATATGTGTGTGCGTGCGTAAGCCTTGTTATATACATGTAAAAGTGATATATATATATATGTGTGTGTGTGTGTGTGTGTGTAAGCATTGTTAAATCTATGTATCTATCAAATATCTATGTATCTATCTAGGCTTTAACTTCTCGGTCGTGTTAACAGAGGGTAAAAGGGAAATATATATATATATATATATATATATATATATATATATGTGTGTGTGTGTGTGTGTATGTATGTGTGTGTGTGTGTGTGTGTGTGTGTGTGTGTATCTGTTACTACCTATCTATGGCCGAGGACTCGAGAGAGAGAGAGTCTTCTCGTCTGCCTTAATAAATCAAATCATGTCCATCGTTCGCCGATCGACACTGGACGTAAGTGGCTATGTCACTTGGGATCACCGAACTTGTTCGCCATGTCCGACGCCATATTAATCGTAATGCTTACAACATCTATCGCATTTTCAGAAAAGCGTCATTAGGTGGTTTTAATGCCGTTTGAACGCCAGCAACTTCCTAATGGCATGAGACGCTGGATAATGGATCCGTTTTGGACAACGCTCCACTACCGGCAAGTAGTGCTGAATGGCAACTACTTGAACCCGGCATTAGAAATGGACGGATTCTGTGTCCGGTCACCGTCTCTTTTATTTAGTCAGTAACTGGTGGAATCACTATCAGCGAGGAAGTTGGAGTTACGGCCCAGTAAAACAGCAACCTGTCTTCAAATAGATACAGCGAAACGAGTTCAAATTCTGGACGAAACTTATTTTCATTTCATATAGGGCTATTATCCATGGAAAAAAAGATATGGGTCAGTTTGCTCAATCTGTGCTACACATAGGCTTAGCTGGCGGGGACCGGTATCGAACCTGGAACATTGCGATTTCTTGACGGGTGCTCTACCGACTGAGCAAAACTGGCACCAATAAATGTATTAATAATGGAGATTCGGAATCTCTTTGTAACCGAAACTACGTCACTGCTTACGTTAATTTCTTCCATTCATGGATAAACAGTCTGGTGTCTTTAACCTTGGCATGGCAACTGGTCTAGGAGAAGGAAAACTCTTAATTGAAACCTGTTAAACTCCGCTTAGGAATTGTACCTTTGTCGCATCCTGCATGTGGCGGAGGGGTTAGGTAAATACATACTCCCTTCCCATACAGTTCAGAGTGATCTGCGTTAAGCACCCAGTGAGGATTAAACTCACTTTGCATTCAATATGGTAAGAGACATTAATTTTCTTTGGGTTTAAGTCTTTTAATTCTAATTTCTAATTAAAAAAAAAAATAACATACAGTTCGTCTCTGCTTATTTATTTACTAAATTTTACATAATACAAAAAAAAAAAATTAAAGAATTATTTTTAATTTAAATACGGTTACTTTATTTTTATGCAATTATTTAATGCAGTTACTATATATATATATATATATATATATATATATATATATATATATATATATAAACATTGAACGTTTTTTCACTTTGAAATATGATATTAATTGAATAAATTCTACTTCAAATACTTGGCCTCTGTTCATCGAAATTTGTAAACAAATGGCAAAACAGTTAATGTCAGCCACTGTTTATAAAATAATTGTTATTTATTTTAATCTTAAATATACAAATAAATGCTAATGCATAATAGCACGCAAGAGATGAGATTACGTATAAAATACATTACATTTCAATACATTTCACAGAAAGACTCCAAATCTTTGAGGGTTACTTCGGGACTTTCCGTAATCTAATGCTATTTTACACATAAAATGCGATTTTCATTATATTATCTCTTGTGCGCTATTCTGCATTTGTACCAAAATCAGTACGTTCAACATTCTTTCTTAAAAAAGTATGTTTCAATTTTTTTACCATAATAATTACATATTCGATCGGCTACGCTTTAAATTAATGTTATTTTTAAAAAAATTATCCATTATTGAATTTTACATATTACAAAAAAGAATAAATTAATTAAAATTAAAATTAAAGAATTATTTTAAATGTAAATATTGTATCTATTTAATTGTTTTGTATGTTTGTAAAAAATATCAGTTTAATAAATCACCTCATTTCTATCTTTTTTTAAAATATAGTTAATTATTGAATTAAAATTTCTTACTATATCGTTATATGTGATGTCATTTCTTCTACCCTGACGACCCCCCCCCACTCCCGGCCAGGCCGGATTAACAAAAGTTTTTTTTACGTGCGGATTTTTATGGAGCATTCTGCGAGGTTCGAACTTGCTAATTCAGTAGTAATGGATCTGCAAGACTAACTTGCCAACCATTATTTGATTTGATTTATATTCGTGAAGATGATTAAAAAATTAAAATTAAAAGATTTTTTTTTCTTGATTTTTTTATTTTTTTTAATTTAATGTTGTAAATAGCAGACATTAATTTTTCTTTTCAGAGAGGGTGGATCAGCACGAGGTTTTTTACGTGGGGATTTTAATGCGACATCCTGTGGGAAAGCAACTCATGATTCAGTAATAATGGATCTATGAGACTAAATTAAAACAAAATCCCCCTTCTACCCAGGCGATGCTGGGTAGCTGCTTCTAGTAAAGAATATAAAGTGTTCAATACGTTAGTAGAGCGGATTTAGGATAAAGATATATGTAGAAATAACCTACTTAAGTTTCACCAAAAAGGATCATCAGGGTTGATTTTAATGAATTAATCAAGATACTAATTAATTACAAGCAATTGTGTAAGTGAATAATACAACTATTATATAATACAATGTATTGTATAATTGTATTATTCACTTCCGTAAATTGCCTGTAATTAATCAATATCTTGATTGATTCATTAGAATTAACCCTGATGATCATTTTGGTGAAACTTAAGTAGGTTATTTCTATATACACCTTTATACTATATATTGAATAATGATATATGTACATTCGAATTAAACCATTTCTACAGAGTCAATGAATTTGTTTGATTGGTGCAGCACCATCTTCTCACATCTGTTTCCCAAATATAGGTCCAAAGAGTTGTAAAAAAAGACTTGATTTATTTTATATCTTTCTCTCGCTTTCTGTCTGTCTCTTTATATATATATATATATATATATATATATATATATGCGCACGCGCGTGTGTGTGTAATAGATATAATAGAATAGACTATTACACACACACACACACATATATATATATATGTGTGTGTGTGTGTGTGTGTGTAATAGTCTATTCTTATCTATTTAATGTGATTAAACGTCATCGTATCTATGTACCTATGTATCTAGCTCATTCTCTTCATATCTATCCATCTATCTAACCATTTATCTAAGTCTATTACTTATCTATCAATCTATATATCAATCAAATCCTCGTCATATCTATGTATCTATCAATAACATTATGTACGTGTCTAATCTTTTTAAACTTCATCGTATCTATTTATATAAGCCTCCTCATCTCTCCCCCTCTCTCTCTCTCTCTCTCGGCCTTTTTCTCTCTCACTCTCTCTGTAACACTATCTTCCTACCTCCATTTCACCAATATGGGTTTGTGACTTAAACAGCAAAGCAGATGGACCTGATTCTATATTGAATGATTAAAGCTCTTAACAAAGCGATCAGAATTGAACACTAAATACAAAACCATTGAGATTTAGTGTTGCTTCATGTCTTTATGTCACTTAGCTGATATCTATTTCTGCATCATTGTTGGTCTTCCTTTACTTTTTGTTAATTCTCTTCCTTCCTTCCTTCCCTCCTTCCTTCCTTCCTTTCTTTCTTTCTTTCTTTCTTTCTTTCTTCTCTTTTTCTCTTTTTTTTCTTTCTTTATCTCTTTCTTTTTTCTTTCTCTCTTTCTTTTGTTTCTTCTTCTTTTGTTTGTTTTTTTTTTTTCATTCTTTCTTTCTTTCGTTTTTTTCTTTCTTTCTTTCTTTCTTTCGTTTTTTTCATTCTTTTTTTTTCCGTTTTTTTTATTCTTTCTTTCTTTCGTTTTTGTCATTCTTTCTTTCTTCGTTTTTTTCATTCTTTTCTTTCTTTCGTTTTTTGTTTTTTGTCATTCTTTCTTTCTTTTTTTTTTCATTCTTTCTTTCTTTCTTTCGTTTGTTTTCATTCTTTCTTTCTTTCGTTTTTTTCATTCTTTCTTTCTTTCTTTTTTTTTGATTCTTTCTTTCTTTCGTTTTTGCGGTAACTGTTTTCTTTTTCCCTATTTTCTTTATTCTTTCTGTTTCTTTTTTAATTTATTTCTTTAACTTATATTTTTTCTTCCTTTCACTCATTCTTTCTTTCTTTCTTTCTTTCTTTCTTTCTTTCATCTACCCTTTCTCACTCCTATCTTAATATTTTCTTTCTTTCTTTCTTTCTACTTTTTTTTTCTCTCTGAACTCCGTCTTTGTTTCTTTCTTAAGCTTTTCTAAATATCTTTCTTTCTTTCTTTCTTTCTTTGTTTCCTTCCTTCTTGGAACTCTTTCTTTCTTTCTTTCTTTATTAAGCTTTTTCAATCTTTTCTTTTTTTCTTTCTTGAAAACAGTTTTTTGGGTATTTCGTTTTCTTTTTTCTCGAATAGTCTTTATTCTTTCTTTCTTTTTATTAAAATGTTTCTTTCTTTTTTCTTTCTCGCCACTTTCTGTCATTCTTTCTTTCTTTATTTTTTCACTGATTCTTTCTTTCTTTTTACCACCCATTCTTTTTCCTTCCTTAACATTTTCTTTCTTTCTTTCTTTCTTTCTTTCTTTCTTTCTTTCTCTGTACACTTTTTTCTTTCTTTCTTAACTTTTCCAAATTTCTTTCTTTAACATTCATTCGTTCTTTAATTCATTTATCGAGTCTCATTTCAATTATTCCTTCATCCGTTCTTTCTATTTTCATTCATTCTCTCATTAATTCTTTTCCCGATTCTTTTATCCGTTTTTCATTTATTCGCTCAGTTTTCGTTCACTCATTCATCTCTTTTTCCTTTATTTGTTCATTTTTTCGTTTATCGATCGATTCAATCATTCGTTTTTTTCCGTTCACTCATTCGTTTTTACGTTCCTTATCTTCTTTTATTCGTTCATTCACTTAGTTATTTATTAGTTTATTTATTTTATTTAATTGTCAATACTGGACACAGAAATAAAATACGAGGGTGAGACAAAAATTAATGCCATTTTGTTTAGGAAAGGTTTAGCTACCAACACAGGAACATGTATCACACATCGAAATGGAGCTGCTCCTCTGTGGATCATATCCTTACTTCTCCACATAGTCACCGTTTTTCTCAATAGCAATGTTCCACTTTTGATGTATGATACACGTTCCATGTATTAGTAATTATACCTGTCCTAAACAAAATAGCATTACTTTTTTTTTACTCACAACTGCCCTGTCGGCTGGGGCGTTAGAATGCACCGACTGCACCTCTGCAGAGGGGTAAGACTCTCCTAAATAGGGCCTTCTGTTGGTCGTAGGTGGCGACCCGTGATGCTTAAGGACGGAGTCATGGTGGATGAGTAGGCCATGGCCTGCAACACTCCACTTAGACTCTTACTTAGGCTAGACGGGCAGTCGGAGAGGCCCCCTCCGATCAATCGGCTGGTCATGTCAAGTCCTAGCACCTATATGACTTTCCCAACCCTATTGCCCTTATGGAATGTCCCAACCCTTTTTATCATATGGGTGCTAGAAGGCGGTGGCTGAGGTTGTACATGTCCTGGGAATGACATTAAACTCTATCTGATGGTGAGGTTCCAGTTTTGGAGGTTTCCCTACATTCATACGTATGTATTCCATTTTTTTTATTTCTTAAATTTGTTCGTACATTCATTTGTAAATTCGTTCGTATATTTATACATAAATTCGTTTCCTTCATTCATTCGTAATTTATTTGTGAATTCGTTCTTATATACATTCGAAAATTCATTGGTATATTTATTCGTAATTCGATCGTATATTTATTCGTAAATTCTTTCCCTCTACTCATTCTTCTATTTATTCGTAAATTCCTTCGTATCCTTCGTATATTCATTCGTAATTGCGTTCGTATTTATTAGTAAATTCGTTCCCTCTATTCATTCATATATTCACAAATTCGTTCGTATATCCATTTGTAAATTCGTTGATATATTCATTCGTAAATTCGTTCCTATATTTATTCGTTCATTCATTCCCTCCATTTGTAAATTCGTTGATATATTCATTCGTTCATTCGTTCCTATATTTATTCGTTCATTCGTTCCCTGCATTTATCCAGTGTTTCATTCTTTTATTCCTTCCTGATTTCTTCAGCCTCCTTCTCATTCTACCCAATCCTTTCAAACCCGTTTTTCTATTTCTTCAAGACAAATTAGTTCCTCACTCTTTTCCAATTACCTACAACGAAACTTGTCAATTCCTTTCATTCTCTCTTTTTTCCCAACGACACTTGTCTTCTAATCAACACATATCCAATCAGACTAGCGACTGGCTAATTGTATTGGACGTTCATCGTCCAACAGACAGTAAACTTTAACACTGATAAAGAAAATGGTTCCTAAGAAGCTAGATAGCACCTTTTTCTTTTTTCCTCTTTTTTCCTCTTTTTTTGGCATCGGGCCGAGTTAGTTTTCGCGCTCAAATATCGGACACTAAACAACTGGACCGCCATCTTAGCGTCTCTAAAAAGTCACCTGACAGTGTGCGCCATTGGAGACGGCCGTGTAAGAACTGGGTGAAAGAAAAGGTAAGTAATTTGTAAGACAATATGACAGACGCCTTGATAATAAGATAATCAGTAACTGAAAAAAAAAAAGGTGTAAAACTCTGGCGAAGGTGTCATAAGTTGTATTTAAATTAACGGTTCTTTTGCTTTACGATCCTATTAACTAGTGAGACACAGACATTTTTTTTCTCTCATGGCGTTGGACAAATTGAGAAATTAGATCTGTCAAATATCATAGAATTTGATGTCAGAAAGAAAGAAATTCTTTGAGCTTGGGTTTTACACTTACTGGCCGAAACCAGTGAAATTCAAAAAGCTTAATTAAAAAACTAACCTCAAAGATGACATTTTTAATGTTTATTTATGAGTTACACACACACACACACACACACACACACACACATATATATATATTATATATATATATTATCTTGACTCATCCTTTTCAGTCAGTCAAAATTGCGACTCGCTCGGTTTTCCCCTTTTTATTACTCTGTTGAGTTTCCGCCTAAAACTACTTCTACTAATACATATATATATATATATATATATATATATATATATATATATATATATATTGTTGCTTTCTTTTAGCCACAGCCTCGTAGTGTCCATTGCAATTCTCTAGTTCATGCCTGATTGTTTTTACAGTGTTCAGGGAACATTGGGCAGCAACCATAATCTCCTTATTTTGATAGCCGGTGTAGATTATCATGATAGAAATTTTTCACTTCCATGATTCAGGTGGGTTCCAGTCATCCATTCTATCTATCATCTCGTATATGAATGAAGAGGGGTCCATGCTTTTAAATTATGCATAGTGTACGTCAATACCTCCTACATACGGAGAAAAATAAACAAATATAAATATGTCAAATCTATCCCGAACACCCTGTATATCACAAGTACTCGGTCCATGATCGGACTAAAATGATTCTAGGAATAAAAGGGAATGAGAGGGAAAGGACGAAGAAATAAGTAAGACAGTGGGTAAGAAGAGAAAACAATAGCAAATTCCCTATCAAATGAAAAGAATTCGCTAAGAATTCGCGTATTGGAATGTTCGTTTATTTTAGGATTTTTTTGCTAATATTTAAAATATCATTTAAAAGATGTAACCCTAAACTCGTGAGTGTTTTGTAACATAATTCTATTTTTTATATATAAAAAAAAAAAATTTTGTTCTTAATTGCTTGTTCTGTGAAAATGTTAAAAAGTATTCCTTTAGTTTTTTTTACCAATAAAAATGTACCAATAAAAATAAGCCATTGATTAAAAGTGTATTCTTTTTTGTAGGTGGAAATGTTTGAGTAATAATCGAAATGAAAATTATTCGCTTATTCTATGAATAGTTTATTATTAAAAAAACACACGTTGCACTGACCTTTTATACCTGCTTATGGAGAATTGTGAAGAATTCCATTGAGTAAGTGTAAATTATTGAATGATATCAGTCAATCAGTAAAAATCTAAAAAACTAAATTTTGTACTTATCCTTATTATGAACACTAGTACAGAATAAAAAAACACCCTCCGGGCGATGTAAATATAGATTTTTGAAACATATTGCCTGAGGGGTGGGAGTAAAAAATTCAATGTCAGCAAGTTTGTACCCTAAGTAAGTAAAATCATCAAATTCATTAAAGGATTAAAAAAATAAAACAATTTGAAATGTAAACTTTAAATATGTATTAAAATAAAACAAACTATATATAGATATATAATACCAGTCATGTATTTATTAAAACTTGTTTTAAAAACCAATGAGGACTGTCTACTGTTGCAAGTTCAAATTTTGAGTGTATTTATTCTGTTATGACGATGTTGGGTAATGTGACGTAAGCAATGACGTAATTTTTGTTACAGACAAAAACCGGAAGCGAATCTCCATTATTAATAGATGTTAATTGTTATGGTAATTTACCAGGTACGCATGTACTCATCCAACTATAAATAGCAGCAGGATCTGTATTTAAGCTAGAGTTAATATTTTAGCGGATAGCCGATAAGAGAGCCTCGTGTGTCACCGTCTTATTTGTATATGTTTGTACTACTGTTCTTTGTTAATATATTTGTCTAACTCATTTCCTCTTTTGCGTCTTTATTCTGGCCGCTAACCAGGCCACAACATTAATGTATATACACGATTTTATTGCACACTGACATTTCTTTTGTGTATTATAAGTCGACACGTACATACCAAAACAGGCACAACTACTCTCTCTATATATATACAGATAGGGTGTGGTAGAAATGCCTCCTACATTTTAAACTTTCACCTGTGTAGTTTAAGTAAAATTAGGAAAGTGGCAAGGGTAGCTACATCTAGTTCCTGTTGAATCATTTTCTTTAGTTTCACTTGTGCTATGTGAAATGCTAAGTGCTTCGTCCAAGATTTGAACACCGGTGACCGTGTTCATTTCTTCTTACGACAACCATTGTACTAGAAGCGCCTCCATTATTTATATTTACCAACCCCTCTGCACGAGTAGGATGCGACACAATGTGAATTTCTTAAGCGGAGATTAACAGGTTTGAATTCATAGTTTTTCCTCTCATAGACTGGTTACCTAGCCAGTGTTAAACAGTCCAGTCTTTCCTGCTATTTACCCATAGCTGGAGGGAGAATTGGATTCATATCTATCCCAAGGGTATTAGCGCCATGTGAAATGCAAACAGCTTCGTCCAGGAATTGAACTCGGATCGACGAGTCCGTTTCCTATGACTCTAACCATTATATTACAAGCACCTCAATTGAATATAACAGGTCTAACTGGGCATTTTACAATTAAGTACAAAGTTTGCATGTTGTGAAAACATGGCCACTTCGGCATTTGGTAATATTTGATGTGCAATAAATTATGCAACACACAGATTGCAATTGCAGAGAAATGAACAATAATGACGTTGCTAGCCGACATACATCGGCACATCGATGTAACAGCAATTTAATCTCGACTGGTTAAAGAGTAACTGTTTGGCGCATGCGCAAGCTAACACATCTTCAAAAATAGTTGTATCAGTGCTACTGCACGGCTGCACCACCTGGACCCTAACGAAGCGACTGGAGAATAAACCAGAGCGTAGCTGCACAAGAATGCTGCGTGCAGTCTTAAAAAAGAGGTGGAAACAACACCACCTGAGAAAACAACTGTACGGCCACCTGCCCCATATCACACAAACCATCCATGTAAGACGAACGAGACACGTCAGACACTGTTGGAGAAGCAAGGTCGAACTCATAAGTGACGTTCTTCTGTAGAAGCCATCACATGGGCACACCAGCGTGGGCCGATCGGCAAAGACATACATTGACCTGCTCTGCACGGATACTGGATGCCGCGCAGAGGACCTCCCAGGAGCAATGAATGACAGGGAAGTTTGGCGAGTGATGGTCATGGATATCCGTGCTGCCGGCGTGACATGATGATGATGATGATATATATATATATATTTGTATGCATGTATGTGTGTGTGTGTGTGTGTGTGTGTGTGTGATTGAAAGTAGAAGAAAATGCGGATAAAACAGAAAACTAAGTTCAAATGATATTTTGCCTCAGTATGTAACGAAGCTTTGTCAAATTTATTTTGAAGAAAACTGAGATTAACAGTCTGCTTTTTATGGCGAAAAAGGTAATTGGGAACGGCAGAAGAGGGCGGAGGGCGTAATTCGTGGTAAGATGTCAGGCAAAAAGAAGAGAAAAGAAGGGAGGGTGAATGCGTGGTAATGTGTGAGGCAAGAGGAAGAAAAAAAGTAAAGGGGCTTATTTGTCAACAGAGCATCGTATTTTTATGGGTTTCAATCAAATTTTGTCGGATTTACTAAATCCGTTACTCCTTATATATATATATATATATATATATATATATATATATATATATATATATATAAATAGGATTATAAAAGTAAAAAGAGGAAGTGAAGAGGAGAAAATGTGCTTACTTCTTTTACGTATTTCGATAACAACAAAAAGATTTGATTACATTCTATTCAAAATGCAAATGTCTGCTGACATCTTAACAGCTTTGGGCACAACATTCCATTGGGCCACACAGAACTAGCTGTTTTGTAATTTATGATCTAACGTCTATTTACGAGAGAGAGAGAGAGAGAGAGAGAGAGAGAGAGAGAGAGAGAGAGAGAGAGATGGGAATCTGTGCTGTCTGCACACCTCGATGCTGCTGCTACTGCTGCTGCTGCTGATGATGATGATTGTAATTATAACTATCTATGTTGGGTGTAGTTTGATTTAGCTTATTTTTAAACGGCATATCAACATTTATGAATGAATCAAATTTCGGCATTAAATAACCCACAAGGAGTTGATGTGCCGTTGAAGAAATAAAACAAACCATAACCGCTCTGTGACTATTTCTTATTTCCCAAATATCACAACTTATCTCCGTGGTTATCAATTGGAACTTTTGAGAACATGCTGGCGCTGAAAGCAGTGTCAGTTGCAAACTTCCGGCACTGTTTTCCCGGATTGGGAACAGCATCTTCACCAGCGCGTGGCTGTCACGTGATATTATTATTTTGAATCAGATGAATTTTGATTTGTAATTAAGTTGATAATCCTTATTACGTCATAGATCAATCTTTTAGTTTGAAAAGTCCAGCTTAAAAAAAAAGAAAGAAAGAAAGAAAAAAGAGAAACGCCTATTATGCATAATAAACGCCTATTATGTAGGATATATCTGACAGCAACGCTGTTTCTAAATTTATCCGTACGTCCAGCAAGAAAAAGAAAATGCTATAGTGTTCATTCAATAGGAATTTCATTCTTTCTTTCTTTCTTTCTTTCATTCTCCTTTCTTTTCTTTCTTTCCCTTTTTTCATATACTGGCTACCATAATCGATAAATTTCCAATATCATAAAGCTTAATATAAAACTCAATAATCGCCACGCTAATCTTGAAAAGCTGATCATATTCGCCAGCTGTACTCTACAATATTTTACTTTCACATCGATAAACGCCTTGCACATAAATTCACATTACTAACTTGATTAATTATACTATATATATATATTTACCAACCCCGAGTGCACGAGCAGGATGTGACACAAGGTCAATTTCTAAGCGGAGTTGAATTCAGAGTTTTCTTCTCCTGGACAGATTGCCTAACCAAGATTGAAAAGCCCAGTCTGCCCTACTATTTACCCATAGATGGAGGGAGTATCGTTGGATTCATACCTTTCCCAAGAGTATTAGCGCTTTGTGAAATGCAAACAGCCTTGAACAGGATTTGAACTCGGGTCGATAAGTCTATTTCCTACGACTCTAACCATTACGCCACGCGCTTCCAACCATTATACTATGGTGCCGCCCTGTTGATGGGGCTGTAGAATACCACTATGCAAATTAACCACATCATATATTATATAAACCTTTATTTCATAGTAATATATATAATATTAATTAACTAATATTTTAATTAATATAATTGATCATGTAATAATCATAGTATTAATAATGATCATATATATATATATATATATATATATATATATATATATATATATATATATATATGGCAGTTGTGTGTATATGTATGTTCGGAGGAAACTTCGAAAATAAAACAATTAAAGACAAAGTAAATATATGTACACATTAAATAACACCAGGGCTTGGTTTTTGAGCAAAAATAATAGAGATTTGATTTATATTCGTGGAGATAATTAAAAAAATAAAATCTAAATGATAACAGTATGGATTTTTTTTTCATTTAATATTTTAGAAAGTAGACGTTAACATTTCTTTTCAGAGTAGCTGGATCAATGCAAGGTCTATTTTTTTACATAGGAATTTAAATGGGGCATGCCACGAGGATTCAACTCACGATTCAGTAGTAATGGATCTGCAGGACTAACTTTAAAAAAAATCTCCTTCTACCCAGGTGACGCCAGGTAGCCGCTACTAGTATGATATAAACTGCACACCGATTGAATGCAACAATACACTATAAAAGGAAAAATATAATATGAATCATTTAGTCAATTGCTTCTCTGTTACTTAGTAAAACTATGATAACTTGTGGATTAAGAGAAGACTTTTTTTTCAAATCTTCCTGGCTGGCTTTCTTTTGTCTAAGTACTTCATCTTTTCTATTCTTGGGTTGAAGAAGAGATGCGTCATTTCCTTGATGAAACAATGGTAGTGACTTAAACTAATCTTTATTGCATAAAAACACGGGCTTAAACCTTTTCTTAACAAGCTAGTTCACTTCCTGTAAACAGCAATTCATTTCTGTAACAGCACACATTAAAAATACAATAAGACAGTTACAATGGAAAAGGTGATGTACTAAATTACGCACACAAAAAAACATATCCAAATAATGCCTAATAAATTATTCTATATCTATATCTATATCTATATCTATCTATCTATCTATCTATATATATATATATATATATATATATATATATATAAGTTAAGAAAAAGGAAATGAATCCGACGGTATGAGTATAGATAAAAGGATATGAAAACAACACAATATGCTGTTAAAGTGAAAATATTTTATATAATATTCATGGCTAATATTGAACAATATTTCGATTTATAAAAATCATCTTCAGGGCTTGTTTTTTTACTCCGGACTTATCGAGAACGGCGACGAAAATAATATGAATTCAAAACAAAAACATTGATGTTGCAAAAAAGTTATGCGGTAGTTTCAAATATAAGCACATCCGCCCCACGCGTTTCTCGGTCAGCGACCGTCATGTATATCTTATTTGTAACAGTTTTTGAAAAGAGAAGACATATTTCAAAATCGACAATAGACAAATTCTCTTTTTCAAACAGGATAATTATTAATCGTTGCAAGGATTTTTAGAAATAATTTTTATTTCATTTATTATTGTATTTTTATTTTTTTTTATTTTTCTTATATATAAAGTAGAAAAGTATGAATGGTTGTAAGTTTTTTTTGGATAATGTGAAAATTTAAATTTGTTGGGAATTATATGTCGGAGATGGTTATGTGAAGGGGATTTTATGATTTCTGAGTACAAGAGTTGCCTAAATAAGGGAATAATATAAAAAATAATAGATCGAACAATGTACACATGGATAAACTCCTGATCGAAACACATGTAAGTTAAATTAATTAAAATAATCTATTTTATCCATTCAATACTTTCTTTCCTTATTTCTCTTTCAACATACCGCGGATTCACTTCCATTTTCAATTTACACACACACACACACACACACCACACACACACACACACACACACACACACAACATATATATATATATATATATATTATATATATATACAACGCGTGTCATAAAAGTATCGAGAGTGAAGCTGTATTTACCGAGATATAAATAATCAATAAATGGAATATTTATTTTTCAGAATACAAGTTTGTGATAAAAGTGCCGAGTTTGAAGCTGTATTTACAAATATATAAAATGAACAATGAATGGAATGTTAATTTTTCTCAAAATACAAGGTGTGTCAAAAAGTACAAAAAATCTCGATATTTGTCGTCACCACCTTATATGTATATATTTATCAGAACTATTCATATTTGGATAGGTTTACTTTGGTCTATATGTTTAAGGCGTATCAAATCCTGATGTTTTTTTTTCAATGCCAATATTTGATTATTTCTCTGAATTTTTGAATCCCAACCCTTTACTCAATCCACGGGGATACTGTCTCATTCAGCAATCCATGACTGGGTACAAGTGTTAAGCTTGTTATCATTCTATGTTACTGTCACCCTTGACCAGGATTGAACCTGCAGCCTAGGGATAACTGTCACTTAGAACTGTCTTAACTAAACGCCTATATACCACTACACCAGCTCCAGATTACAAGAAAATACATCCGGTCGTTGTATCTATGGGAATATTTTGTTATTGAATTTATAGACTAGCCTAGATCACGTGGTTTATTCCTCGGCCAATCACTAACCATACTGCGTGGCTATACACTACTTCCCCCCACACACACTTGGCCATAATTCTAATTGCACTCATTGAGGAGGACTTACAATACTCGAGATTACCAGACGATTACCAATACTCAGGACTCTATACCAAGGGATTTACCAGGATCCAATTCCACTCGGACAAGCGCTCTTGCTTAAGGCCTACAGGATGGCCCAAAAGATTGTAACATACTATTTACCCATAGCTGGTGGAGAATATTGGGTGCATAACTTTCCCATGGGTATTAGCGCGTGTGTGAAATGCAAACTGCCTTTTTCCAGGATTTGAACTCGTGTCGCTGCACCATTTATACGATAAGTCATTAGACACCTCCCTATCCTAAATCTTCCACATATAAAGGTGAAATAGATGTGTTTAAAACAAATTCGTATTCAATTCAACCGTGTGCAAAAAAAATCTTAAGAAGCAAACTAAACAGAAAAAATAATTTGAACATACAATGAACGCAATTCCCTCACTTTTCTTCCTAAAATAACCCTATTATATGACGGGTTGACAAGCCACTCAATCTATCAATCAATAAATTTATGCAATGAAGAACAAATAGCGTACGCGTGTCGGTTCGCTCGTCTGAAAAGCAAGTGTGAAACCCCTTTTCCTGGCACGTTTCAAGATCAGCGTTTGACCCTTTCCTTAAGTCAAAACACCCACACCTGCACCCGGGATGACAGCGCATCAGGTGTGGGAGATCTGTCTATTACATAACAATGCAAAATCAGAAGAAGAGTGAATTCGTGATATTTCAGGTCGGGAAACCGATGACTGAGATAAAGAAATCAGTTGAGACACTAAGCCAATCGTGAAGGAATATCGATTTCTCGTTTATCTTGCAGATGTATCGCTTTCTTGGAGATAACAGCGTTATTATGTGCAGTGGAATCGCAGACAACCATCGCCCCGCCCCCACACACTCACACACTTTGCCTTTCTTTTAACTAATCAAGAGGCACTCGCGTGCTTCTGTGCCATAATGTTACTGTCTTCAGCAGTTAAAATTCATAACAGCTAAGTTACCAGAGGTGTCATTGTGTTCTTGATTATTATTTTATTATTATATTATTATTATTATTATTATTCCTTTTGAGTTTTCACATCAGTGTTAGCTGATGGTCTTTTACTGGAGTTCGAGTGACAGCAAGTCTCCTCATCTCCAGGACTCATCTGAGTATTCTGCAGATTGCGAGCAGTGCAGTGTTCTGAATGTTTCATCAACCTTCCTCTGATATCCAAACTTTCCAAAGCTTTTCTAATCCCTTTGTACTGTTCCAGTGCACCAACTACAATTGGTATCACTTCACTTTCATATTCCACAACTTTTTCAGTTCTCTGGCAAGGTCCAGATATTTGTCTTTCATTTTCCTTTAACTTCACCCTGTGATCTGCTGGCACTGCAAAAACTCACCAGTTGACAAGTTCTTTTCTTTTTTGTTAGTCAACACTAGGTCTGGCCTTCTTTTGCTGGGATAAGGTGATCCGTTTTTATCGCAAAGTCCCAGAGAATTTTGTGCGCTTTTGTTCTCAAGAACAGATTCTGTTTATGGCTATACCATTTGTTGTGTGGTAAAAATTAATTTTTTGCATAATTCCCTGTGGATCATTATATTATTATTATTATTATTATTATTTATTATTATTATTGTGAATCTTTCACACCAACGTTAGCTGATGGTCATTCACTGGAGTCAGTGCCACAAGTCTTCTCAGGTTCCAGGACTCTTCTGAGTATTCTAGCCAATCTTAACAGTGCTGTAGTTGGATGGTCTTGATTCTTCCTCTGATTATATTCACCCAAATTATTATTATTATGTGAGTTTTTCACACCAGGGTCAGCTGATGGTCTTTCACTGGAATCTGAGTGACAAACAAGTCTCCTCAGGTCTCCAGAACTCTTCCCAGTATTCTAGCTGATTTTAGCAATGCTGTTTTCTGGATGGTCTCAATTCTTCCTCTGATTTCCAGTTCCTCCAGTCTTTTTTCGAAGCTTTTTGGGACCGTTCAAGTGCACCAATTGAATTGTATCACTTTCACCCTCATATTTCTCAGCTTTTTCAATTCTCTTGCAAGATCAGGTATTTGTCCAGCTTTTCGTTTTCCTTCATCTTCACCCTGTGATCGGCTGGAACTACAAAGTCTATCAGTTGACAAATTATCTTTTTTTAAATCAATACTTAGTCTGTTCTTTTGGCTGGGATTATTATTATGGAGTTTTTCACACCTGCCATAACCGGTGGTTCACTGGGGCTGAATGACAGCAGGTCTTCTCGGTCTGCAGGACTCTGCCTGAGTATTCTAGCGATCTTAACTGTGCTGTAGTTTTGATGTTCTCAATATTCTTCTGTGGAGAAGTGTGAATGTGATCCACAGAGGACCAGCTTCATTTTTAATGTATGATACATGTTCCTATGTTGATAATTGTATCAAGTAACTTTCGTCTGTTCTAAAAATATGGCATACTTTTTTGACACATCTCGTATATAGTTAATATATATATATAGTTGTTTAGAGTTGAGTTCCAGGGGTTTGGAATATGTGGAATCACCAATCGATTAATAATAACATATATCAAAACATCTCTACTACCTATATATCTATATATATCACTATCTATATTTAATATAGTCTCCACTATTATAATGTTAAATATAGAGACTACCGATGACAGCCTGACCGAGAGAGAGAGAGTAGAGAGATATCAACTCTGCGGTTGACAAACTCATCTGTACTACCAGAAACAGTCGCGTCGCTGAGCGAATACGGACCTATACATCCTCAACGTACCCTGTCCTTCCATCCCGCTCGCGTGTAACGTCGATCACTTATACGGCACTCGCACCCTCTATCTCACCTGCTCATCCCATCCACTCAGAAGATGCGTCCAGATCATCTTAACACGCCTGCCTGCAAGCTAACACAGATATAGTCATCAACTATTACACAGTCGTTCATACATCCACACTGCTACAACACATCTCGCGCTATTCCAGCTCGCGTACTTTTCCTCCGACGCACGGCCGTGCTGCCGGCCGCATCTCAGGATTATCAACCCTTATCGTCGTCTCTGCCCAGTAAGCAATAATAACCCGCGCAGCAGCATCACGCCGTCATCACCTCCGATATATTCTCCTGACTTTATCATAGCGAATAGCTCCTACCACTCTTACCAATGGCCAAAACTCAGATATCATCTCCCAACGATCGCCCATCGCACAAGATTAACCGCAAGTACGCCTACAATACGCCATCACGGATCATGGAGACTACGTCTACAGTATCAACTAGGTACATATGCCTTCACAAAACAAATTGGTTGTGATACGAAACAAGCGGTCACAACAATCACAGTGCCTCTCACATCACACCAAATCTGCTAAACCGGCATCTAATACTTTATTTATTATTACAAAGTTTTTGCAGCAGATCATTGTTCAATTATGTAACAGCGACCAGCGTTTCATGCCAAGGGGCATATCAGGCTGTTGAGCAAGATCCATTGGTCGCGTTTGTTGAAGTTCTTTACTCAATGTCAATTTTGGACCGCCACAATAACGTCGGTTAGTTCGGCGGACGCTATTATAGTTCGGATTTACTAAAATAATAAATTTGCGGTCAAAATGTGACATTGAAGTAAAGAACTTCAACAAACACCATGGATCTTGCTCAACGCCTGATGATTGCCCTTGGCATGAAACCTGGGTCGCTGTTTATAATGAACATTGATCTGTGAAAACTTTTGTAAATAAATAATATATATATTATATATATATATATACTCTTATAATGTACTATTATCGGCAACACATTCATCCTCTCAAACTAGCCGTAACCCATCCATTGCAACTAGTAATCTTGAAACAACTGGGAACACCAGTCACCCCTGATCATGGACACTTCGTAAGTGCCAAAGTACTCTGGGACATTGTAACTTCTCTGGTGGACTAATCCACGAATTCCACCAAAAATATTAACATACAGTTTGGCGCGAAAACGTGAACAATGTTTCACAAGTAAAATTGCTTAACAGAAGAGATGTGTCTTTTGTTTAATTCAACAAGCATAAATGAAAAAATGCTGCCCAAACTGACACACACACACACACACACACACAACCATATATATATATATATATATATATTAATATATTTATATTATAATGGAGCATACGCTAGATCATTTAATATCACATGTTCAATATATTCCTGGCAATGAAACATCCGGGCTAATTATTTGTCCGTTTTTTCTCAGTTCGCCACCCATGAAAGAGAAAAATCGACACAAATTATTCTGACTAAATTTAGGGCTCTATCAATGATAATTAAATTGGGACAGCAGTCTAGAATGACGGAATGAAAAAGGACAAGCTGGTTTGATTAGCTTCGCATGGGGGACAGAGTCGCAAGACCCATAAGACAGAAAAAGAGAGGTAGGCAATACAAAAGACATTGTCCTCTCAAATGCGGCGCAGTTTTACAAATTGATATGGACAAACACACTTTGGACCTGAATTGGATTGCTCTTACCTCATCATATTCGACGCATCTCGTCTTGCTCAGCACATTCAATAATTCCCTTTCTTCATTATGAGGACATTAACTCTGTCTATATTTAGTCGCCATGTTGTCAACAATGGCTAAAAAGCGTTTGAATCGGCATTGTAGATCAATGAATGGGGCACCATTTCTTTCTCACCATCTCTCTCCTCTTCTTTTCCTCTGTTCTGTCTCTCTGTTTCTCTCTCTTCGGCTCATTTCATCACATCTATCGAACAGCGTGCTGATTAAAAAAAATGAAGGCACTCATCAAGAATATGAATTTATTGAACACCACTTTATCCGTGGCCATTAAATGACTCACAGGCGAGGTTGACTATGTCTAGTAAAACAAAACGAAAACCAATCAAAATCTCCTCACTTTCCCACAACACAGCACTACACACATACATACACACACACACATCAGACACATCACACAGACACAGACACCCACACAGACACAGACACACGCACACACACACACACACACACACACACAGCACCATGATATATATATATATATAATATATATATATTATATATAGTATACTATACCAAACGCCTCAGAACCCAGAAAGTAGAAATCTATGGCACAATTCGCGGTAACCTTATCGTTAAGCGGACGCTTAACTGCGTTTTACATTCAGAGTGTTTACGCTTTTCCATAGACCCGGTGCGTTAAACATCTGTAAAAGAACTCATTCTAGCTCTGAACTATTTAAATCTCATAGCCTGGAGGGAAACATAATTGTATTCCATACCATTTTTTAAAATACGTATAGTTCTAGAGAAATGCTAACCTAACCCACCTCCAGTATTAACTCGTCTTGCCTTATCCTCTTTCCTACAGGCATAAGTCCAATTAATTACATATTTATATATATATATATATATTACTAGCTAATACTAGCTATATATATAGTTTATGTATACTGTTTTGGCATTTAGTATGAAAGCGATCAGGAATAACAGAGAACTTGGTTTTAAAGGTTAAATTTTCGTTTTTATTTTGTTTAATTTTCGAGAGCACGTGCTTACTTCCTTGCTCGAACCGCCTAGTCTGACTGTAGGATTCTACTCTTTTGTAGTAGGTGTATATATATATATATATATATATATATATATATGATTATATATAATATATATATAATACTATAAATTTCAGATAAATTGTATGCATGACGTTCTCCCGATGGAATCCTACTCATGGACATACTAGCTTTCAGATGAAATGAAATACTTTTGCCTCACAGAGAGATCGTGTCGGCTTATGTTCTCCTGAATTTCTTGAGGAATTCTTCGACGTTTGTTAAATTGATGGAACAGGAATCCTAACAATCTGGCTGTTACACAGAGGAGAGAAGAACTTGTCATAATCTGTAGGTGACAGGTTTGGCGAATACGCGCAGATTTGGAAACCCCCCTCCCCCGACACTCCATTCCCGATCCCTAACAGCACGCATTTGCAAATTGATGAGGAGTGGCGATTCTGCAGCAAAATCAATAGTTAACATCGTTGAACAAATGAGAAATCTTTTCACGCAGGAAGACCGGCGAAAGAAACAGTTGGTCCAGGTTCCGTTATAAGGGTATTCTGGGTATGACGTTACACTCCATCTAATGGTGAAGGGTAATTATGAACTTTTGTTTAATAAATTAGGGTGTTCCAGAAAAAACAGAACCCATGAATTTTTTTTAAATTTTTACTAGGGGGGTTTAGGTTTAGGTTAGGGTTTAGGGTTAAGGTTTAGGGTTAGGGGTTGGGTTTAGTGTTTAGGGTTAGTTCAATGGGAAAATAAATAAATAATTTGGGTTGTTTTGTTCTGAGTCACCCTGTACAGGGTGACCTAGAAAAAACAGAATCCAAACCTAACCCTAACCCTAACCCTAACCTCAACCCCAACCCTAACCTTAACCTTAACACCAACCCCAACTCCAACCCTAAACCCTAACACTAACCATAAACCCCATTAGTTAAAATTAACAGTTTTATTACAAAATTTGTGGGTTCTGTTTTTCGGGGACACCCTAATTTACCCTAAACAAAAGTTCATAATTACCTGGTGAAGTTCCAATTTTACAGCTCTGGGGAGTGTGCAGTACCCTTACATTGTCATTACTTCATTATTCCCAGTTTCATTCAGACCTGAATTGGTAGTACCTGTTAGGGTCCGATCTGTGAGCCAAAAATTTGTTTGAAAATTATTCATATTTGATAGGGTATCCTGGGTATGACGTTAAACTGCATCTAATGTTGAAGTTTCAATTTTGGAGAAAATGTCACGTGATCTCTTCTCGTATGAAAGGCCGACGTTGATTAAAAACAATTATCAAAAATCAGGGAATTATCTGGTTTTAATAAAAATTTTCTGTGTTGACTTATTAATCAACAAATTTTTCTTTTTATTTAAAATTACTGAATCGTTTCGATCGAAACTTATTCAATGGAAATGAATCGAAATTCTTTAAAACAAGTAATTATCTTACAGACACCCGTACTAGCGTCAAAAACAATTTATATACCTAATTAATAGATAAAATTCATTTAAAATATGAAACACTTAATTTTAAGTTTCAAATTTCATATTTTTAGATTCTAAAAACAAATATTATCTAATAACTAGTTTACTTTATTCTTGTTATCTAATAATTTTGGAGAAAACTCAATAGAAAATTTTGGCCACCACCCTTTTAAACAGAACAAATATTGATGTATAATTTTTCACTTATAATATAATAGGCAATTATATAATAAAACTACATAGTAAAAAAAATCTACGAAATTAAAAAAAAAATTGTACATTTAATTTTCCGATTTTCGGTACTTATTTTCTACCACAGTAGCTCCCTTAATTTTTTTCTTCTATACACACCTTCGGTCTTTGGTCTTTTTATTTATACTGCAATTAGTTTCATTCCTATTTAACCCAACCGATATTTTTCGCCCCAAAAATAAAGTGTGTCAAAGTTAAGTGACCTGAAACAAATCAGAAAGTTTTCAAGTAAAATAACTAATGCATTATAAAATTCCTTTATTGATAAATCAACACTGAAAATTTCATTAGAATCGGATAATTTCCTGATTTTTATAAGTTTTTTTTCAATCAGGTGGGGGTAAGTTCATTTTGTAAAATAATCATTTCACGTCACTTTTGGCAGACCCTAGCACACACAGTTTATGTCAGTGTAATAGTTCAGATGACTCAGTATTCATTCAATGTCTCTCTTATGTTCCTATTATGTCCCTATAATGAATAATAATGATTATCCAAGTCAACCAAGTCAAATTATTTAAAATAAAAAATAACGAAACGGTTTTCCGTTCCTCCTTTTCTATAAATCTAATATAGTTTAATTTAATTTAGTTTGATTTTCCAGACAATTTATTTTCAATTTTCGTCAATATTGTGGATAATTAACAGTAGAAAACTCCATAGTCTGAAGTCATATACTACTGGGCCTCTCTCTCTCTCTCTCTCTCTCTCTCTCTCTCTCTCTCTCTCTCTCTCTCTCTCTCTCTTATATGCTGTTAAAGTGAAAAGATTTTATATCATATTCATAGCTAATATTGAACAATATTTCGATTTATAACAATCATCTTCAGAGCTTGTTTATACTCCACTTATCAATAGCGGAGATGAAAATAATATGAATTCAAAACGAAAACATTGATGTTGCAAAAAAGATATGCGGAAGTTTCAAATATAAGCACATCCGCCAACGCTTTTCTCTGTCAGCGACGAAGATGATTTTTATAAATCGAAATATTGTTCAATATTAGCTATGAATATTATATAAAATCTTTTCACTTTAACAGCATATTGTGTTGTTTTCATATCCTTTTATCTATACTCATATATATATATATATATATATATATATATATATATATATGTGTGTGTGTGTGTGTGTGTGTGTGTGTGTGTGTTTGTGTGTGTGTGTGTGTATTTATTTATGTGTCCATATGTGTATGTGTCTGTGAGACTGTGTAAGCTACATGTATCCCTTTTTCTTGCTACGTGTAGACTTCCTTTTTGCGAAATAGAATTTCATTTATGATGAAGCTATCCTTACAGCGAAGTATTTCCATTCAATATTCCATAATGACTTCCTTGACTGATTATATATATATATATATATATATATATATATATATATATGTATATATATATATAGCGAGAGAGAGACAGAAACAGGGAGAGAGAGAGAGAGAGAGAGAGAGAGAGAGAGAGAGAGAGTGAGTGATATATATATATATATATATATATATATATATATATATATATATATATATATATATAATAGACTCTCCTAACTGATGAAACCTTGCAATTACAAACCAAAACCAAAAAAATCTCTCCCAACTGAATATAACTAACACCAAAAAACAAACAGAATTTACAAATAATCCCCCGAAGACGATTATGGATGTGATCAAAAGCGCTTGAGGAAAATATGGGCAACTTCTCTAACACGTGGATCCAGATGTATGAAAAATAGCATGAAGCCTTGAACGTAAGCAAATTAACATCGTTAAGTATTCAGTGGTATTCAAGTAAACATGTTTTATAATGTATATATTAATATACATTATAAATAATACAGAATTAGAGAAAGTTTATTAATAGCTAAATTAGGTCCTAGTATAAACAATAGATTAGAATTAAACACAGAATATATAATTAATTAAAATACGTTTCTCATAATAAATAGTAAATAATATGTATACTTTACTATATATACTGTATTAAATTACACGTTCCTCATAGTATATAGTGCATATTATGTATATTTTACTATATACATATATCAAATAAATAAAAATAAATAATACATAAATACATAAATATATAAATAGATGAAAATAATAAAATTGAAATTGAATGAACAACGGCTATTACGACTATCACGACCTTCCGCTTGGCGTTTTAAAAAGAAAGAACACCACGAGACGCGTGTTTATAACATTAAAAAAAAAAAAATAACGACAAAAAAAAACGTGTCCATTTCCGAAAATCGTCTCTGAAGATTAAGTTTACTTTAAAATCGATAAGACAAAAAATATATTTAAAAAAATTTTTTTATGTGCATTGTATTGGCCTTCAATCATTAATATATATATATATATATATATATATATATATATATATATATATATTACAAAACCGGCGATGAAATTACGAAAATGCCTTAAATATATAGAACATTTTTCATTCTAAATTCCGTTTGCATTGCAGGTTACATATATTAAAAATTATAATTTAAATCTTTCAAAATAAACTGCTAGCATTATTTACCGTTACGTTAGCGACACAAACAAAACAATGATAACCCAGATAAAATTTAGACAAATGATAGCATTTTTAACACCCTTGAAAATGGTTCAGAAGTGAACCCAAAGTACTCGGGTTGTGAATGATAACTTTTTCGGATATTCTATAAATTCTTTTAAAGATAAAAACATTAAGAAAATTGCTATAAGGATTGAAAGGAAAAATAAATAACTTCAAAAGAATATGGATTCTGCTATTTTCAACAAAATTTGCTTGAATATATATATATATATATATATATATATATATATATATATATAGAGAGAGAGAGAGAGAGAGAGAGAGAGATAGGCGAGAGATATAAATAGATTATATTAATTACATTTTACAAAATTATTTGAAAAGATATCAGATCTACCATAACATCGGATTTTTACGCGTAATGTGATCAATTATGTTTTTTCGATTCATGTCAGTTTATTACGTACAAAATGTCTATCTCTTCATTTATCAATGTTCACATCTATCTATCCCTCTATTACAATCTGGCAACATCTATCTATCTATCTATCTATCTCTCTCTCTCTCT
>CM042159.1:14934369-14951869 GCA_023376005.1 Doryteuthis pealeii | reverse complement strand
ATTTTATCCTTTTTTGATTGTTTCTGGCATTCGACGTAAAAGAGGTAAAATAAATTTACTGAAGCTAAAATAAAGTATCAATAAAATTAGCAATTTTCATGAAATATCGAAAGTAAAAGACAATTAGACAGTTATTTGGAGAGAGAGAGAGAGAGAGAGAGAGAGAGAGAGAGAGAGAGAGAGAGAGAGAGAGAGAGAGAGAGAGAGAGACGTTAAGGAGAGGGTAGTTAAATGAACTAGAAGGGCTATTTTTAGTTCGGGTCTTCAATTGCGTCCGACCTATTAGAAAGGGCGGGAAATTTTATGCGTAGATAGTGAATGTTTATGTCAAAACATTTTCCGATTGTGGAAACTATAAACGTTAAAGAGGCGAATGCTATGTAATCGACAATGGCTACGTTACAGGAAAATTACTGGTGGCGCGTGGTGTAATGGTTAGAGTCGTATGAAACGACCCGGGTCCAAATCCATCCTGGACGAGGCTGTTTGCATTTCCCATAGCGTTAATACCCTTGGGAAAGGTGTAAATCCATATATTCTCCCTATAGGTATGCGTAAATAGTAGGGCAGACTAGGCTCTTTAATTTTGGATATGTAATCAGTATAGGAAAAAAAACTCTGAATTCAAACCTGTTAAACCTCGCTTAAGAAATTGACATTGTGTCGCATCCTGCTCATGCGGAGGGGTTTGGTAAATATATATATTACAGAAAAATGGTTTCTGATGCGTACTCGCTTCGTGGCTATGTTCGTTAGCCATTAAACTCGGTAAAGATTCGGTATTTACGCACTAATACACACACATCTTTCAATATATATATATATATATATATATATATATATATATATATATATATATATATATATATGTGTGTGTGTGTGTGTATATATATATGCTAATACATACTTATATATATATATGCTAATACATACGAGGGAACGGCTTGTATTTACCCAACCCTTTAATAACGAGTAAGGTGTGACACAAGGTCCAAAGTATGTGGCATCCAGTGAAATAGCTTTTGCCTACTAATGATTTTGTGAGACTAGCTTGCTAACCATAACACCAGGATGGGAAAAACATTATTATCCAACACGTTCGCCAAGGGCAGGATGTGACACAAGGTCGCAAGTATGGGGTATCCAGCGAGGATCGAACTTGCTATAAAGTAGTAATGGATCTGAGAAACAGGCTTTTCAACTATTACAACAGAATGGGATACCTTTTATTTACCCAACACTTTAACCACATTTATGATGTGATACGAGTTTGCAAGTATGGGGCATCTAGCACGGATCGATCTCGCTATTCACTATTAATGGATCTGTGAGATAAACTTTCGAACCATTACACCACAATCGGACGCCCTCAATTACCCAACCTGTTTTTCACGAGTAGGATGTAACACAAGCTCGCAAGTATGGGTCATCCTACAAGGATCGAATTTGCTTTTCACTATTAATGAATATGCGAGTCTAGCTTGCTAAACATTCCACTACAATGGGATGCCCTTATTATGTAAGTTAGCCACAAGGATGTGACACAAAATCGCAAGTATAGGGTATCCAGCGAAATAAATAGATAAATAGATTGTGTGTGTGTGTGTGTGTGTGAGAGAGAGAGAGAGAGAGAGAGAGAGAGGGGGGGGGAGAAACAGAGTAAAACAATGAAACATCCTAACGCTAACATAACAGTTACCGATGACAACACAACACTCATTCTACCTCCTCTCTCTCTCTCTCTCTCTCTCTCTCTCTATAATATATATATATATATATATATATATATATATATATATATATATATCGGTAAGTAGGCATTTACCAAATCTGTTCGCCACAGGTAGGATGTGACATTTTGTCGCTGGTATAGAGCACCAAACTAGGATACATTGGGTGAGTACTCAATAACATGAATTTAAGAGTAATCTCCCTTGAGAAATAATAATCGGGTTGAGTAATGGCCATTCAAGCATTTGAGAAACTGCTGTGTTTTTGTGTGTGACGGTGCACGTTGCGCATACCCGTGGCACATGTCAAAAATGGATTCAGGGCTCTGGAATTAGCGTTCACCTCACCGGATCTCGATCCGATAGAGAATCCATGAAATATTGTGCATAGGAAGATTCCGCCAATATGAACCACTGTGACACTATTAAGCTCTTCTTTCCCTAGATTCACATATTTAAGCGCAATAATGCATGAGCCTATAGTTGCAAGCACATCCAGATGAGTATGCATGCGTAAGGGCGTAGTGTAATATGTATATAGCGTCAAGCGTATCTGTATAGAGAATTTATAAGCACTAGCAGGACCCGTAGAATTTCTAAGAAACGAAACAAAAATCAAGAAGAGCTATTAAAGCCAGAAACGATGATTTGCAATTTCATTACACATAAATCCTAATTTTGTCTTTGCAATAAATAATACAAAAATAAAAGTCACAAAATCATGACTCAAGAAAAAATTCTGGCTCGCTAAAACATAGCGTAAATTAAGGCAGATTACCAAAATATCTCCCGTAATTCGCAATTTCAATATTACAAATAAAACAAAATGTACACTTTTTTTCAAGATTTCTATATACACATTTTTCAAGACATCAATGTACATTTTTCAAGACTTCAATGTACATTTTTAAAGACTTCAATGAATATTTTTAAAGACTTCAATGTACATATTGATTTCAAGACTTCAATGTACATTTTTTAAAGACTTCAATGTACATTTTTAAGACTTCAATGTACATTTTTAAGACATCAATGTACATTTTTCAAGACTTCAATTTACATTTTTTAAAGACTTCAATGACATTTTTTAAAACTTCAATGTACATTTTTTAAAGACTTCAATGTACATTTTTAAAGACTTCAATATACATTTTAAAAGACTTCAATGTACATTTTTTAAAGACTTCAATGTACATTTTTAAAGACTTCAATGTACATTTTGTTTCAAGATTTCAATATCCATATTTCTGTGTAAATACTGTAAAACGTCAATTTATCACTGATTCAAAAGAAAAGTATTTTTAGAATTTAGAAAACAAGATTCTTAAAGGAGGATTACTGATTTTCGATTCTAGACAACCATTATTCAATTTCTCTGTTTGGAATTTATATAAATGAAGATTCATATGTTGCCAGCTAAAAAGAAAACCTGTCAAATCAATGTGAACAATTTGGGCCAAAAAAGATGCGTTTAAAATCGAGATGAATCAGTGATAGGATGGGATTTATCAATCCAGACAGATCGATAATTGGACGGCAGAAAAAATGCTTTACTGTCATAACTGACAGTGTACAGAGGAGTGGGAAGGTAAACACGATTATCATTCACAAGGATTTCATTGGGATTACACTGAGAGTAAAATACTATAGAATATTTCCACACTTAGCAGCACATGTTTATATAGTAACATATTTAGGCAATGCTTTTACTTATGTAATTTGACGGCAGAAAAAAATGCTTTATTGTCATAACTGATAGTGTACAGAGGAGTGGGAAGGTGAAACGATTAACATTCAGAAGGATTTTACTTGCATTATACAGAGGGTAAAATACTATAGAATAGTGCTATACTTAGCAGCACATATCCATATAGTAATTTGTTTAGAAGGAAAACACTGAATTCAATTCAACTCTATCCCGTTTTAAGAATGACCTTTTGTCGCATCCTGTGGCGAAAGGATTGGTTAAGTACATACAATACTTGCTTTTACTAAGTGTATTGCATAGCCCCTTTTTCTGAGAACGCATCTTACGTGTTGTGTATTAGTATACGTATACTTATTTACTTATTTTGTATACTTTGCTTCTAGGTATCTATCTTAGCTAGTTCTGTATTCTATTGGTTCTACGAAGGTGAGTCAAAAGGTAATGCCATTTTCTTTATTTGATGTAAAGTATGTCTTTTTAAAAAAAGGCCTACATTGAGACCCTAACGAGGGTTACATCCTATTTGTGGCAAAAGGATTGTTTAAATACATACAATACCTGCTTTTACTTAGATGATTGGGCGGCATAAAAAAGTGCTTTAATATCATAACTGATAGTGTACAGAAGAGTGGGAAGGCAAACACGATTACCATTGATAAGAATCTTATTAGGATTACATCGAGAATAAAATACTATGAAATATTTCCTGTTAAAGCGACACGTGTTTATATAGAAACTGCTTTTGTTGTTGTTTATGTTTCTTTTGTGTGTTTCTATCTATAGAAGACTGTGTTAGCCGATTTTATTTTATATGCACTAGCAAATATATGCACCCTCCGGGTGCAAGTATTTAAGTTTTAATATAATAAAATATCATGTTAAATTAGAAAGGCTAATGAAACTGAATAATAATTCAGATAAAAAATATTTGGAACAGAGGGGGTATAATCGGAAAATAGAACAACTTTGAAACTAACTGTTCCACCATTTTCCCTAACCCCCGTCTTTCAGTGGTAAATTTCCCTAATTTAACTATTTAGTTAAAATAGGAAGAAAAGAATAAAATTACAGTTATTTCTTTATGTTAATAGATTTCTGTTAAGATTTATCCCCGAGATTTTTGCTCATATTTATTAAGATAAAACCAAAACAATTAGAAATCAATAATACTAAGCAATATTTTATTAAAATCAAATTTTTTAAGATCAATATGCAAATTAGCCTTCCCATTCACACTGTAAACCGCTATTTCGTTGAATATATAAATATAATTACATGTTATTAGTATGTAGATATTGTTAACAGTCTTAATGATGTAAAACAATTTTACTAATAATTGAGGTTTAAATGAAAAATAAAATCATGGAGAATGTGATGTAAATAACAAAGGCAATTGTGACTTGTATAGTAATATAGTTTCGGTTACAGACAGACAAACCCACAATCTCCATTATAATAAGATATAAGTTGTTAACTATAAACTCGGTGAACTTGGCCAGAGAAGAATTGCTCTCGGATTCTGGCACAAAAAGTATAATGCTTACAAAGGTTAGTGGTACATTTACGTTTACAAGCACTGATAAAATTATCTAGAAATCTCTCTCTCTCATCCCCTCTCACAGTCACTATATATATATATATATATATATATATATATATATATATATATATATAAGTCGGCGGGGCGGCCTAAAGTCGGTATCAGCCAGTTAGCGAGGGAGTCTATCCCCTTTTCAATAGCGCTAGACCAAAGAGATTGTTTTTAGCATCTGAGGTGAAGCGCCACACCTACCATCAGCTCCTTACTTTACCGCAAAGATCCCTGTGCTACTCATACGCTGAGTAGGCGAGGACCGGTATCGAACTAGATAGTCATAAACATACACTATACACTATATATATTATATATATATATATATATATATCTGTCACATATTCATATATATATATATATATATGTTTAATAATCACACACTTGTGTATATATTAATACTTTTATAAGTCCCCTTATGGTTTCATTTAAAACAGTATCCCCAGATAGCCCTCTCTATAAATATCTAGGAATCCTTCGGTAATACTCTCTATAAGTTCTAATAAACTTTCATAGAAGTGTTAACTATTTTCTCATTACATTGGAAAGAAATCATATCAAAAAATACTCTCATAGGAGAGTTAACATTTTTCGAATTCCCACAGAGACACAGAGACACACAAAGACCCCCCCCCACACGCACCTATCGCCATACTTCGTTTTATATGTTACGTCTTTTAAAATGTCAGCTTCCAAACTCTTTATGTTAAACGCTCGCACTGTTTACGTATTTCTCTCTTTTTTTCATGTTTACATTTTAACGTGAGCAAAATGATCGCCCCGTGGAACATGCAACAGATGCGCCATTTATCACTCTCCAATGTTTTGTTGGGCATTAGGGTAGGTCGATTTTGAAACTGTAATGTCTCCAATGCGGCGAAAGTTGCAAAATAACATAAAGAATTACCTCACAAATTATTTTCCTCGAAACTTTGAGGAAATAGATTTCAATCTTTTAAAGTGTTATCACTGTTACAGGTTAATTATTTGGATAAAAAGCAGTATATCGGAAGTGTCAGTGGTGATGGGAGACATATTTTCAATTTGAATTCTAGTTATAATATTCTATTCGTTTCGTTTAAAATGACAAGCTTTTCTGTTTTAAATATTGAAATTGCTATATTTTCTATTCAATTTCTAGGCTAAATGTTGCCAAAACGAGGATTTTTGGTATATTTTAATAGACGATCTTTGATGCTATTTCCTCAAACAATCGTGTAAGTAAGACATCTAGTTTTTGGTATCAGTATTCAGTATACATCACATAACTTTCGTGCCCCTGGATTTTATTTAAAACTGGACTGATATTCTTTTTTAAATGAAAAATAACACTACCCTACTGGGCATATCGGTAGCTTGCTCCTTTTTCTCTCTTTTTGATTTCCTAGTCTTTAAACAACATAACTATGAATAATGATCTTGAAAAGCTCCTCTTTTTTCCGATGCAGTTATTATTTACTACGCTTTGCTCAGTCTAGCACACAAATCTAAGATGACCTTCACTACATGCTTATACGAGGTGTTCTCGTGTAACGGTTATCATCATAGGTTCTGGAATTTTGGAACTCGAGTTAAAATCTTAGACGATCCTGACTGCGTTTCACTTTGCATTAATATCCTTGGATAAGGGATGGATCCAACTTTCTCACCCATTTATGCGTAAATAGCAGGGCAGACGATACTCTTTGGGCTTGTTTAGGAAACCAAAATTAGATGCCTTTATGATCGAGATGAATCAGTGATAGGATGAGATTTATCAATCCAGACAGATCGATAGTTGGAGATTCTTTACTCTCATAACTGACAGTGTACAGAGGAGTGGGAAGGTAAATATGATTACCATTCATAAGGATTTCATTAGGATTACACCGAAAGTAAAATACTATAGAATAGTTCCACACTTAATATCACGTATTTATATAGTAACTTGTTTAAGCAATCAGTCTAGGAGAAGGAAAACACTGAATTCAATCCAAGTCTATCCCGCTTTAAGAATGGCCTTTTGTCGCATCCTTTAAAATTTTTACTTTTAAAAGTTCAACGATAATTCTTCTGCTGTCACTTAATTTAAAGACAATTTTAAGTGCGTAGGTCTTATTTTCCTTACAAACAAGTATTTATCGTACAAAAAAATTGTCGTAAAAAAATAAAAAAAAAAAAAAACAAGAAAAAAAAACATGTAAAAATCGCCGAAAACAATCGCATCAATTCTTGGGAATCCAGAATGTTTTTCATTAGCTCATAAATCGAAATTAGCCTGAATCAAAAATGGTATGATATGTTGGGCAACGGCCTGAAGGGAAAAAGTTAAAACTGTGACACACTGACACGCTGACATTTATTATTAGATCTATGATATTTCTTGTGGAGAAGGATTTGCAGGGTATTTTATGCATCCTGTTTTGTTATCCTCTTTGATAATATTCTTTCTCTGTCGATTAGTGATAATAAGGCGCAACTATTGGGATGTACACATTAAGGTAGGTCGATTTTTCACATTTTTAAAATATCAAATTGTCCATCTATGCGAAATTTGACTGTTAGTATATATTTTACTTGCACCATTGTTTGAGGAAATGGCATCAAAGATCGTCTACTAAAATGCATTAAAAATCGTCGTTTTCTAAAGGCTAAATTTTGCAAAGACGAGGATTTTTAGTGAATTTTAGTAGACGATCTTTGATGCTATTTCCTCAAACAATGGTGCAAGTAAAAGACCTAATTTTTGGTATCAGCATTCAGTTTACTAACACACAACTTTCGCATAGATGGACAATTTCTATATTTTTAAAAAGTGAAAAATCCACCTACCCTAACACACAAAGCAAAGCTCATGCATGGCTAGTGTTTGAACATTGTGTGAATCTAGTCGGCATTTCTCTTTTGAGGTGCCTCAGCATATTGGGCAATAAGCCCTGCTCTGCCTGTTTTTAGACAAAGGGACAGATGCTGCCTGGGATCACATTGATATTAAATATATTATCAGTCCTAAGCCGTATAATAGTAATGGTCTGCAAGACTAGCCAGCTAAATACCACTCCATCGTCTCTCGAAGACGGAAGGATGCAAACAAACAAAACAAATTAATGTGGACCACTGTACATTAGGATAGGTCGATTTTTCACTTTTTTTTCAAATATCAAATTGTTCATTAATGCGAAAGTTGTGTGTTAGTATACTGAATACTAATACCAAAAATTAGATCTTTTACTTGCACCATTGTTTGAGGAAATGGCAACAAAGATTGTCAACAAAATTCATTAAAAATCCTCGTTTTCTAAAGGCTAAATTTTGCAAAAACGAGGATTTTTAGTGAATTTTAGTAGACAACCTTTGATGCTATTTCCTCAAACAATGGTGCAAGGAAAAGATCTAATTTTTGTTATCAGTATTGAGTATACTAATACACAACTTTCGCATTGATAGACAATTTGATATTTTTTAAAATTGAAAAATCGACCTACCCTAGTGCACATTGAAACTTAAAATGGAGGTTTGTGTTATCGATTATGATACCATTGATTTCTGCCAAATGTCTGCGTATCTTGGCAGCGACCCCTCGGGGTTTCTGGCATCACCTGGACAAAAGAATTATTTGTCGGCAGCATCCACTTCTTCTGCGTACCTCCACTGATATCCTGGCACACCTGGATACGAAGGAATGTTCACCTGGCACGGAGAAACGGGGCCCCGGGCTTATTGGCTATTTTAAAAATGACTTTTCACGCCCAGACTGAGACCCGTTTCACACCGCTTGTTTTTCGGTTGGAAATCCATTTATTTAGCATTGCTTTGTTTGCGCGAAGCTACACGTACGGGACGCCCAGCGAGAACTGAACTCACTAGTAATTATCTATCGGGGATCTTGCTAACCCTTACACAACGGAAAACGCTAATTTTAGGATTTTGGTCTGTAATTGCCAACTGACCGGTTTTAAACGTGGAATTATTTAAAATCACACACATACGCGAGTATGCAGCTTTGATTTCTTTGTTTACTGGCATATCAACTCATAAACACACACACACACACACACACACACACACACACACACACACACACATATACACATATATATATAAATATATATATATATATATATATTAGTCATTCTCAAACACAGTATTTTCGTCGTTTACGTCTCATCATTGAGGCTTGAGTTTTAGCAGCTACTTCTAGTCAGGATAAAAACCCGACTGAATTTCCGTTTGTCAAACTCCTTACTCTCTCTCGTCTTCGTCTCTCAGTTAGACCTTAGGCATTAAATAATCCACGAAGATTAATATGCCATTAAACAAATTAACCAAACCAATCCATATATGTTCGGGTGTATGTCTATGTATCTAATCAAAAATAAACAAAAACTGTCTCATCCTAGCGAGATTTTTGTCAAAGTAATTCACTTAAAATACACAAGCAATGAGAATAAAGCAATTTTCAGTCAAATTTGTAACTGAATTGCAATTTTGTTGATTAAGAATTTACGCGGAATATCATCTTTAATAATACATATTCTTGATATAACCAACATAACAATGAAATTCGATTTGGAATCATACTACACTGTAATCCTATCCGGGTCGTCTGGAGCTTTAGAACACACCGACTGCACCTCTGCAGAGGGGTAAGACCCCCCTCCATCAATGGAGCCACTTGTTGGCCGTCGGTGGTGACCCGTGATGCTTAAGGACGGAATCCTCGTGGCTTAGCAGTCCATGACATGCAACACTCCAATTTGGTCCATACTTAGGCTGGACAGATAGTCAGAGAAGTACCCGTCCAATCAATTGCTAGTCGCATCAAATCTTAGCACCTATATGATTGCCCCAACCCTATTGCCCTTATGGCAAACTCCATCCCTTTTTATCATGCTAAAAGGCGGTGACTGATGGTTTTATTTTCCTGGGAAAGACGATAAATTGAATCTGAGGATGAAGTTCGTTCTGGAGGTCTAGGGAATGTGGAACATCCATTCATCACTATTGATCCCAGATTCTCTTTGACCCAGAGTGGTAGTACCCGTTAGGGTCCTATCTATGGGTTCAATAGAAAAACCAGTTATCCACAGACTTCCGTGTTTCGACGTATCACGTCTCTTCATTGTGGCTAGACATTACCAGGCTACCTCCAGCTGGGATGGAAACCCGATCGATTTATCATCAGTCAGGCTTCTTAACCACTCAGCTACCATAAGCATCTACAAACTGGGACGAGGATTTTATCTGATAAATACATACATATGTATATATGTAAAGACCGCAAGAAAGTGCCCCATACATTTTATGGGAGAGCGTTGCCTTTAAGCTTAGTCGGCGGTCATCGGTGAAAATCATCTCCAAAGTACTCAATCCATATTATATATATATATATATATATATATATATATATATATATATATGTGTGTGTGTGTGTGTGTGTATAAGTATACACGCTAACTTCAGTTAAGACAAAAACACAAAAATTCTCTACTTATATATTACATAAAAGAAGAAAATTACAAAAAGCCGGATGTTTTAAAGCTAAATTAGCGTCATTGGCATTTGATTGGCCGGCAGCTATAATCAGCTGATCGGAACGGAAGTGACGCATCACTCGCTTGGCTGCCTCTCTGCATTAATCTGGAAAAACGTCGGAAGCGGTTTGTCGTAGCCCAGACGCCTCGCATAGGGTGACGACACGTGTCGTTAGAGAGAAGGAATCGACAACGGGGGTCTTTTAGGCGCTCAATGCGTTGTTTTGTCTGCTTGGTTGGCATTTAAGTTAACTGGTCAGCAACAATGCCGGTCGTATGTGTTGCTGGGTTGGTGGGCTTCGTGGTGTGGGGTATAATTCCAGCCAGGAACACGGAAAGCCAATTGGCACAAGCAGGTGTAAATCCGGACTGACTTTGAAAGAACCGGGAGTGAGAAATCTAGTTTTCTTGTTCCTTTTGTTCATGGTCTTGTTAACCACCTGCCTGAAGGAAGCCGCAACCCAGTGAAGTGCGAATCAATTACGGAGACCCACGCGAGCCCCCCCCCCCCAAAAGAAAAAAAACCCAAAAACTGTAAGTCAGTGGTGGGTGAGGAATATTTGTTAAAGTAATTGACTAATCTTTACTCGCAGATCTTTTCCTACTGAGCTTATTATTTCTTGGGCACCATTCTACTAACCTTTCTCTCTCCTCTATTATAGCAATATGTCCTGTACACATTCATTTTTATTATTCAATAATTTCTATGATATCTCCTATTTTGGTTGGTTGGTTGGTTGGTTGGTTTTTATGGCATGTCAATGTTGGGTTATTTTATGCTGAAGACGTTTTCTTTTATTCATTCTCAATTTTTTAAACGGATTTTTAAAGACTCATTTTCTCTATTTAACCATTGATAGGACCCTAACAGGTACTACCACTCCAGGTCAGAGTGGACTTAGGAGTAAGGGTGATGAAGGGGTACTTGAGTGAGTCAAAAGTTTTGCAATACAGGTACCTCGACTTACGAGTTTAATTCGTTCTGCTTATAATTCGTATATCAAATCACTTCTTCCGATTGAAATAAAATAAAATTTATATCTCTGCCTCCCAAAATCAACCTCCCAAAAACATTCTAATTTTTTATTACGTTATTTTCTTAAATAAGAAAAATACCACTGTATTGTGCAACAACATAATAAAATAGAATGCAAGGATTTATGCGTTGTAATATGTTTTAAAACTAAGTATGAAGTGTTTATCTATTTAAAGTGATTGCAAACTTTATGTATTCATAGAAAGAAAGAGAAAAGAGATTCACTCTAATTTGTAAAATTGAAAATTCTTTTTCACTAAAAAGAATGCCAAAACTGAATTAACATAGATGTGCCTAATTTTGACGCGAGTTCAGCCTCTGCCGACCATCTAAAAGTTTTAACTGGCACAAAACCTCAACAGCCGTTTTAGATAGTTATATAGATAGATAGATAGATAGGAATACACTGAAAGAGATGGATAGATCGATAGATAGATAGATATGAAAAGACTGAGATAGATAGATAGATAAATAGATAGATAGGCATACACTGAAATAGAAAGATAGATGGATAGATGGATATATTCATACATACATACATACATGCATAGATAACTGAAACAGATGAATATATAAGAATTGAAATAGATAAATACATAGATAAATTGATAGATAGATAGATAGATAGATAGATACATACATACATACATACATACATATATACATAAAAAAAACTGGAATAGATGAATATATAAGAATTGAAATAGATAAATACATAGATAAATTGATAGATAGATAGATAGATAGATAGATAGATATGAAAAGACTAAGATAGATAGATAGATAGGAATACACTGAAATAGAAAGATATATATATATATATATATATATATATATATATATATATATATATATATATATATATATAGATAGATAGATAGATAGATAGATTGATACATACATACATACACACATACATACATGAATACATGTATAAAAAACTGAAATAGATCAATATATAAGAAATGAGATAGATAAATAAATTACATAAATTGATAGATAGATAGAGATAAATATGAAAAGACTGAGATAGATATATATAGATATAGATAGGAATACACTGAAATAGAAAGATAGATAGATAGATAGATAGATATATAGATAGATAGATACATACATACATACATAAAAAAAACTGGAATAGATGAATATATAAGAATTGAAATAGATAAATACATAGATAAATTGATAGATAGATAGATAGATATGAACGGGCTGAGATAAAATATATGTTAATGTATCTAAGAAAAAAAAAAACTTCGCAAAAAATCAGATACAAACTCGCCGAAAACAATCCCAGAAATTAAAACTTGGGAATCCAACATTTCAGGATTGCGAATCCAGATTCGACCAGGAATGTTTTTTTTTAATTGGCTCACGGAGTCGGCCTAATTCGAAAATGGTATGATATATTTAGGTACGACTTGAAGGAGTAAAGTTGAAAAAATGTGACACACTGACACACTGACATTTGCGTTTATTATTAGAAATTAATCCGTTTAACTAGTGAACCTAATTATGAGCTTTGCAGGCGGGGGGGGGGGGTACACATTTATTGATTCATCGGCGTTTTATGTAAAAGATCATCAAGTGCTTGGTTAAATGCCATCAATAGGAGAAAGAAACAAGAGAATCGGTTTAATTAAGTAATTGTTTTTATATAGTAATTAGCCAAAGACCATCTACATTCCAGTGTAATCAGAAGGTTTTCTAACCTATCGGCTTGTACTGTAGAATACGCCGACTACACCTCGCTTATAAATTATGTGCATACCTGTAGTTAGAATATTTTAATTAAGGTCGGTTAGATTTAGAATGACGGGGTCCTATGAAAAGTTACTCGACAGTTATTGGCGGTTAGTAACCCTTTCACTTGACACATTGAGAACTCGTCATTACAGACGCATGGGAATTAGTTTCAGATGCGACCCGATTTCCGAGGAGCGTGGACACTATTGTTGTCTCTAATGGGTCGGTCTCACCGCGACGGAATCAACACTGGCTGGGTTGCGAAATGAAAGCTTTATCAGATACAACCAAGTCTTGTTAATTGATTATTAAAAAAACAAAACAAGAAATGACAGCCCGAAGTAATCCAGACAGAAGAACCATCAAGAAGTAAAACCAACCCTTTACAGGAGGCCCACTAGATTGATGGAAGAACATGGCGGCCAGCCGAGTTAGACGATTTAAGCAGAAATTAACAAGTAAGAGCCATCATCTCCATCTATCTTCTCTAATCTAACTGTGTGTCTCTCTCACCGATTATATACACCCGAATAAAGGGGTATATAACGAAAGGTGTTCAATCCTACTTAACGGACATAAATTCCACCATCATATGTCCCCCCACCGAAAAAAAAAACACTAAAAATCAAGGAATTAACCGAATTTAATGAAATTTTCAGTGTTGATACATTAATGAATAAAAGATATAATGCACCAGATATTTTATTTGAAAACCTTTACATTTTTTCAGATCAATTAACTTTGAACCACGTATGTTTGTGAATCTGTGTTACACCTCAAAGATACGTGGTTCCAAATTAACTGACCTGATAAAATGTAAAAGTTTTTAAATAAAATAACTGGCGCATTATATTGTTTATTCATTAATATATCAACACTGAAAATTTCATTAAATTCGGTTAATTCCTCATTTTTTTAGTGTTTTTTTTTTTCGGTGGGGTGACATACGATGGTCGAATTTATGTCCGTTAAGTAGGATTTAACCGCAAAAAGTGTTATAAGGTGGTGGCTGAGGGTCACTTGCCATTTATTTCTAACAATTTATTAATACACATGGACTTAATAAAAAATATTTCTACCAATATACAATACAAATGAAATACTTTATATGGAGAAGGCGCGTGGTGTAATGGTTACAGTCGTAGGAAATGGACACCACGAGACGAGTTCAAATCCTGGACGAGACTGTTTGCGTTTCACATAGCGCTAACACCCTTGGGAAAAGTATGAATCCAACTATTCTCCCTCCAGCTATGGGTATACAGTAAGGCAGACTGGGCTTTGGTTAGGCAACGAGTCTAGGAGAAGGAACATTCTGAATTCAAACCTATTAAACTCCGCTTAAGAAACTGACTTCGTGTTACATCCCGCTTGTGCGGAGGGGTTGGTAAACATTTATATAAAACACCGAAAAAAAGAAACCCTACAAAAAACACACACACACACACACACACACACACACACACACACACACGCACGCACGCACGCACATACAAAACAAGACTGGGATAAAATAACCCACAAGGGTTGATATGCCATTACACGAAATAGCCAACGAACCAGAGGTCTTTGCGATTGTATCATGCGGATTGACAAATACTTTCTCATGAAAAAAGAATTTCTGAATAACTTAGGCAGAATAATCTAGACACGGCCTATCCAGTCACTTTATAGAATGCGTTATTATGACGCAAGAAAGACGCAATCACACAAGAAAGACGCAATGACGCAATGGTCATCGGCCCACAAAAACTGTTTTTTCTGTTTGACTTCGCGCTTATACCCTGGCAAAATTTTGGATCAGGACCAACCTCGATTGCTGCAGTCTCTCCATAGCGGACTGTTCATGTCAGAAGTCACCTTGGCGCAACCCCATGAAACCAAGAGGTCCAGAAGAAAGCAGCGGCAACAAAGCACCGGCACATCAACATCTTCAGGGACAGCCTTCACACGCGACATCTGTGGTTAAGTTTGTTTTTTGAACATTGGACTTCACAGTCACAGGAGGCGCTGTAACTTCAGGGGCACAAGAACTATATACAAGACGGTAGCCATTTTGAATGTGTACGTGCGAAACATACACATCTTAGAATCGTTTCGAAAACAATGCAACTGCATGCTTTAATACAAAAATATGATAACATGTGTTCTTAATTAAGTTCATTTCAGATAATGCGCACGCACAATTTTATGCTAGGAATTTTAACAACTAAAGGTGAAAATTACCATCTATCCCCCTTTCACTATCGCTAGACCAAGGAAATTGTTTTTTAGCGTCTGCTCCTCCTTTTACCGCACAGATCTCTGTGCTACTCATACGCGTTGGTGATGACCGGTATTGAACCAGGAACTTTGAGGTTCCCAGCCGAACGCTCTACCGACAGAGCTATTGGTACCATAACGTTATAATTTGAATTGCTACCTATTCATATTTTTCTTGACATAATTCAAGTGCTACAGATTTGGTAATCATACCTAGTAATATAGATTTCTGGATAAATTACTAGATAGCTTGTTAGGTATGAACGGGGTGGATTAGTGAATATATTGCAGATTACGGTGTGTCGCGTGGAGAAGGTCGGAAGTCAGGCGTGTTGTCGATAGTAATTTCTTTTTCTTTCCTTTTTTATGAATACATAGATGTACATCACTTCTGTGACACACACCTTACACTTCTATGTAGGTTGCCAATTAGACGCTATAGTATCAAAATAAACATTACTCAGTTATTTTGTAGCCGCGGAGCTGATTATGAAAAGTTTTACCTGTTCAATTGTATTATCCATCAGGGCACTCTATTCAATTATTGAATTTGAACTTCCACTTACCTGTAAAAAGAAGAAAAGGTAAATCGTATTAGTTGACATAATACACAAAATTATTTAAATTAAAAGATTTTAAGAAGAAGAAAGTCTTTGGTAAATTTCATAAAGAAATATACTGTATCGCTGATAAATAAGTACATACAAAACAATTTTTTTCATAGGTAGTTCATTTTCTTTAAAAAGCAAACCGTACCATGATTTTATCATTTCCAGTGAAATATTATACAATCAAAAACGGATTCTAATTAGAAAACAATTTTGATAAATTTAAAAACAGTCAAGTTATTCAAAATTATTTCCCAATCTGAATATTCTCAACTAACCTCGTTACGCGCAAAAACTCCTCCCCCAGACAAGTCGGCTTAATGAGACCAATGTATTTTAATGTCCCTTAGGAGATTGCGGTCTCCCCAAAAATGAAAATACCTACATCGGTTTTACCTCAACGACTTTGTCATGCCATTTAACTCTTCATATGACAGATAATAGCTCTGGGTTAGTGGTAATGATACTTCGGTCCCGAAACCATGTCTAAACCCAGAATCATCAGCTGATGAAGGGTTTGTTGGTTGCAATGCTACTGTGTAAATAGCAGTCACTGTATGAAGATTAGATGGCTACATCAGCTAGTATATAATCAAGAATCCACACCCACAGAGGTAAGAGGTTTTTGAATGGTAGCAAAGATTTCATTTTGCCCAGCATGGATATGACAATCCTACAATGTGGATTAGTGGTAATGATACCTCGGCCCCGAAACGATGCCTGAATCCAGAGTCATCATCTGATGAAGACTTTGTTGTTGCAATGCTGCTGTAGTCATTGTATGAAGATTATTTAAAGTCTGTTAAATCGAAACCCTTGACATTCTCACTAAATAAGGCTTCAATGGCAGCTTAACGGTTACATAAAAATAACAATCTATTTTTCTCCGGGAAAGGAATTAAAAAAACATAGCGTTACAGCATTTGTCTGTACAAGAACAAAACTAATAGCGGTTAAAAGATGCTTTCAATTGCCGACCTTCTATGCTCGTGTAATCTACTTAAAAGTCTTTATATTTGTCTGTGTATGTTGCGTGCGCATGCGCGTCTGTGTATGTACTCTATTTCAACTTTTGACTCGTTTTTTTTTCCCTCAATCGTTTCTCTCATTTTATGCGTTTTTCTTTTTAAGTTCCACCTACTCACATGCACATTGCGTATGTTTGAAAGAAGAAGAAACAGAATAAAGAGAGAGGGAAAGAAAAAGAAAGAGAGAGAAGAAAAGAGAGAGAGAAGGAAAGAGAGAAGGAAAAGAGAGAGAGAGAGAGAGAGAGAGAGAGAGAGAGAGAGAGAGAAGGAAAGAG
>CM042159.1:14919369-14929369 GCA_023376005.1 Doryteuthis pealeii | reverse complement strand
GAGAGAGAGAGAGAGAGAGCGAGAGAGAGAGAGAGAGAGAGAGAGAGAGCAAAATGACTGTACGGGGAGATTCCAAAAACAGTAAATAAATGCTGATTGAACCAGAAATCCCAGTCTGTTTTTTTTTTGTTTTGGTTTGTTTATTTATTTATTTTCTTCTTTCTTTCTTTCTTTCTTTCTTTCTTTTATTTATTTGTTTATCCTAGTTCAGGATTTAATCGATCCACCAAACAAGATGTCGGTAGGTCATATCACGGCGGCTTCTTTACTTTGTTACGAACGTTTTTGCCCTGCAGAGGCTGAGGGTCCTCTCCCACCCTTTCCCCACTCCTCCCTCATCTCTCTCTCTCTCTCTCAGTCCCCCCTCTCATTCTGCCTTTCGTCATGTCAGCTCCACCCCCCTCGCTCGCCTTCAATCACAGATAACAATGCATTTGACTACAAATGAAAAGACAACGGCGTCTAAGAACTCAAAGGAATGCCGTCAGCTGGTCGAGCAGTGTGTTACCAGAATGCTTTGAGAAATAGGAATGAAAGTCTAAGTATGAAAGACGAAAAGAAGGAGAGAGAGAACAGAGAAGAGAGAGAGAGAGAGAGAGAGAGAGAGAGAGAGAGAGAGAGAGAGAGAGAGAGATAATAATAATAATAATAAATAATAATAATAATAAACGGGAATACAAAGTTAGGCACGACTGAGATGGGAAGGTGATCCACTGGGAATTATGCAAAAAATTAAACTTTGACCATACAACAAAATGGTATATGCATAAACCAGACTCTGTTCTTGAGAATGAAACGCATAGAATTCTCTGTGACTTCGAGATAAAGACGGATCACCCTATCCCAGCCAGGGGACCAGACCTAGTGCTGATTAACAAACAAACAAAAAACAAAAAAACAAAAAACAAACAAAACGTTCCAACTGGTGGATTTTGCAGTCCCAGCAGATCACAGGAAGGAAAATGAAAAGATGGATAAATACCCGAACATTGCCAGAAAATTGAAAAAGCTGTGGAACATGAGAGTGATAGTGATACCAATTGTAGTTGGTGCACTTGGAACGGTCCCAATAAACTTGGAAAAAAAGACTGGAATATCTAGATATCAGAGGCAAGAATTGAGACCATCCAGACTACTGTACTGCTGCAATCGGCTAGAATACTCAGAAGAGTCCTGGAGACCTGAGGAATAAATTTTTTCTTCAGTGATTTTTTAACTCAATATTTTTTCCCGATATTTCTTTATCATTATTATATATATATATATATTATATATATATATATATATAATAATAATTTATATATATATATATCGTTCTGTGTCTGTGTCTTGCTTGTAACTGACTAAAACACTTTATATATATATATATATTACTATATTATAATATATATATATATATATAAGTAAAGTAAAAAGACAAAGTCGTCGGGGTGGCCTAAAGTCGGTATCAGCCAGTCAGCGATGGAGTCTATCCCCTTTTCAATAGCCTGCTAAAGTCCAAAGGCAGATTTGTTTTGGCTCTGAGGTGGAGCGCCACACTTACAATCACTCCTTACTTTACCGCACAGATACCTGTGCTACTCATACGCTGAGTTGGCGAGGACCGGTATCGAAACTAGGAACCTTGTGGTTTCTAACAGAAACGCTCTACCGACTGAGCTACCCGGCCAACTATATATATACACACAGAAACCACACACAATTATATATATATATATATATATATATATATATATATATATCATATATTATTAGAGAGAGAGAGACTGAGAGAGACCGAGAGAGAGAGAGAGAAAGGGGGGGCTAAAATTGATTGTTTGTTTTGCATCAATTAGTAAATCAATAAAAGGAATTTATTATTTATATTTAGTTTCTTGAGACAGGAAGTTATTGAAATGTTTTTGTATCTTGTTTTAATTTCAGTAAATATTATCTGCTAAAATAAGTAAATCATCAACAGTGCGTACATAAATGGAGGTTTTTGTCATAGAATTTTTTTCACAGATTCTAGACATGTTAAAATCACTAAATGTAGGGGCCCAAAACAGAACTGAGTGCATAAATTCTGTGACACGGAAGTCACAAACTTCCCCCACACACATACACACCGGCATATGCATATATATAATATATATATATATATATATATATTATATATATATAATATATATACTAAATAACACGCACACTCATATATATTCTTATTACGAACTCAAACACAATCAAACAGACGCTGGTTAATAACGGATTTCCTAATCACATCATTGACGAACAAATCAAACAGACCATCAAAAAATATACGTTAACTACAAGGAAAAACATTTACTATAGGCAATACTTCTCAAATAACATTTATCATCATAACCAGATGCACAGGAATTACAAACTTTATGAAATAGCACTAAAAAAAAATTAATTCCTTGTTATCCGCAACAACGCCTTCTCCCCAAACGAGTCGTCTTAATGAGAATAATGTAGTATTTACAAATTTAAATGTCCCTTGGGACATTTGTGGTCTCCCAAAAATGAAAATTACCTATATCGGTTTTACTCTCAACGACTTTGTCACACCGTTTGACTCTTCATATGACAGATAATAGTCCATGTCACAAACATGCAAACACACACATAAATGTATATTTATTGTTAGAAAAAGCGTGTTAGTATAGGGTTTGAAAGACAAATAAGGAAAGGAAAGGATTACTTTTGAGAAAGAAGAAGAGAAGAAGAAGAAGAAGAAGAAGAAGAACAAACAACAACAAAACAACAACAACAACAACAAAAACAAAAACAAGAAGAACAACAAGTAATTATGAATAATTCTGGTTCAATGCCGGTTCTCACCAACTCGCGAAAAAGGGATAGACTCCATCGCTGTCTGCTGTTTGATTACCGACTTTAGGCCACCCCGACGACTTGCTTTTTTTGTTGATGACGGTGTAGACTATAGTGATAATGGCGACGTGATTTTGATGATGATTGTCATTGTGATGTTGATGCTGATGATATTGGTGTTGGTTGCAGCGATAATGATGATGATTGATGACGGAGGTAGTTGTTGGGATTGGGAAATTGCACCGATGGTGGCGATTTTAACGATGTAATGACGATGATTGATTGATGGATGGTTGGTGGTAGACGTATGAGGATTGCCGTTGTATTGAAGGAGGTGAGGATGATTTATGATGATTATGGTGAGCGGGAAGGTAAATAGGGATGACTCATTCGAAATGTCTTTGAGTCTGTAATAGTAATAACTGATTGCATAGAAAATACTAACTGTAAGAAACAGTAAGAGAGAAAGAAAGAGAAAGAAGAGGAGGGAAAAAGGAAGAGAAGAGGAGAGAAGAGAAGAGAAGAGAAAAGAAGGAGGGAAAAAGGAGGGAAGAGGAGGAAGAGGAGAAGAGAAGAGAAGAGAAGAGAAGTAATTTCTGGTTGGTGAAAAAAGTAGGAAAAATAGAAAAGAAAAAAAAGAAAAGAAAAACGAAAAACCCTGCAAGTAATTGGATGAGAAATGTACGAGGCTAAAGTCGAATAAATGAAAAGGCAAAGAAGAAGAAAAAGCAAACGGATAAAGAACTGAGAAATAAGGAAACACAAAAAATGAAAAAAAGAATAAATAAAATAGCATTAGTTGCTGAGGTAGAAGGAGACGAAAAGGCAAACAAGATGGAGAAACAAGAGGGGGTTGGGTAAAGAGATAGATAGATAGATAGAGATAGATAGATTAGATAGATAGAGAGAGAGAGAGAGAAGAGAGAGAGAAGAGAGAAGAGACGGAGAGAGAGACTGATGATAGATAGATAGATAGATAGATACAGAGACAGATATATCTATATCTACACACACACACACACACACAACATATTATATATATATATATATTTTACATATATTAAAAGAGAGAGAGAGAGAGAGAGAGAGAGGGGGGGAGAGACGGGAGAGGTCTGAGGCACAGAACAGAGAGCGGCCGAGACAGAAACAGAGACAGATGTAGACAGAGACAGCAGACAGAGACCGAAGATAGATAGATAGATAGATAGAGAGATAGAGAGAGAGACAGACAGACAGATATATATATATATATATATATATATAATATATATATATATAGAGAGAAGAGAGAGAGAAGAGAGAGCGAGAGAAGAGAGAGCAAAATGGCTGTACGGGGGAGATTCCAAAACAGTAAATTAAATGCTGATTGAACCAGAAATCCAGTTCTGTTTTTTTTTGTTTTGGTTTGTTTATTTATTTATTTTCTTCTTTCTTTCTTTCTTTCTTTTCTTTCTTTTATTTATTTGTTTATCCTAGTTCAGGATTTAATCGATCCACCAAACAGATGTCGTAGGTCATATCACGGCGGCTTCTTACTTTGTTACGAACGTTTTTGCCCTGCAGAGGCTGAGGGTCCTCTCCCACCCTTTCCCCCTCCTCCCTCATCTCTCTCTCTCTCTCTCCTCTCTCAGTCCCCTCTCTCATTCTGCCTTTCGTCATGTCAGCTCCACCCCCCGCTCGCCTTCAATCACAGATAACAATGCATTTGACTACAAATGAAAAGACAACGGCGTCTAAGAACTCAAAGGAATGCCGTCAGCTGGTCGAGCAGTGTGTTACAGAATGTTTTTGAGAAATAGGAATGAAAGTCTAAGTATGAAAGACGAAAAAAGAAGGAGAGAAAGAACAGAGAGAGAAGAGAGAGAGAGAGAAGGGAGGGAGAGAGAGAGAGAGAGAGAGAGAAGATAATAATAATATAATATAATAATAATAATAATAATAATAATAAACGGAAATACAAAGTTAGGCACGACTGGGTTGGGAAGGTGATCCACTGGGAATTAATGCAACCTTAAACTTTGACCATACAACAAAATGGTATATGCATAACCAGATTCTGTTCTGAGAATGAAAACGCATTAAAATTCTCTGTGACTTCGAGATAAAGACGGCACACCCTATCCCAGCGACCAGGACCTAGTGCTGAATTAACAAAAAAAAAAAAAAAAAGAAGAAACAGTCAACTGGTGGACTTTGCGTCCCAGCAGATCACAGGGTGAAGCTGAAGGAAATGAAAAGATGGATGAATACCTGACCTTGCCAAGAATTTGAAAAAGCTGTGGAACATGAGAGTGAAAGTGATACCAATTGTAGTTGGTGCACTTGGAACGGTCCCAATAAACTTGGAAAAAAGACTGGAGCATCTAGATATCAGAGGAAGAATTGAGACCATCCAGACTACTGCACTGCTGCAATCGGTTATAATACTCAGAAGAGTCCTGGAGACCTGGGGAGACTTGTTGCCACTCAGCCTCCAGTGAAATACGATCAGCTAACACTGATGTGAAAAACTCAAAAGGAGTGAAAATAATAATAACAATAATACTGGATAATTGAGATACAGACGGATCACCTATTTCCCGGTCTGGAGGAAGATAACTATTCATCTCGTGGATTTGCCGTCCCCTTTCTTTCACAATCGGTGATCAGCGGACCACCGATTGTGAAAGAAAGCGAAAAGATTGACAAATACTTGGACATTGCTAGAGAACTGAGAAAACTGTGGAACATGAAGTGAAGGTCATGCCAATTGTAATTGTGCCCTTGGAAACGGTCCCCAGGCGAATTGGAATTCAGAGGAAGAATCGAGACCATCCAATCTACAGCATTGTTAAGATCAGCTAGAATACTCAGAAGAGTCTTGGAGACCTGAGGAGACTTGCTGTCACTCATCCTCCAGTGAATCATCGGCTACGGCAGGTGTGAAAAACTCGATAATACCTACCCAACAACATTGTTAAGATCGACTAGAATACTCAGAAGAGTCCTCGAGACCCGAAGACATTTGTTGTCACTTAGACTCCAGTATAACACCATCAGTTAACGCTGGTGTGAAAAACCCACAAGAAATTAAAGTTTCACCATGTTACTGAATGGTATATGCACAAGCCGGAATCTGTTCTGGAGAATGAGACGCATAAGATTCTCTGGGACATTGTGATACAGACGGATCACCTAATCCCAGCTAGGAGACTATATCTAGTGTCGATTAACAAGAAGAGAAGAACCTGGTATCTCGTGGATTTTGCCGTCCCGGTGGATCAAGTAAAAATGAAAGAAAGCGTAAAATATTTGAAATATTTGGATGTTACAAGAGAGCTGGAAAAGATGTGGAATATGAATGAAATGAAACAAAGAAGAAGAAGAAGAAGAAGAAGAAGAAGAAGAAGAAGAAGAACACAAACAAACAACAACAACAACAAGATCAATCAATAAAAAGAAAATATTATTTGATGATTATATGGAATAAAAGAAGAAGAAGAAGAAAGAGAAGAAGAAGAAGAAGAAAGAAGAAGAAGAAGAAGAAGTTAACAAAAAGAGTACATGATGATGATAGTGATATGGAATAAAGAAGAAGAAGAAGAAATATAATAAAAGGAGGAGGCGGTGAAGGAAGCGTTGATGAAAAGAAAAAATGATGATGATGATGATGATGATGATGATGAGAATGATAATATGGAATGAAGAAGAAGAAGAAGAAAGAAAAGAAGAAGAAGAAGAAGAAGAAGAAGAAGAGCAAAAACAACAACAACAAACAACAACAACAAGCAAAAGGAGGGAGAAATAAGAGGGAAAAATGATTGGAACAGCAAAAAAGGATATAAACCGATTAGCTGGCCAGCAAAATATATATCGACAGAGAAAGACTCTACTCAAGCAATAAAGGTAAGGATGAAAGAAAGAGAGAGAGAGAGAGAGAGAGAGAGAGAGAGAGAGAGAGAGAGAGAGAGAGAGAGAGAGAGAGATGGGGGAGGAAGAAAATAGAAAATGTCTGACCTTGTCTACATTCAAATATCTGGTTATTTCTTACAAGGTTTTCATCTAGTTTTTTCGTATTCTCTTTGCATATTTTCCACAGACAATTCTGCAAAATTCTTTTTCTTTTTTACTTATTTTTCGCGGGAGAACAGATCCATTTACATAACGCATAAATTCTTTTTTTCAACAGCTGTTCTTACACGAAAGTTTTTCTCGTTTTTCAAGTAAAGATCAACTCAGGCTTCCGGATTTTTAGAACCCTGTGTCTTTTGGAACCCTGTGGCTTCGGTCATTGTACCGGTTACAGATTAATATGAGTGTGATCCCAGTGGACCATCGCCCCAGACAACACCTGTCTCATTGATTTAAAGGGACAGGGTTGGGTTTATTGCCGAGAGGCTGTGGTGGGTTAGTTCCTATAGGTCTAACATAAACAAAGGGGAACCACTATTGACTAATAAATTATTTATTTATTTATTGATCTACTCGGAAAAAAGAAGATGGGGTTAGGTTAGGGCTTTAGGGTTAGTTTAATGGGAAAATAAATAAATAATTTATTAGTCAAGAGTGGTCCCCCTTTGTTTATGCTAGACTTATAGGAAATAACTCTGTGGTACCTCAATAGAGAGGCTTCAATAGAGGAATGCCGAAGGGATCCACACAATGTTTTCACTGGCCACGCATGAGGTTTGGTTCGTGCGTAGTCCCCGCATTAACGGTCCTCGTGTCTGTTGTGGACTATCTTTGTGTAGAGAGTGAATGCGCTGGTTCAGGACTATTTATACACGGCTGTCTGAGAACGTTGGAGTGATTACCGAGACTGCAAGGATTACGGAACCATTACGCGAACCGTCTACCTCGAGGTTTTAGCACTCTAATACGAGTTACTATATGTCTGGCGCACACGTAGTTTGAATGTACTAGTATACTGAATACTGTAAGATCTAGTATACAACAGTGTCCAACTGGCATTATGTGGGACCAGTAAATAACTCAAACGCAAGTTTTATTCTATGATTCCGTCTTCGGTTTCAGTTTTAATTTTCCAGAGATTTGGTGCAGTTTTAGCTCAGTCGATAGAGCATCCACCTAGGAAGCCCGGGGCTCGATAACGGCACTCGCCAGCGCATGAGTAGCACAGCTTGGATCCGCGTGGTAAAGTAGGGAGCTGATGGTAGGTGGAGCGCTCCAACTCAGACACAAGAAGGAAAAAACAAATGAAGAATAAGAATTGTAGGAGAGTCGGAAGAAGAAAAAGATTCGCAGGTGGGAGTGAAAAAAGAAGAGAAAGAAAATCGAGGAAGAAGAAGAAGAAGAAGAAGAAGAAGAAGAAGAAGAAGAAGAAGAAGAAGAAGAGAGGAAGAAGGAGGAGACGAGTAAGAAGAAGAAGAAAAGGAGGAGAAAGGCAAAGAAGTAAGGAAACAAAACAAAAAAGAATTAGGAAAAAAGAGTTAGAAAGAAGAAAGAAATTCAAAAGAAAAGATAAAAAGCAAAAAGAGAGAGAAGAAGAAGAAGAAGAAGAAGAAGAAGAAGAAGAAGCAGAAGAAGAAGATGATGATGATGATGATGATGATAAGGATTGTGTGGTGAAGAAAAAAAGGATGGTGATTTTGCGCGATGAAGAATGATGATAATAATAATATGATGATGCTGGTGTGAAGAAGAAGAAGAAGAAGAAGAAGAAGAAGAAGAAGAAGAAGATGATGAAAAAGGAGGACGAACGAAGAAGAAGAAGAAGAAGAAGAAGAAGAAGAAAGAAGAACACTCCTACGGCCGCTATAACGTTGCCGGTGCATCCGTGCCATCCAAATTAGGGAAGACTTATAACTCTAGTCAATCTGATTGTTAATACTTTTATTGGATGTAATCAAATTCGGTCTGTCTACAACTAATTTGGCTCGATTTGCATCAAGTGAGGAGAGAGGGCGAAATAGGCGGGTTTAGCACAGTTGTCACCAAAAAGAAAACGACAAAGATGCTGAAAGAGCAGACTTTTTAGTCAGAAGTGATACTTTTAATCATTATGCTACATCTACACTGGCGTTAGATCAGTCAACTAGGAATCACAAGGTTCCGGGTTCGATACCGACCATCGCAAATTCAGCGTATAAGTAGTACAGGGAATAGTACTGGGATCTGTGCGGTAAAGTGAGGAGTTGATGGGATGTGTGGTGCCCCACCTCTGACGCCAAAACAATCTCCTTGGTCAAGCGGTAGTGAAAAGGGGATAAACATCCTCGCTGTCCAGCTGATATCGACTTTAGGCCACCCCGATGACTTTACTTTACTTACACCGGCGTTTAAGTCTTTTATCTATGCGATGTGTGCGTGTGCGCGCGCGTGTGTGTGTGTGTGTGAATCTAAACCTGTAACATTCCGCTAAAGAAATTGGGCTGAATGTAGAAATAGGTCGGAAAAGTAAAACTGAAAAGTTTGGTGTGGGCATAGAATTTAATGAATTTAGAAATTACTAAGGATACGAATTATGTTATTTTTGGGTTAAAACATGCAGTTATATCGATTCTAACCACTTTTTGAAACCAAGGTGGCTGACTTCTGATTTAGGTCGGAAAATTAAAACGGAAAGTATTTTTGGTGGTACCCAATGACAGTTTAACTACAGTCTATGAATTAACATTTTGCGAATTGGGTTACGGTTTTAGGGGATTAAGGTTGTTTTTAATTACGTATTGCTTTAAAAAGGTAAACAACAAAACCCAAAAAATAACATAATTCGTATCCTTAGTAATTTCTAAATTCATTAAATTCTATTCAACCAAACTTTTCCGTTTTACTTTTCCGACCTATTTCTACATTCAGCCAGAAATTGATCTTGAGTCACCTCCAGCTCATGCGGAGGGGTTGGTAAAAAAGAAGTTGTATATCCCCACGTTCAGTAATTTCCAGTTTGTTCCTTTGATTGAAAAGAAGCAAGGCGACTTTATTACAGGTTGCTTGTAATACCGGTTGTTGCTTGAACGGTCACCCGTATTAAGTATTGAACACGTTTCGTCATTACTTAAATCTTGTGATCTAGTGGGAACCAATGCCTTCAGCATGACTTAACTACTTCTTTTTATTCTACGAATCAAGTTAGTAACTTTGAAATAGAACCTCTGAAGAAGGCCGGAGTGTACAGCAGCCTAAAGTTCCAATTAACTACACGAAACAGTTAAACGTTACAACT
>CM042159.1:14891869-14914369 GCA_023376005.1 Doryteuthis pealeii | reverse complement strand
ATGGGTGGGGATTTGCCATTAGAGCAATAGGGTTACGACAATCATATAGGTGCTAGGGCTTGACGTGACCAGCCGATTGATCAGAGGGAGCCTCTCCAACCGCCTGTCTAGCCTAAATAAAGGTCTAAGTGGAGTGTTGCAAGTCATGGACTGCTCATCGACCAGGATTCCGTCCTTAAGCCTCAAGGGTCGCCATCCACGGCCAACAGGTGGCCCCATTTGGGGAGGGGTCTTCAATTCTTTCCCTTTTGCTGACTCTTTTTTTCTTTCATACTTTTTCTTTTTTTCTTTCCTTCTACAAAACTTTAATTTTCTTTCCTTTTTGCAGTCTCTCTTTTTCTTTCTTTCTTGCAATCTCTCTTTTTACTTTCCTTCTCATATTCTCTCTTTTTCTTTCTTTCTTTCCAATATTCTCTCTTTTTCTTTAATTCTAACATTCCCTCTTTTTCTTTCCTTTTTACTTTCTCTAATTTCTTTCTTTATACAATTCACTGATTTTCTTTGCTCTATTTTTCCTTCTTTCAAAAATTCTCTCTTTTAATCCTACCTCTTTTTCCTAGATTTTCTTTTGTGATTAATAAACAAATGTCCTCGCCATTATCTCAGCTAACTCACCTTCCAATATGTCCAACCCCCTCTCCATATTGCTCTTTCCCTTGACCCTCATTTTTTTTTATTTTCTGGATTATTTTTTATTCCAGTTATTTTTGTCATTATGTGTTAAACTTATCTTTCCTCAAAATAAATCATTTCTATATTAAAAAAAACCTTCTAATCTTCCTGCGGTTGTTTGAACACTTTGGCTTATATTTAGATGTATATTTAATTGAATTAGTTTAATTTTGTGTGTTCTTATGTCTACGTTTCTTTTCTTTTCTTTTCTTTTCTTTTACTTGTACTTTTACTTTTTTTAATCTTCTGCTACGACTTGTTCGTCTACCGAAAGCCAATTGCTTTAAACTTTAACGAATATGTCATAGCTTATATCCGACACCAATTGGGCAACTCGCGTGATGTAAATGTTAGCAAACTAGATTCGCAGACCATTCTTAGTGAGTTCGATTCTCACAGGGTGCCCCATAATATGACCTTGCGCCACATTTAAGATAAGCTTAGCAAATAACTATATCTGATGTAATTTTATTTAACAGGAGAATAATAGCAAAATACTAGACAAAACGTGGCCAGTTGGGTCAACCATTGAGCTCTGTTTAGATAATTGCTATAAGAAAAAAGTGAGTTTGCAAAGCGAATTAATTTAAGAAGATAAATACGGCCGGAGAATTAAAAATATACATCAAAATCATTTTGTGAAACTTTACATACAAATATATTTCACACACACACACACACACACACACACACACACACACACACTATATATATTATAATTATATATATATATTTATATATATATATATATTATATAACGTGACCGATCAGCTCTGAGTAGATAATTGGTATTAAGGAAAGTGAGTTTGCAAAGCGAATTAATTTTAAAAAAGAAACAAAAGAAAATACGGTCGAATAATTAAAAAAGATATTAAAATCATTTCTAAAAAAGGGAACGTTTGACCTAATTTAAGCTACTGGCTAGCTCCTTGTGAAACTTTATATACAAATATATTTCGCATGCTCTAAATCACTCTCTCTACTTTCACTGATAAACTAACATAAATAATGAGGTGGTAATCAAGATATGTATAGAGAGGGGGAAGTTACAGGCAGAATATGAGTTAAGAGACGGGTCAGTTTTTGACATAATTACAAATTACGACTAAATAGAACCAATTGAAATAGATTTTTTCAATCCTAGAACTAAGGAAATTTTTATTTGAATTTTGTGTCATTAAACTAAATAGGAAAAAGGCCTTTAGCAAACAATCATTGATTCACACAGCTTTAGTATAATAATCGATACGTAAATGTTGATAAATTCATTAAAAACAATTACAAATTATTGGACCCAAAAATTATTATTCATAAAAGAATAAACATTAAAACATATTAAAGCTGAAAAGTCATTACATTTTATTTCATCATCTTTTTATAGATTGATACTTTTCTTATTAAAAAAAAAATAACAAAAATTCAGAGAACTTTTGGGTGGGGAAGGTGGTGCTGGAACTTATTAGCATTTCAGTTTATTTCAAGGTGGAAAATATATTGATGTACAAGGAACTTCAGTTACGAGAAGAATATATATATATATATATATATTATATATATATAATATATATATATATACAGAGAGAGAGAGAGAGAGAGGAGAGAGAGAGAGAGAGAGACAGACAGACAGACAGACGACGAAAGACAGAGACAGACAGACTGACAGACAGAGGAAATAGGGAAACTTAGGTTGACATACACACACACACCTACCTACATACATACATACATATATATATATATAATTATATATATATATATATATATATATTATATATATTTGGTAGGAAAGTACTCTAGATCAAACTAAAGGCAACAGCAAAAAGAAAGACTCCAAAAATGGAAAGACCACTTCCAGAAACTTCTGGGAACACACTAAAATCATGCTAATAACACTCAAAGATCATAGATAGACAACTAGACATAAAAACTGGGGGATTTTACAACAGAAGAATCCACGTAGTCTTAAATAAACTAAAAGTAGAAGGGCGGCGGGTCTTGACGAAATACCCCGGAGTATGGAAATCGGCAAGTTCAGCGACATACTGCTTAGGCTATGCAATGCAGTATTAGACAAAATAGAATAGATAATGGAAAAAGGATGCATCCTCGTTCCCAAAAAGGGAGACCTAGGAATAGCTAAAAACTACAGAGGCATAACTCTTACGGCTATCGCAGCCAAGATCTATAATGCCCTTCTTCTTAATCGCATCCGACCCGAATAGAGAATTCTTAGAAAAACAAAACGGATTCCGTAGAAACCGTTCCACAACCTCTCAAATCCTGACTATACGACGAATCATAGAAGGGATTCGAGCAAAGAATCTAGAGCAACGCTACTATTCGTAGATTTTTCCAAGGCATTTGATTCCATACACGAGGAAAAATGGAACAATACTACTAGCATACGGGCTACCAGAAGAAACTGTTGCTGCTATAATGATGCTCTACAAAGATACACAGCAATGGTACGCTCACCCGATGGCGACACAGATTCTTCGACATCGGAACTGGAGTACTACAAGGAGATACACTAGCACCATATATATTTATCATATGCTTAGACTATGTACTCCGAACATCATTAGATACCATAAAGAGAAGGCTTCACACTAAAAAAGGCAAGAAGCAGGCGATATCCCGCAGAAAATCACAGATGCGGACTACGCTGATGACTTGCACTCCTTGCAGATACACACCACAGACGAGTCACTACTGCATGCCTAGAGAAGGCTGCAAATAATATTGGCCTTCATGTAAACTCCGATAAAACAGAGTACATATGTTTCAAAAGGAAGGAGACATAACACACTCAACGGTAAGCCCCTTAAGCCAGTAGAACAATTCACATACCTAGGTGGTAATATCCTATCCACAGAAGCGATGTAAATACACGAATAGGAAAAGCGTGGTCGGCCACAAACAAATTATCAGTAATATGGAAATCCGATCTCACTGACAAGCTAAAGCGACAATTCTTCCAGGCGGTGGTTGTATCAGTGTTACTGTAGGATTGCACCACATGGACATAACGAGGGCGCTTGAGAATAAGCTGGATGGCGCTGCACAAGAATGCTGCGTGCAGTCCTGAACAAATCGTGGAAGCAGCACCCACGAGAAACAGCTATGGCCACTTGCCCCCATCTACAAACCATTCGAGTGAGACGGACAACATGCGGGCACTGCTGGAGAAGCAAGGATGAGGCTCATAAGTGACGTTCTCTGTGGAAGCCAACACACAGACATGCTAGTGTGGCCGCCCAGCAAGGACCTATTGACCAACTAAGCAAAGACGCAGGTTGCTGCACAGAGGACCTCCTGGGAAATGAATGATAGGAAAGGTTGGCAAGAGATTGTCATGGATATCCTGTGCTAATAGCGCGACATGATGATGATGATGATATATATATATACAGAGAGGAGAGGGGGCGAGAGAGAGAAAGGGTGACAGACGATACAGAGAGAGAGACACTGAGAGGAGAGAGAGGAGAGAGGAGAGAGGAGAGAGAGAGAGAGAGGAGAGAGAGAGCAATACTTTTTTATTTATCGAAAGAAGAATCTGGTCTTACACAGATATATAGATAGAATAGATCTACTGATGTTAAGCGATTGTGGAGATACTGAAATAGCGATTTAAAATGAAGTCTAATTCAATTGTCCCTCTTTTTCTCCTTCTATTATCTCTCATTCTTTCTTTTCATTGTTTTTTGCTGCATTTAATCCATTGAAAAACGCCTCCCCCCCAGCCAACACTTTTTTTTTCATTCTTCAATTCTTCTTTTTGACGCTCATTATTCTAACCTCGCTTCAATGATCTCAGACAGTTTTATTTCTTTTTTCTTTTCTTTTTTTCTTTTGTTGTTGTTGTTTTTTTCTCGTACCCGTTGATTTTTTCGCCATTCTGGCCGAGCCAAAAGATCCCCTTCGGCTGAGACTCGGAAGTAATGCAAAAAAAAAAAAATCCAGTACGATCCTATTAAGAATCCTGAACGAATATTGAACTGAAATTCGCATCACTAACGCTGTAAATAGAAGATGGACCCAATCATCCTTGTTAGGCAGTGCAGCTGGTTGTTATTGGAAACGATCCTTCAATAATCCACCATTAGAAATGAGAGGTCAAGTGGTGTTTATTACTAGTTTAATTCTTCGTTTTCTTTTTCTCAGCGCTCAACAGGAGTTTTAGAAGTGATGCGATTAGTTTAATGTCAGACCTAGGACAACCCCCTTTTTTGTTTTGGTTGATGGGGGAGTGCTATTCTTGGTTACGCCGACAGGGGTAAAATAATTTTGGTTGCGTATATATATTTTAGTTACGAAGTCATAAATATTGTAATTGATTAATATATTTATTTGCTTTTATTTCTTTGTGTGTTATTCGCGATATTGAGATAGATAGATAGATAGATAGATAGATAGATAAGAACGAATGGGGATATAGTAATAAACAGAATGGATAGATTGATAGATATGATAGATAGATAGAATCAGGTTTGTGACGTACACCACACAACACACACACACACACCACACACACACACACAACATATATATAATATATATATATATAATATATATATATATATATATACCAAACATTGGGTAAACCCCTTGAGTAAGAAAAAAACCAGGCAAATAATTTGATTGTAAAAATATACTACCAAACATCACCTGGGAAAACATTTTGGAAAAAAGAAAAGACCAAGATAGTCGCACCAACCGAAAATAATCGCTTGATACTATATACTTGGCCAAAAGAAAAAACAATTTATATGTATATATATATATGAAAAATATATATACGTATAAAAACCACAAAGCTAATAAGTAAGAGTGCTCAATACCTAAGTAGAGCAAGTAATCTTATCTTTATCTATATATATATATATATATTATATATATATATATATATATATATATATATATGGTCGGTTTATCTCAGTCGGTATAGGATTCATCTAGGAATCGTAAAGTTCCAGGTTCTATACTGGTCTTTGCCGAATCAGTGCATAACAAGCACAGTTTGCGTAATCTGATGAGTGAGGTAAATGAGTGGCGCCCCAAAAATATCCCTGGTCAAGTGAAAAGAGGATAGACTCCTTCGATAACGACAATAGGTCATTCCATCGACTTATTTACGTGCAATAATTCATGTCTGTTGGTATGAACGTATCACTATGAGTATGTATATGTATAGACGTACAATATACGAGGGTGAGTCAAAATGTAATGCCATTTTGTTTAGGACAGGTATAATTACCAACACAGAAACATGTATCATATATCGAAATGGAGCTGGTCCTCTGTGGATCACATCCCTACTTCTCCACATAGTCATCGTTTCTCTCAATATTCCACCTTCGAATGAAAACATGTATTTCTGCCCCGTAAAATTATGTTGACTGTTCTTTGAGCCAATTCTTCATTACAGATTTCACTTCCTCTTCACTGGAATAATGTTTGCCTCCCAAATCCTTTTCATTCTTTCTGTTCAATAAAAACATTTTCTGAGAAATCCTGAAAGATTTCGGTTTCAGTTCTTCTCGTTGTCTTAGGGGGCGGTATTTAGGACTGGAGATTAATTAGCCAGGCGGTGGTGATGGTCTCCCACTAGGTCGTTTTGTCTCTTCAATAAATTCTCATATATAGAAGACGTGTCATAAACGTATCGAGATTGAAGCTGTATCTACCAAGATAGAAATGAACATATTTTTCAGAATACAATGTGTATCAAAAAGTACAAAAAATCTCGATACTTTTTGACACACCTTGCATATATTATATATATATATATATATATATATAATAATAATATTTATTTATATTTTTCAAGCCAATTACATGCTGATGAGACCTAATAAGGTTGAAACAGCTGTACGGTGTTCCACACGTCGCACGCGTTGTTCGCCGAGTTTGCTTGTCATGATTATTTTCAATAATTATCGAATTTTATACGATATACGCATTGCAATTGCCTTCAAAAATATAAATAATATTATACTTTACTTAACAATGCTTCAAAAGCAATTACCAAATACTTTATATATATATATATATATGAAATTATATTATATTTAAATATATATATATATAGTATCCAATTGCCGCTTTAACTTTTCCGTCGCAGTGGCATCAGTAAATATCCAAAAGTGCTCAATATATTAAAATACAGAGCAGTAATACTACTACTAATATTATTATTAGAGGAAAAAATAAAGGGTCTACCATGGTTTCAATCAAATTGAAATTATTTCTTCAGGACCCTACCCTACGTTACATAAGTCGATCTAATTCCTCAGTTAAATTAAAGATATTTTTTCCGATAAATAACGATTGAACGCTACGTTATTTTTCTCTGAATCAATATATATACCACTTTTCTTCTATACAGCATATTATATATATATATATATATATATATATATATATATATATATATATTGAATGTTTTCAAAAGCCTAGTTTGTCAACAATCTAAGTGACAGTATCACGCATGCAGCTATTTCATATGCAGTTTGATGTGCAGTTTGATTTGCAGTTTGATTTGCACATGAGCGAGCAGCAAGTACGTTGCATTTGCTGCACGGCATGTCCGTTACCTGTTTACATTGCAAAAGTCTAAATTCATTTTGGAACGCGAGCAAGTGAAACGCTTCAATCCAACGCCACCATTTCAAGGTTGGGAGAAGTGAGTGAAACTTTCTTCCTTATTTTTTTTTTGTATTTTCTTTTTTTTTTTTTTTTGCTTCGGTGCTAAATTATCGAATCGTTTCTTAATCAGCGTTTTAATGGATCAGTGACAATCTATTGGGCGCCAATGATTCAGCGTGACTATGTCATCGATTAGTTCTTCTTTTATGAAAAAGCCGCTTCACACATCATTGGCATAGCGTGCATATTGATATTCAATACTCGTTCCATAATGAGCAGTTCTTACAGGTATAGCTATAGTGGTGATACGGAGGCCTGGAGGTAGGAAATCTACCGAGGTTATTCAAAATGTGTTGTTGTTTTTTAGATAAAAGATAGCTAAATAGATAGATAGATAGATAGGAACAGAATGACATAAATAGGGGGACAGATAGATTAGAGGAAGCTAAGATATATATATATATATATATATATATATATATATATATATATATATATATATATATATAATAATAAATAAATATAAAGGTTTTACATATCTATTTATTAGGTGACAAAAGGGGATGTTCCTTTGTCACCTAATAAATAGATATGTAAAACCTTTATATATCTATTATATTATATAACAGCTCTATTTTATATTGAGCACTCTACCAATTAATACTGCCTTTGGTACGCCATTCCAGCAAATGCTGAAACAGTGACCATCTCACACACTATATATATATATATATATATATATTATATATATATATATATATAGATAGATAGATAGATAGATAAAAGCTAAGATAGACAAATGGATAGTGGTGAAGCGGAGGCCTGGAGGTAGGAAATCTACCGAGGTTATTCGAAATGTTTTTTTTTTTTTTGTTTTTTTTTTAGATAGGCTAAATAGATAGATAGGAACAGAATGACATAAATAGGGGGACATATAGATTAAGGGAAGCTAGGAATAGATAGATTAGATAGATAGATAAATAAAATCTAAGATAGACAGATGGAGAGCTATAGTGGTAAGCGGAACCTGGAAGTAGGAAATCTACCGAGGTTATTCGAAAAGTTGTTTTTAAAAAAATAAAAGATAGATAGATAGGAACATATTGAAATAAATAGAGGGACATATAGATTAGGGGAAGCTAAGATAGATAGATAGTTAAATATACTAAAGTGCTCAATACAGAAAGTAGAGCCAATAAATAATAAAGTAAGCCTAATGAGTCAGAGAATATCTACTAGTTTTCTCTAACGGATCATCAGGATAATTCTAATTCCGAGTCAGAATTATCCTGATGATCCGTTAGGAGAAACATAGGTAGATATTTTCTGACTCATTAGGATTACTTTATATTTTCTATCAGTTGTTGTTTGTCCTTTTCTTTTTCCTTTTAAATCTCAGCTTTTCTTTTCTTTTCTCCACCCCCACCGTATTCATCTCCCGCTTACCCAACGTTCTATCAACAAAACTTTATTGTAGAAAGAAAACATTTCGATTGATTGATTGATTTTTCTTTCTTTCTTTCTTTCTTTTTTCTTTCCTTTTGGCGGGGAACAGTAAAGGTCAAATGGAGAGGACCAACCAGCCAAGTAATGGTCGCCCTGCTCTTTTTGTCGATTGTTGTTCAGATCACCTGACACAACGGGGGCACGAAAAGAGTAAACTAAAAATAACTCTTTTATTTACAAAATAGAAAAAGAAAGAAAGAAGTAATAAATAAAAAGGTAACTCCTCGCCGCTACCATAAATCAATAAGTGCAAATAAGAAATTAATCAATCAATAAAGACTACTTCTGATATTACCAATACATTTAATTCTATTATCTTTTCTCTTTATATTGTGCCCAGTATTTGATGTACCTATTACCCTATGTAACAACATATTTACCTTTTCTTGTTTCTAAGCAACGATTATTTCCCAATGGTTTAGACCAAAAGAAAAATAAGAAATATGTTTTTTTTTCTCTGGAAACTTTGCTCTTGTGATCTTAAAAATAAAATTTGTAATTGATACTAGTTTGAAATCAATTCAATACTGAGGAGCTAATAGAGAATTTTCTAGAACTTGCAATACTGTTGATATTTCTGGAATTTGCAATTCTGTTAATATTTCTAGAACTTGTAATTCTGTTAATCTTTCTAGAACTTGCAATTCTGTTAATCTTTCTAGAAATTGCAATTCATTCTAGAACATACAATTCTGTTAATCTTTCTAGAACTTGCAATTCTGATAATCTTTCTAGAATTGTATAAACATTTACTATATAAATCTACTCAGACCTTATATGCATTATTCATCCTAATGGTTAGCAGAGCAGTGTTAGTTCGATTCTCTTTTTGCACCCGTATAATTGTATAAAAATCGTATATATATATATATATATATATATATATATATATATATATATATATATATATATATATGCACGGTGGAGAAATAAACAGTAACACATTTAAATAAATGATAATGTTAAATTCATTGGAAAACGCAGACTGAGAAATTCTGAGGAAAGATATATATATATATATATATATATATATATATATATATAGAGAGAGAGAGAGAAGAGAGAGAGAGAGAGAGGGGGGGGGGGCAGATAGATAGAAACAGAAACAGAGAGAAAGAGAAAGATATAGAAAGACAGACAGTCGAACAAACAGAGACGGAAAGATAAACAGGACGGAAAGATAAACTGAGACAGAGTCAGAGTCATAGAGAAATAGATAGAGATAGATATACATATAGATAGATAGATAGATAGATAGAGAGAGAGAGAGAGAGAGAAGAGAGAGAGAGACAGGGACAGATAGGGAGAAAGAGAAGAAAAAGTGAAATAGGAGAGGTAGAGATAAAGTTTTTTTTCTTGATTCAGATAAGGGAAAACATTAATTTAATTAATAGGTAACATATTGAAACAGGATCCCGGTTCATTACGGAAAGAACTTGATAAGGAATAGATCGGAATATCTTGATGAAACAATTAGCAGAAAATAAATAAATTATGATCGAAGAGGATCAACAGTTTTAGATAGATAGGTTGATTGATTGATAGCTAGATATAGACAGCAATATATATATATATACATACACACACACACACACACACACACACACACACATATATATGTATATAATATATATTATATATATATATATATTTACCAACCCCTCCGCACGAGCAGGATGCGACACAATGTCAATTTCTTAAGCGGAATTCAACAGGTTTGAATTCAGCGTTTTCCTTCTCCTAGACCGGTTGCCTAATCAAGTTAAAGAGCCCAGTCCTGCCCTACTATTTACCCATAGCTGGAGGGAGAGAAAGATTCATACCTTTCCCAAGGGTATTAGCACTAAGTGAAATAATTCCAGGATTTGAGCTCGGGTCGACGAGTCCATTTCCCATGACTTTAACCATTACACCACGCGCTTCCAACTATATATATATGTGTGTGTTTGCGTGTATATATATATATATATATATATATATATAGAGAGAGAGAGAGAGAGAGAGAGAGAGAAAGAAAAGAGAGAGAGAGAGAGAGAGAAAGAGAGAGAGAGAGAAAGAGAGAGGAAGATAGGGAGAGAGAGAGACAGACAACAGACAGACAGACAGAGAGAAGGACGTACAGACGCATACATGTCTACCTATATATCTATCTCTATCGGGCACCTCGTGTGGTATAATGGTTAGCAAACTAGATTCGCAAACCATTGTTAGTGAGTTCAGTCCTCAGTAAGCACCCCATACTGCTGGCTCTGTACCACATCTACGCTACGCTTAGTAAATAACTATATATATATATATACGGTTTTAAAAGCGAATGTTATAGAATATTCCACTGCAATTTCTTGCCGTAGCAATTCTTCAGGGAATCATTTCTTATTCCAGCCATCTACTTTTATTTGTATCCGGGTTGTAACCCATTCTTAAGTACGTGGGTGTGCCTCCAACCCATCGTAATGCCTGAACCCACCAGACACATTTTATGTTTGCCTACACTTGTTTATCAACTCTAATCGTGATCATCTCTGGGTCTCTGCATTCCGCTATTTTTAGTTTCTCTCGTAAGCACAGCATACAAAGGTTTTCGTTTCCTTTATGTTAAGGTGCCCTCTTTATGATTCTACTCTCTCTCTCTCTCTCTCTCTCTCTCTCTCTCTCTCTCTATATATATATATATATATATATATATAAGGGTTTTATAAGTTTGCTTGAAGCATTGTACGTATGTGTTTAAATAGAAATTAGAAGGCAATTGACAATGCAATGGAATAGGTGATGAAAATTGATGTTTATTTACCTGTTTCCTAAATATTTTCGGGATAAAATCCCATCTTCAAAGGTTTTGGAGGTACTTGTGTTTTTTTAATACTTATACAAATACCTCCAAAACCTTTGAAAATGGGATTTTATCCCGAAAATATTTAGGAAACAGGTAAATAAACATCATTTTCATCACCTATTCCATTTGCATTGTCAATTGCTTCTAATTTCTATTATGTATATATATATATATATATAATATATATATATATATATATAGAGAGAGAGAGAGAGAGAGAGAGGGGGGGAGAGGGAGAGAGGAGATAGATGATAGATAGATATAGATAGGCTGTGCAGAACCGATTTCAATGGCAGAAGTAAGAACATTCGAATGTATATGATAGTTTTAAAAGCTTGGCGCATTTCTATTCGATGTCAGGAAGTACAACAGCATTAGGTTAACAGCAATCATCTGTCGGAAATTATCAAAGATCACTCAGTTGTCTTGAAGCAGAAGTGATTGATATCAATAAAGGGATATCGAATATGCTTGGAATTTTCCATCGTTTAATAAAGGGATGTTACTGTGTAGAAGACTGACCAGAAGAGGCGAATGGTGTGGCGAAAGAGACAGAAGTAGGAAAATCACATGCGTTGCTTCAAGGTTGGCGGCTACGATGAAAGAAAACGTGGCCAGAGAATGAGAGCCGAGTAAAAAGAAACCGAGGATGGCGAGACAAGAGGCAAACGTGGGATACGAATTAAACTAAAATGTACAAAGGTCATTTAATAATCTCTCTCCCTCTCCTCTCTTCTCTCTCTCTCTCTCTCTCTCTCTCTCTATATATATATATATATATATATATATATATATATATATATATATATATATATTATATAGGTTGCCTGTGTTTCTGCAACTTTTCTATTATAAGATGTCATTATAATAGAAAAGTTGCAGAAACACACACAACCTATCAAATATCGGACATATTCTGCCAAAATAATAACTCAATGCCTGAAGAAGACAACAGCTCAGAAACACGTGTCGCGTATGTAAGATGAAAAGAATAAAAAATGTTTTCTGAGAACATAATACATTTTGCAGACCTTTTTCTTTTTTATAGAATATTAAATTTTCTCCCGTTGGAAACAGACAACATTTTATATATATATATATATATATATATATATATATATATATATATATATATATATATATAATCGTGTTCCTTAAACATAGAACCGTTATCATCTTGCAACATCCTCTGGTTAACGATAAGACCGTCCGAACCCTCCAAGATGAAATACAAAAATGAAAATCCTAATCATAACAGAATGACAAACAGACGCACACTCACACACGACGCACGCACACACACATATATATATATATATATATATATATATATATATATATATATATATATATAGAGAGAGAGAGAGAGAGAGAGAGAGCAGACCCAATAACTATCTAGATAAATAGCTAACTTGATAGCTATATAGTTATGTACAGACTGAGTTAAATAGCTATCTATATAGTTATTTCCTAAGCGTAGCTGAGATGCGACACAAGTCGAGAAGAATGAGGCACTCAGTGAGAATCGAACTCACTAACAATGGTTTGCTAATCTAGCTTTTTAACCATTACACTACATGAGGGGGTTGAGCCTAGAAAAGTTTAATGCCAGAAATATGGACCGAAAAAAAAAGAAAGAAAAAAGTCATTGAAAATATCTATTGACAAATCTAAAACTCGATCGACCTTGAATGCCAAGAATTTACATTGAGAGCGTAAAGAAATGTCACAATAAGTGAGATAATAGATTTTTCTCCGTGCACGCTGCTCTCTATATTCTGTAAATAAATTTAAAAAAAACAAAAAAACATTAAAGAACACAGAAAGATTGACAGTTCCACAACACCCAACCATTCTCGTTTGCATTTAAGTTTCGTTTTAAGTCAATTCATCTGATACGAAGTCACGTATATAATGGTGTCAATGACTTATAAATTATAGATTACTAGCAAAATAAAAAGAGACCCTCCGGGCGATGTAAAAATAGATTTTTGAAACATATTGCCTGAGGGATGGGAGTAAAAAATTCAATGTCAGCGAGTTTGTACCCTAAGTAAGTAAAATCATCAAATTTATTAAAGGATTAAAAAATAAAACAATTTGAAATGTAATCTTTAAATATGTATTAAAATAAAACAAACTATATATATATATATAATACCAGTCATGTATTTATCAAAACATGTTTTAAAAAAACAATGAGGACTGTCTAATGTTGCATGTTCAAATTTTGACTGTATTTATTCTATGTTATGACGATTTTGGGCAATATAACGTAAGCAGTGATGTAGTTTTGTTACAGACAAAAACCTGAAGCGAATCTCCATTATTAATAGATATAGAGGCACGTGATATAATCGTAGGAAATTGACTCGTCGGCCCGAGATCAAATCATAGACCAGGTTGTTTGCATTTTCACATAGCGCTAATACCCCTGGGAAAAATATGAATCCATATATTCTCCCCCCATCTATGGGTAAAATAGTAGGTCAAACTGGGCTCTTTAATCTTGGATAGGTAACCAATCTAGGAGAAGAAAAACTCTGAATTTCAAAGAAAATCTGAGGTCAGTCATTGACTGGGCTTATGGCATTCATTGTGCACCAATTCTTTCCTATCGACTGCGCCAAAACGTGCGGATGTTCCAAAACAAGCTTTCACCATAATAAACAAAACACTGTGAAGGTTGTTCATTGGATGAACCCTCATACGTTTAAATCGACGAGAGAATCCATAAATCCATAAACTTATAAATCAAATGACAATATTTTTTACAGGTCTCAATTTATTGACATAAGAAGGTGAAAATGCCATATTTTTGTTCTGATCGGTTTCAGTTTAAAGCTTTTGTGTGCATATTCAATGATTACATATCTATCTAGCTATGACGAAGATAAATGACTAAAACCTCTGCAAACACTAGCCCCCCCCCCACGGCTTTAACATTAAACTAAATCATCCCTAAAACACTTCTTTGAAATAGTGAGAACAGATACGTGTCGACGCGTAAACACCTATAGAAACAAATGCCTGAGTCCAAAATTATTTACTTGAATTTTGTTAATTGAAATGCCTCGTAATCTGTCTGTCATTCATATATATATATATATATATATATATATATATATATATATATATATATATATGAGGTTAAGTAAACAAACAAATGTGTTTATTTTTATATGGCTTTAAGCCGACAATTTCTGAAGGATATGTGCTTAATTGAAGTCATACCTAATTTTTGAAAATTAATTAGTTAATAATTAATGAATTTAGGCGGGCATATGTGTTCAAATGTAAGGCTAAACAAATCGAGAAAATGTCAATCCCTGAATGTACATTTCGACCTATTAGGTCTCATCAGCACGGTAATAGACATGGGAGACTGCTCCGTGTGTGACTCGAAATCTCGACTGTCAAGTTGACAGGCGAAATCTCTAACCGTTATACATATATATACAGTTTGCGTACACGTCAATTAGATTAAACAATTGAGTGAGACTAGAATTCATTTCAAGTATTTCAGTTTAACCTAACTTACCACGGAGGCCAAACTGATGAGACGTAAACGTCAAATGAATTTTGTCTGCGGATGACTACAGATATATCATCATCATCATCATCATCGTCGTCATCATGGCGCACTGTTTGCACGGATATCCATGACAATCTCTCGCCAACCCTCCCTATCATTCATCGACTCTGGGAGCTCCTCCACGCAGCAGCCAGCATCCATACATAGTTGGTCTATGTAGGTTCTGGTTGGGCGGCCCACATTAGCGTGCCCATGTACCGGCCTCCACAGTAGTACGTCGCTTACGAGCTCATCCTTTCTTCTCCAGCAGTGTCCCGCATGCCTAGTCCGTCTTACTCGTATGGTTTGTGAGATGGGGAGCAAGTGGCCATACAATTGCTTCTTTGTGGGGTGCTGCTTCCACGACTTATTCAGGACCGCTCGCAGCATTCGTGTGCAGCTCCCATCTAGCTTATTCTCAAGGCGCTTCGTTAGGGTCCAGGCGGTACAGCCATACAGCAGTACCGACACAACCACAGCCTGGAAGAATCGTCTCTTTAGCTTGTCAGGGAGATCGGATTTCCATATGACTGATAATTTGTTGGTGGCCAACCATGCCTTTCTTATTCGTGTGTTAACATCGCTTTCTGTGGATGAAATATTACTACCTAGGTATGTGAATCCCTCCACTGACTTAAGAGGTTTACCGTCAAATGTGGAGATGACTCCCTGCTTTTTGAAGCTCATGAACTCAGTTTTATCAGAGTTCACGTAGAGGCCGACGTTCTTTGCTGCCTCCTCCAGGCTGTGTAGAAGTGCCTCAGCCTGTGTCGGTGTATCTGCATGAAGTGCAAGATCATCAGCATAGTCTACATCTGTGACTCTTTGTGCAGGATATCGCCTGCTTCTTGCCTTTCTTAGTGTGAAACCTTTTTCTTTTATGGTATCTAGTGATTTCCGGAGTACATATATATATATATATATATATATATATTAATATATGTGTGTGTGTTTGTGTTTGTGTGTGTGTGTGTGTGTGTGTGTGTGTGTGTGTGTGTGTGATTAGGATAGCGTATCAATAGATTCAACGCCGGTAACTGTCTGTTTCTCGCATATCTGATCCCGAGACCAAGAAAAAATCGCCGTGTCGACAACAGACAACAATAAATTCATCCTCACCCTCGTATAATTTTACACTTAACCATTTACTTCAACATATTCAGTAGTAGGAAGGAACTGGGCCCTTTAATATTGGTTAAGCAAACACTCTAGGAGAGGAAAAACTCTGAATTCAAGTCTGTTACACACAGCTTGAGAAATTGACCTTATATTACATCCCGTTCGTGTGAAGAGGTGGGGTTGGGTAAATTACATACCTTTCCCAAGATTATTAGTCCGAAAGTGAATGCAATAGCGAGATTGGGAGTTCAAACTCGTTTATTACTCCAGCATGTCAACCACTCCCTCATGAGGACTCCCCCGAGTTAGATAAGATAATAAAGAATGTCCTTCAGATTTTGTTCGATGTTTGTACGAAATGGGAATACGAGAAGAATATTCATATATTAGCCGACAAAAAAAAATGGACCGAAGGCAAAAATCTTATGTCTACTGTTCAGTAATCAACGAAGCAAAGAATTAAAAGCTTTGCTAAGTAGGAAAACAGACTCCTGTCAGATAAATTACAGGTTCGATTCACTGAACTCGTCAGCACTTGAGGCAGACATTTTGGAGAAAATGGACAGAAACAGAATAAAAAAAAGAAAAGAAAAAGAAAAGAAAAATAGCCTTGGTTTCTTATACAAACCTATCTGTGCTTATCTGAATAAACTGTTTTATTTATTTACTAGAATAGGCTACCCGGCATCGCCTGGGTAGAGGGGGGATTTTTTAAAAGTTAGTCTCACAGATCCATTATTACTTATCACAAGTTAGATCCTCACTGGATGCCCCATAAAATCCCCACGTAGATATATAACAATACAGTAAGAAATTTTAATTCAATAATTTACAATTTAAAAAAATACATTATAAATGAGGCGATTAATTCAATCAATCAACATCATATTTCAATTACCTTCTGTTACTATATAAATTTTAATTTTTAAATATCTTCCTAAATATGAATAAAATCTTCATTATTTTTACTCAAAAACCAAGCTCTGGTGATAGTGAATGTATATATATATATTTACTTTGTCGTTAATTATTTTCTTTTAGAAGTTTCCTCCGGACATACACATATACACAACTGCCCTTTATGTATGTATAGATTTATTTTTTTGTTTAAATTTTTTTAGATAAGGCTTGATAATTTTATTATTTGGACTTTTCGGACTAGTTAACTAGCTTTAATTTCTCAGTCGGGGCATCTGTAGTGACGTAGTTTCGGTTACAGACAGGAACATAAATATATAATAAGATCTAGATTTTACACAACGAAATTACAAGCAGAACCAAGGTATTTCTTGAGGATTAATTTGTAGAATAGTCACTCGAAAAGGAAATCGGGACATCAGTAGTGACGTAGTTTCGGTTACAGACAGATACATAAACATATAATAAGATATAAATTCTACACAACGAAATTACAAGCAGAACCAAGGTATTTCTTGAGGATTAATTTTTAGAATAGTCTCTCGGTTCATTCGGCTTCGTTATAACTTGAATCCTCATATGAAATTATCGATGGAATTCAACCAAAAAATAAGTTGTAGTACGAGTTTTGGCGCGTAACAAACGTAATTACTATTATCAGATGTTAAAAGTCCGTTCTTTTTAATGAATATAACATTGCATGATTAGGTCTTATCGTTCAATCTGAACAACGAAGAACCGCTGATTATTTTTGAAGATTTATGGAAGCGTCTCTATTGGTGGGATTTGATAATAATAAGTTCTGAAATTATGAGAGAAAAACAATCGTTGATAAAATATCATCATAATTCAAATATAATTCCCGAGTAAGAATTAAAAGTTTAACTTTACAAGCATAGCTGTATACACATGAGTATATATATATATATATATATAATATATATATATATAATATATATATATATATATATAAGAAATTTAAAAAAACAAGTGTTCAAAAAATAAGATAAAATTATCTTATTTTTGGAACACTTGTTTTTTCAAATTTCTTAATATTGTCGGATTTATTTCCATATTTACTCCCATATATATATATATATATATATATATAATATATATAATATATAATATATATATATATATATACTTTCAAATACTAATAATTTTCACAGTTATATGGTTTTAAGTTTTCCTATCTAATCAGATTATAATGGAGATTGTATGTCTGTCTGTAGCCGAAACTATATTACTACTCAATTCCCAATTCCCTTATTTATTTACGTCACATTCTCCATGATTTTATTTTATTTAAACCTCAGTTATTAATAAAATTGCTTTACATTATTAAGGCTGTTAACCCTATCTACATTGTATTTGTACGGGTTAGGCACAAGGCCCTATTAACGTGGGACCACACACAAACCGAAGCTCATGGGTGGCAGGTGAAAAATTGCGTCGATCCCGTCGGCATTCCCCCTCAAGGGGGGGGCCTCAGACACTGGGCAATAAACCCAGCCCTGCCCCTTTAAATCAAGGGGGCAGGTATTGCCTGGGGGGATAGCCCCCTGGGATCGACGCTATTAACTTGTAAAGATCCAGGACCGAAGCCACTGGACCCCTGGCGTTGGCCAGATCTACATGATATTTTCCACGTACCCCACTTATACGGGTCAGGCACAAGGCCCTATTAACGTGGGACCACCCACAAACCGAAGCTCATGGGTGGCGGGTGAAAAATTGCGTCGATCCCGTCGGCATTCCCCCTCAAGGGAGCGCCTCAGGCACTGGGCAATAAACCCAGCCCTGAAAATCAAGGGGGCAGGTGTTGCCTGGGGGATGGCCCCCTGGGATCGACGCCGTTAATTATAGCAATCCCCACCCGTTGAGCGGGGCTACATAGTAATAACATGCAATTGTATTCATATATACAACAAAATAGCAGTTTACAGTGTGAACGGGAAAGCTAATTTGCATATTGATAATACATTTTTTATTTTAATAGATATGTGCTTAGTATTATTGATTTTTGATTGTTTCGTTTTATCTTAATGAATATAAGCAACAATCTCGGGGATAAATCTTTATAGAAATCGATTAACAAGAAGAAATAACTGTAATTTTATTCATTACTTCCTATTTTAACTAAATAGTTAAATTAGGAAAATTTAACAATGAAATACGGGAGTGATGGAAGCTTAAGTTTCAGTTGTTCTGTTCTTCGATTATAAGCCTCTCTGTTCGAAATATTTTTATGTGAGTTCTTATTAATTCCATTAGCTTTTCTAATTTGATATGATATTTTATTACATAAAAAAAGAAATACTTGCACTCAGTGCTCGTACTAATAATTCTTACAGTTATATGGTTATAAGTTTTCCCATCTAATACTAATAATTTCGACCGTTATATGGTTTTACGTCTTCCTATTTAACACTAATAATTTGTACAGCTCTCAAGTGTACACAATTTGATGAATGAACGTCTCTAACAGCCGATATGACGTCATCATATGAACTTTTCAGTCTATGAATGAGTGTCTCTAGAAAGTAAGTCTCTAGAGTGTTTGTACAAAGGATACTAATTACTGAAATATCTATGACTTTATTTGTAGTCACGTCTTGATGTAGACAAGCAAAGACAAAAGAATAAAGACAAATTCACTTGTGTGTTTTGTGTACAAAATGAAGACAATATGTTATAACGTTCGGCCATAAGATTTCCCAGATTTCATTGATTGAGACAAATTTAGATTTATTGTTTGAGATACAGGCGCATACTGGGTCTATTCTTAGCAACATGCTTGTCAGTGGACTGAGTTTTCCGATTATTTATGACTTCTGTACAGAGAAAATAATGTGCATTATTAAAGTAAACTAGCTTAAAAGCCACCGTATTTGATGGCAATTAAGCTCGCTCCGGTTGAAAGCTCTTGAATGAGAATTCGGCCCAATAGTGATTTTTTATGTATTGAGCACATATTAAATTTCATTAAACTTGAAAAACATCTTTCAAACAATTAACAGTTTTCATCAAAACAATTATATACTTTGTTTATTTGGAACTTATTACAAAGCTGCATGATAAACAACATTTTTAGTTTTCCCATTCAGAGTCAGTACAAATTTTATTTTATTAGTTTTCAATGTTATTGTAAAGTTTTTTTTTTAATTAGCGCAATTACATGGAAATAAAGTCTGGCGTTGAACATGTAATCTTTCAAATTTATATTTAGCTATTTAAGCCAGAAACGATGATTTGCAATTTCATTACATATAAATCCTAACAACTGGGCACCTCATGTGGTGTAATGGTTAGCAAGTGAGACTGGCAAATCATGACTAGTGAGTTCGTGCCTCACTGGGTGCCCTTCATATTCGGCCTTGTGCCACATCTAAGCGAAGCTTAGTAAATAATCATAAATCCTACCAAAATGCCCAAAATATCTTCTGTAATTCACAATTTTGATATTACAAATTAAATAAACACATAACTTTTTAAATTCAAATCAATTTTACATTAGGCATTTAAGCGACGAAAGACCATTTGTATCATTTTTAAAATCGGGTAAAATAAAATGGGACAAATAAGAAATTTGCGATTAAGCGACACCAGATAATCTCGATGTACATTTGCATTGCATCTTGAACAAATTGGACGGTCTCATTTTTAACCACAGAGGGTTGCAAGATGATAATCAACGGAAGATTTAGGAACAAGCGTATTAATATATAGATATGTTGTTCAAAGATTCTCCTTTTTTGAAGGTTTATGTGTGAAGATACATATGTAAGCATAACAAACACTGCCCTATCGGTTGGGGCTTTAGAATACACCGACTGCACCTCTACAGAGTGGTTAGACCCCCTCATGGGGCCATATTTTGGCCCTGGGTGACGACCCGTGATGCTTAAGGATGGAACCCAGGTGGCTGAACAGTCCACGTTGGCTCTTACTTGGTCAGGACGGGCAGTCGGAGAGACTCCCTCCGATCAATCAGCTGGTCACGTCAAGCCCTAGCACCTATGTGATTGCACCAACCCTACTGCCCTTGTGGCAAGCCCCAACCCTTTATATCATATCGGTGCTAGAATTCTTCTGGAGACCTGAGGAAATTGCTATCATTCAGACTCTGGTGAACGACCATGAAACGCATAAAATTCTCGGGGACTTTGAGATAAAGACGGATCACCTAATCCCAGCTAGAAGACCACACCAAGTATTGCTTAACATATAAAAGAGAACGAGTCGTCTAGTAGATTTTGGAGTTCCAGCAGATCACAGAGTGAAGATGAAGGAAAACGAAAAGATGGACAAATACCTGGACATTGCCAGAGAATTGAAAAATTTGTGGAATATGAGGGTCAAAGTGATACCAGTTGTAATTGGTGCACTCGGAACGGTCCCAAAAAGTGTGAAAAAAGACTGAAGGATCTGGAAATCAGAGGAAGGCCATCTAGACAACTGTATTGCTGCAATCGGCTAGAATACTCAGAAGAGCCTTGGACATCTGAGGAGACTTGTTGTCACTCAGACTCCAGTGAAAGACCATCAGCTAACGCTGGTATGAAAAATTCACAGAAGTGAACAAAATAATAATAATAATAATGATAATAATAAAGGGGAAGAGAGTGGATAATAGGGGGTGTTACTTCTTAAGTAAGTCTTTGATTTGCGCACGCGGCGATTTATATTCGTGATGAGACTAATGTTGTCTTTTTTCTCCCTCCTAGTCACGTGCTCCTTCTCGCGCGTGCGCACTTGTAAAGAGATAAGAGCCGCATCAGAAATGCACCTCGAGAGATGTCGAAGATGTGTGCTTTGGTTCAACAGAATTTTGAAATCAATAAACTCTTATTAGCTCTTCATGAAAATTAATAGACTTGCGATAGTTGTGTTGGTATCTGTGCACTGATACAGCATTGTGCACGAGGAACAAAAAAGTAATACACACACACACACACACACACACACACACACACACACACACACACACACACATGCACACACACACACACCCATATATATATATATATATATATATTAATAATGGACATTCGCTTCCGGTTTTTGTCTGTAACAAAAATTACGTCACTGCTTACGTCACATTACCCAACACATAACTCAACGTCATAACATAGAATAAATATACTCAAAATGTGAGCATGCAACGTTAGACAATCCTCATTGTTTCAATAAATAGATGCCCGGCGTTATATATTTATATATA
>CM042159.1:14884369-14886869 GCA_023376005.1 Doryteuthis pealeii | reverse complement strand
TATTATACCATCACTAGAGATAAAACATGCATTCTCATTTAAACAGATACACAATCCTAAAAAGAAAAAAGAAAAAGAAGAAAAAAAAAACGTGCCCACAATCACCAACATTGTTTAACCTTCGTCGGGGTGGGATGGTTAGGCTATCGATTGAAGTGACTTAATAAAAAACGAGTTGTATCACCACATTATATATATATATATATATTATATATATATATATATATAAAGAGAGAGAGAGAGAGAGAGAGAAAGAGAGAGAGAGAGAGGAGGAAGGAAACAGAGAGAAGAGAGAGAAGAGAGAGATACAGAGAGAAAGACAGAAGAAAGACAATCGGACAAACAGAGAGACGGACAGATAACAGACAGAGTCAGGGTCATATATATATATATATATAATATATATATATATATATATATATATATATTGAGTGAGAGAGAGAGAGAGAGAGAGAGAGAGAGAGAGAGGGGGAGAGAGAGAGAGATTCATCTTTACGAATTTACGTTTATTTACTTTTTATTGGTGCTTTAATATCAGATCACCAGTGAAAATCTATTTTTAAATACAACACCACACATACATGTAGTTGGGGGTGCGTGGTGAGAGTGGTTAGAGTCGTAGCAAATGGACTCGTCGTCCCGAGTTCAAATCCTGGACGAGACTGTTTGCATTTTCACATGGCGCAATTACCCTTGGTAAACGTATGCATCCAACTACACTCCCTCCAGCTATGGGTAAATAGTCGGGCAGTTTGGGTTCTTTAACCTTGGTTAGGTAACCAGTCTAGGAGAAAGAAAACTCTGAATTCAAACCTGTTAAACTCCGCTTAAGAAATTGACCTTGTGCCACATCCTGCTCGTGCGGTGGGTTCGGTAAATATCTACATTAGCGCACCCCTACAATTATTTCATGAACTGTTTATTTTCTTTGAAACTAAACATACCGTGATTTTATGCGTTTTATTTGTAAATTATATAGGCCAAACGCATAGTATTAGATGTTATATATTACCGTTGTCTACAGCATTGGAACTACAATAATACCACTCTGTTGGCGAGGCTTAGAATATGGAAGCCTGTGAGAACACCACCATCCTCCCTCTCAAAAAAGCATCGAGAAATCCTTCATCATTCTCTCCTATTATTTATACTGATACTTAAAAACAAACAATTTAGATAGATAATGAACAGACGGATATATATATATATATATATATATATATATATATATATATATATATAATATATATTGGAGGATATGTAATTAATTGAAGACATACCTCATTTTGAAAATTTATTAGTTATTTAGTCGGGCATATATGTTCAAATGTAAGGCCAAAACAAATCGAGAAAATGTCAATCCCTGAATGAACATTTCGACCTATTAGGTCTCATCAGCAAGGTTATAGACATGGGAGACTGCTCCGTCTGTGACTCGAAACCTCGACTGCCAAGCTGACAGGCGGGGACTCTAACCAATACTCTGACCAATACACAAGGTTCATATATATATATATATATATATATATATATATATATATATATATATATATATATATATATATATATATATATATATATATATATATATATTATATATATATATATATATATATATATATATATATATATATATATATATATATTAAGAGAGAGAGAGAGAGGAGACAGACAGACAGACAGACAGACAGACAGAGGGGGAGAAGGAGGGGGAGGTAGAGAGAAACACTGAATTAGATGAAAGCATGAGGATCTATCAATCAAACATGAAGATGAACTGTTTTTAGAAATAACCGAGACCAAATATTAATTGAACGGATTGTCTGTGCTTGTTATTCAACTTTCTTATATATTTCCTCACACACACACATACACACAGACACAGACACACACACAAACACACAGACACATATGTATATATATATATACTAGCAAATATATGCACCCTCCGGGTGCAAGTATTTAAGTTTTAATGTAATAAAATATTGTATTAAATTAGAAAGGATAATGAAACTAAATAAGAAATACAGATAAAAAGATTTGAAAGAGAGGGAGTATAATAAAAGATTTGAAACAGAGGGAGTATAATAAAAATGAAACAACTGAAACTTACTCTTCCATCACTCTCGTCTTTCATTGTTATTTTTTCTAATTTAAGTATTTAGTTATAAGAGGCAGTAAAAGAATAAAATGACAGTTATTTTATCTTGTTAATGGATTTCATTTAAGATTCATTGAAGAGATTTTTGCTTATATTCATTAAAATAAACCAAACAGTTAGAAATCAATAATACTAAGCACATATTTATTAAATTCGATTTTTTAATATTAATATGCAAATTAGCCTTCCCGTAACATTGTAAAGCGCTATTTTGTTGTATATATAAATATAATTGCATGTTGTTAGTATGTAGACATAGTTAACAGTATTAATAATGTAAGACAATTTTATTAATAATTGAGGTTTAGATAAAAATAAAATCATGGAGAATGTGATGTC
>CM042159.1:14861869-14869369 GCA_023376005.1 Doryteuthis pealeii | reverse complement strand
ATTCTTTATTTCTGTTTTGGTACATACACGCCATCTATCTATCTCTGTAAGTGCGCATGCGTACGTAGTATTATACCCAGAGAATGCATGATTAAATTTAAAGATGCAAAGCATTTTTTCTTTAGTTTAACATCCGGTAGTCGGTCTCTGATTCCATGCTCCTGCTGCTGATATCAAAAAAACCTTTTGTATAGATAAACGTTCAATATTTCTACGGTATGAATAGATGCTTATGCAATGAAGTGCAATTCCAACGGAATGGTTAGTTATGTATTTTCTGCATACCCATTGAATATTCATAAATATTTAATGCTCAGTTAAATACAGTGGTGCCTTGATTTACGAGTTTAATTCTTTCTGCTCCTAACTCAATATCAAATACTATATCGTATATCGAATCAATTTTGCCCATTGAAATAAACTGAAATGCAATTAATCCATTCCAGCCCTCCCAGTGCTACCTTGACTTATAAGTTTAATTAATTCCGCTCGTAACTCAATTCCTCGTATATCAAATCAATTTTCCTTATTGAAATAAACTGAAATGCCATCAATATGTCCCAGAGAGAGAGAGAGAGAGAGAGAGAGAGAGAGAGAGAGGGGGGGGGAAAGAGAGTTTGATGGATGTGTTCAGTTTGATATTAGATAAGAATGAGAAAGACAAATTCGCTGGTATACGATGTACACAAAATCGTCACTTCTATTTATGGACTTTCCCAGCAACATTAGACACAAATTGGCCAATGAGAGACGAGGACAGAAAGCATTTAGGATCGTTTGCAACTGTCACAAATCAATTACTGGTTGAACTATCTGTCTGCAAGACCTATATTTTGGATTACAAAATCACTACAGAATTGGACTTATACATATTACAAGGAAACCTACAGACTAGGATTAACTAACTGGATTCTGTGAACAACAGGGCAACTGAACTTCTACAATTCTAACACGTCTATCCTTCTTTGACGCGGACAATAAGACAATAACACATAGGCAATGCAAACGCACTGTGATCTTGAATCTACGAGGTCTGACATGACAATAGTACGAGAAGGTTAGTGTGCATCCAAGATGATTGGTAAGCTTCGGGCGGACCACCAAAATACAGGTCTGGGGGCGTTAAGATCAGGAAATTGACTGAAGGAATTAAGGGCCCTCGCAACAGAAAAGGACAGGTTGGCTTCAAATGAAAAAAGATCTGAATGCTGCTGTAGGTTGATTGAATTTATATTTTGCATAATTCCAGAACCGGAGCCTCGCCACTAGATTCAGTTTAATGTCAAACTAGTTTACCCCCTTTGATAGTAAGAGGGTTCACTCCCCTCTATAAGAGATGCAGTCGGCGGATTATAAGACCCACCGACATGGGGTAGGCTGAGATTAAAGTGTAGTTTGTTTTTTGCATAATGGAAGAAAAAATAATTCTGTTTAAATGGAAGGAAATAATCCCGTAATTATTTTCTTCAAAATGCGTCCCTCTTTTCCGGTATTTACCGATGAACAGTCGATTTTCTTTTTGAAGGCCAGTATTACTGAAACGGCTCTTCCCCTTCCTCCAGTATAGTAGTTCTTGATAAAATGTGAAAGAAAGAAAGAAATCGCGTACATCATGTTCGTAATATTATAAAAACCTCCAAATTGAAATGATCATTAATAATCGTGAACTTAATCCCTTTGTTCAAAGCAGATTAATCTTTCTTTGATTATTTCATCTCTAAGCGGAAGTTGTTTGAAAACAACTGACTGGAACATTTTCTTTCAATAATACTAAGCCTATAAGCATCGGCGAAGATATCAAGTAAAAGGGCGTTATTGTAAATCATCTTCATCATCATTTCGTACCAACCGTCCCTATCGGCCATCGGCTCTAATCGATCCTCCCTCCTAAAATCTAGGATCTGCGCACAGCTGACCGATACAGTTTTTTTCCTCTGTCCGTCACTCAGTGGTGTGTCCAGGTGTAGGTGCTCATAGGACAACATCACTTAGGAGAACATTCTTAGTTCTCCAGCTGTGTCCAGCAGGTCTGGAAGGCATTACTTTGGGGGTCTGTGTGATAAGGGGCAAGTGGTGATACAGCTGCTCTTTTCTGGAATGCTGCTTCAAGGATTTGCCAAAGACATCACGCAGCATCCTTGAACAGTTCCCATCTAGCTTTTTCTCCAAGCGTTTCGTAAGAGTTCAGCTGGTGCAGCCATACAGTAACACTGACACGAAATAATTCTCGCTTTATCTTATAAGAGAGATCAGATTTCTACATGATCGATAATCTGTTTATAACAATCGGCAAAGATATGAAGAAAACAACGGTATATATATATATATATATATATATATATATATATATATATATATATATAAGGGGTGGCCAATTCACAGTTCGTGAACTACTATAACATTTAATATGCAGTTCGAAGAAACAGAAGTGTATATTAAAGAGACATTCAATTCTCTGTGTTTTTTTAACAGATTTCTCAAGAGAAAGAAACGTTGACTAAAATCGTCCACAATTTTACCCTAGTACTTTATTCCTGGAAAGTCAGTCTTTCTTACTAGAAAGACTGACTTTCCGCCGACCTACAGACAACCCCAATTTTTTACCAACACCCTACTAACGACACTCACTCCCGTATTAGAGGAACCGACCGGCTTGCTTTCGAACCTTAAAAGATAGGAAAACAGTCGGCGGTCCTACACACTAGCTGAAGTAAACGGGGCAACCAAAATGGCCAACAATTTTATGTTTTGTTACATTTTTTCAGTTTCTTGGGGATTTTTGTTTTGATTTTACCCCACCCCCTCCATCCCCTTTAAATCACTCGAAGCACAACACTTTGTGCTTAATCAAAATCATTCATTCGATATTGGAATAATTTTAGGTAGGACAAGTCACTAAGCGAAAGAGGCATTTTGGTGTAAGTAGGCTGAGCAAGGAAAGAATGCAAGAGTTTATTTTTTTGTATGGATCGGTCAGCGAGTGAACCTAGCTAAATAGACTCATGTAGTGGTATGACCAGTTTTGTCACCCTCCCCTCCCCCATACAAAACTTCCGGCTTTATGCCGAGTTGTGATTGTACACTAATGTATCTTACTTTGAAATTAAATAAACATTTTGGAGGGAATGCATGAGTGTGCTCACTTCAAATATTTCAAGAGAAAGAAGCGTTGACTAAAATCGTCCACAAAATATCCACAAGCGCCAACGCGTAAACATTTCGAAAAACACAAAAGGTAGGTTTCGTGAAAATCAGCGCGCGCGGTTGATTCGGCTTTTCTGTCGTGGCCGCCGCGGTCGCTGCTTCGCGAGATTCTCTGACTGCTTTGCGATCGCGCTGGCGCTGTTGCGTCCGAGCCAACTCGATTCGTACGCAAGGCATGCGCCCACACGCAAATTTATTACGCAGCGCGTTCCCACGTGAGCTTCGCCTGACTTTTTAATAGGCAGTTATTTTGCCTCGAACATGCGAAGAGACGCGCATGTGTATGTGTCTCCTGGTGTATATTGGGCGCAAATGCACTCTAGTGAATGAAAAGATCGTCTCTTCTATTCAACTTCTTCAATGAAAAATAAATGGATAAATAAAAACAAACAATTGGCATTTTTATCGTTATTATTCAGTTCATATGAGATATTTCAGTTTACAAGCACATACACACACACACACACACACACACACACACATATATATATATATATATGTGTGTGTGTGTGTGTGTGTGTGTGTATAAAGTTTACGCGCACAAATTATTATACAGTCATACTTTACACACATTGGATGAGAGTTCATTTCAGACTCCATCTTAGATCAAGTATTTCCCAGAGTGGTAATCGAAGATATATATATATATATATATATATATATATATATATGTGTGTGTGTATACACGAGTGTGTGTGAGTGTGTGTGTGTGTGTGTGTGTGTGTGTGAAAAATAATCAATCTGTTAAATGATTAAATAATAAATAAAAATAAATATTCTTATGGTGTGAAATATATATATGCAAACACACACACACAAATATATATATATATATATATATATATATATATATAATTGCAGAGCAGGTTTAAAAACTAGAATAGAGTGGATACGATATTACCGTTACTCAAATTTCATCTATATAACAAAATATTCTGTCGGAAGAATAGTAAAATGGGGTTTGTCAAACGTTTGTATAGCGTGATATATATATATATATATATATATATATATATATAATATATATATATATATATATAGAGAGAGAGAGAGAGAGAGAGAGAGAGAGGTATTATGCAGGGAAAATGATTTTGAAATGTTTCGGCATAAAGATAGCTTCCTCAGGAATGAAATCTTCCTTCGCAAAAACGAATTCAGTGCATAAGAAAAGGGAAGGCAACAAAGCAGGGTATATATATATATATATATATATATATATTATATATATATATATATATATATATATTACGCGTCTCGCTCACTTTTTTTTAGCAAATATAATTTCATTTCTCAAGAAGCAATCCTTTTCAAGAAATATATCAATTTAATATTCCCGTTTTGCATTCCCGTTTTATTGCCGTTAGATTTTCTTCCAATTCTTAACCACACACACACACACACACACACACACACACACACACACACACACACACACACATATATATATATATATATATATATAACAGTCAGCCTATTTCATTTTGCCTGATTAGTATAAAACTTTTGTTTATATATATATATATATATATATATATATATATATATATATAGCTGGCTTAAAATTAGGTATGACTTTAATTAAGCACATAATCTCCCAAAAATATATATATATATGTTTTTATTTACTTAATTAATTCACTGATTCAATATATATATATATATATATATATATATATATATATATATATATATACTTAATTAATTCACTGATTCAATATCCATAGACATGCATACTCACGCACACGCATACATATACATTTCCATATAGATATACTTGAGATTTATCCAATCATATACCTATATATATATATATATATATATATATAGTAGTAAGATCTATTTATACTATCCAATCATAGACAGACTGATTGATAAATAGATAGATAAGATAAGAGAATAATGAAATAGATCGATTGTTTGAAAAATAAACTGATATTCAAGTCCATACCCATTCACATCAGTGGTATACATGCACGTTCATCTATAAAGAAATTCACATTTGCACAGATGTATACTAAGTTATCCTTTTCCATGTTTATTCAGAAAAATTGTCTTCAAACCCCACAGACTACCAATGTGTTTGCAGGTAATAGACTGACCACTTGACAGACGGCTCCATATGGCGCCCAGAAGAGTCAGTTTCCATGTTTAATTTTAATTAAAGTCGATGCCAGGTGAATGACCAAGCTTAAAGAAAGGATGGACCCTTGAGGCAAAAAGAAAAGGACTTCAACTTGACGGTAACCAATGGTACAATTACGTCATTTCTTTCATTCGCAAACAGTTCGTAATCCGTTACATTAATTACTTAAAGAAAATGTCCTCGTATTCGTTAAGTCACAACAATCAATACGAATACTAATCATCATCATCAACAACATGACGTCATGATCATCATGATCATCATGATCATCATCATAATGATCATCATCAGTTCGGCTAACAACGTGGACATTAATGATTCTCTCTCTTTCTTTCTTACCATACAACAATTGAATTAGATCGGAATATTTGATATAACTCTGCAAACAAATGATTATAGAAAAATTAAAAGGTGCGATTATAAAAAAAAGAATACTATCATTTCGGCATTATATAACCCACAAGGATTTGACATACCGTTAAATAAATAAGCCAGACCAAACCAAACCAAACCAAACCAAATATAAATAGTCATGATTACATTCAATCCTTCACAAATGAATCATATTTTGGCATTAAATAACCCATAAGGAGTTAATGTGCTTTTAGATAAATAAATCAAAGTAAATCAAACAAAATATAAATAGCGATAATTGTAATCAATCCTTTGCAATCATTTAAACTCCCTCGTTCCCAAGATATCCGTTAAGTGGTACCACTACTGTCCTTCTAAAGAAATGCCTTTGGCATTAAATAACTCATAAAGGTTGATATATCATTAAATAAAGAGACAAAACCAATACTATACAAATAAATCGAATATCGCTATTGAATAACCCATATGGAGTTGATATGCCGTTAAAAAATTAAACGAAACCAGGTTATTTCCTATAAGTCCAATATAAACAAAGAACCACTCTTGACTGATAATCTATTTATTCATTTTCCCATTAAACTAACCCTAAACCCTAACCTTAACCCTAACCCTAACCCCGTCTTCTTTTTTTCCTAGTAGATCAATAGATAAATAAATAATTTATCAGTCAAGAGTGGTTCCCCTTTGTTTATGTTGACTTCTAGGAAATAACCCGAAACCAAAGCCCTATCCTGTACATTTTATAATTATGAGCAAACTTGATATTAGATATTCAACAAGTTTTGAATTCTATCTCTTTCTATATACTTTTGTGATCGCCCAATCATAAACATTTCTGTTGTTTCTTTCTTGCACAAGAAAATGTATGACAACATAATTCCTAGAGAGTAATGTGATAATACTAATTTTGAATTCATTAACATTCTTGGTATTAAATATTACTTAATTGATTGTCAGGTAACTAATTTCAGGTGCATATACTAATAATTGGTTGCAGGAAAAAATGTTTTATGTTATTTGGTTGGTTGGTTGGTTGGTTGGTTGGTTGGATTTTAAGGCATGCCAGAACTTGGGTTATTTTATGCCGAAGACGTTTTGTTTTATTCATTCTTGATGAGTACCGACATTGTTTTAAATTTAAACTCAATTAAAAAAATCTAAACTCATTTTTATCTATTTAACCCATAAATGGGAGCCTAACAGGTACTACCACTCCGAGTTAGGGTGAACCCGGGAGTATGGTGATGAAGGGGTATTCTACACTAACTAGAGATCCAAAATTGGAACCCCTTAAATTCCTCCTTATAATGCCTCAAAATCATCAATTTCGTGAAAATTCTCTTTGTGCATTTTATTGGCTTTTCTTATATATTTCGATGCGTAGATAAAAATAAAGGTATCAAAGAAATTGTTTTATGTTGGAAATTGGCGGAGATATGAGGCTTCAAAGAGGCTTTAGGAATCCCCTAAAAGTGCTTCAAAGGGCAACTATTTTCGTGAAAATTTAAGGTGTCGATCTTATCGGCTTCTCTGATAGATTTCCATGCGTAGAATTAATTGATGCCAAAGAAAGTGCTCAATTCGAAGAATTGACGAAGATATGACCCCTTAACCCCTCCCCCTTATAATGCCACAAAATTACTAATTTCGTGAAAATTTTAGGTGTCAATTTTATTGGCTTTTCTGATAGATATCAATGCGTAGATTAAAATGAGATGCAGTTTAACACCAAATGGTAATTGGATGCTGTTTCTGAAATGGTCCAATTAAAAATGGAA
>CM042159.1:14851869-14856869 GCA_023376005.1 Doryteuthis pealeii | reverse complement strand
AAAAATTATTTCCAATAAATTTTCAAACAAAAAAATAATTTTCCAATAGTAAAAATTGTAAAACAATCATTTTACCTTCAACAGACATCGATATGAAAAATATAATTTTTTAAAACAATTGTTAGTTGAATTTCCTGTCGTACAAAGTCATACATTCACTCCATCTGTTCAGAGTACAGGTTGACAGCCAAGGACTCTACCGTCTGGAACAAACTCGTAGTGAATTAGCATCATGATTTTACCGGATACTCAGCATCATCTTGTGTTCGGAACACAAATATTGTAAAACCTTTGACTCACCCTAATATGAAATGAATTTATGAAATACGAGGGTATGTCAAAAAGTAATGCCATTTTGTTTAGGACAGGTATAATTACCAATACAGGAACATGTATCATACATCAAAATGAAGCTGGACCTCTGTTGATCACATCCCCACTTCTCTACATATTCACGGTTTCTCTCAATAGCAATGTTCCACCTTCGTATGAGAGCATGTATTACTGCTCCATAAAATTAAGTTGACTGTTCTTTGTCGTCCCAGGAAAGAGGGTTGGAGAGGTTCTAGCGTATTAATATATAGATAACTGTGAAAGCGTTTTATATATTTATATTATCAACCACATTTTAAAAACAAGATTGTATCTATTAATAATGGAGATTCGCTTCCGGTTTTTGTCTGTAACAAAAATTACGTCACTGCGTACGTCACATTACCCAAAATCGTCATAACATAGAATAAATACACTCAAAATTTGAACATGCAACATTAGACAGTCCTCATTGTTTTTTTTTAAACAAGTTTTAATAAATACATGACTGGTATTATATATCTATATATAGTTTGTTTTATTTTAATATATATTTAAAGTTTACATTTCAAATGTTTTATTTTTTAACCCTTTAATGAATTTGATGATTTTACTTAGGGTACAAACTCGCTGACATTGAATTTTTTACTCCCACCCCTCAGGCAATATGTTTAAAAAATCTACTTTTTAGGGCGTTTTTTTATTTTGCTAGTTAGTGTAATAAAACCAACAATACGCAAAGAGAACACCGAAGAAAATTAACTGCTGTCACATACCACACTGTCAGAAGAATTTTGTCACAGGTGTATGTAAAGCAATCATTTCTAAAATTTAAAGTTTCAAAACCTAAAGTATGTTGTTTCATTCTTATTTTTGGAATTTGGCAAGGATACATGCTCTCATTCCAAGGTAGAAACGTTGACTATGTGGAGAAGTAGGGAAGGGAAATCTGTAGTGAAGAAGTAGCTTAAAGAACAGTCAACAGATTTTACGGGGATAAATAGTCTTAGTCGAAGGGGAACATTGCAATTGAAAGAAGCGGTGACTATGTGGAGAAGTAGGGATGAGATCCACAGAGGACCAGCTTCATTTTTATGTATGATATATGTTCCTGTATTGGTAATTATACCTGTCCTAAATAAAATGGCATTACCTTTGACTCGCCCTCGTTTATTCCTGAAAGTTGCTGCAATGGAATCAAACAACGACTGGGCACGAAGTGGGCGCCATTGCACAAACTTGATTGGTAAGCTGTGGGCGGACCCCTAAAAAGCAAGACAAGACCCCTAGATTTGTCACGAGACTGATGGAATTAAGGATCCTCGCAAAGCTTTTAGTTTGGTTTAGTTTGTTGGATTTTACGGCATGTCAACCATTTTGGCTTATTTCATGCCGAAGACGTTTTGTTCTATTCCTGCTTGATAGTTATTTATTTTTTTTAACTCAATTCTTTAAACACATTTATTAAAACTCATTTTTTATTTTATTTAACCCATAGATGATACCCTAAAAAGCTATTATCTCTCTGGCTCATAATACACCTAGGAGTAATGGCGATCAAGGGGTACTCCACACTCCCCAGAGCTCCAAAATTGGAATTTCACCATTATATAGAGTTTACCGTTATACCCAGGACTCTAAGACCATCAGCCACGATCTTCTAGCACATATATGATAGAGGGTTGGAGTTTGCCATAAAGGCAATAGAGTTGGAAAAATCATGTAGATGCTAGAGCTTGACGTGACCAGCCGATTGATCGGAGGGGGTCACTCCGACCGCCGTCTGGCCCAAGTAAGGGTTAAAGTGGATTGTTGCAAGTCACAGACCGCTCAGCCACCAGGATCCCGTCCTCATGCATCACAAGTCACTAGCCACGGCCAACAGCTGGTCCCATTGGGAGAGGTCTTACCCATCTACAGAGATACAGTCGGTGTATTCAACAGACCCAGCCGACAGGACAGCCATCGCAAAGGAAACGACCGAGCGGCTTTAAATGAGGAAGGTCTGCTTTTCATTTTACTGCATATATTACTGAGCTACTTATGATGCTGGTTATCGAACTTGAAACCTTATGGTTGCTAGGCGAATGCTCTACCGGCTGAGCTATTCCAACAATAAGAATGAAACAAAATACTTTAGTTTTTGAAACTTTAAATTTTAGAAATGATTGCTTTACATACACCTGTGACAAAATTGTTCAGATAGTGCGGTAAGTGACAGCAGTTCATTTTCTTCGCTGTTCTCTTTGCATATTTTGGTTTTACTACACTAATATAATCTTGATTTGAAAATGCGGTTGATACTATCAGATATATAAAACGTTTTCACAGTTATCTATATATTAATACGCTAGAACCTACCTACGTGTGTCACACATTAACACCCCCACCCACCCCAATCTGGAGAAGATTCGAATTTGGAAAGTTGGTAGGTGGTGAGTTTGGGGAGAAGGATGGCTGTCGTCACCTCAACTAAATAATGGAGCCTTCTGTTTTTATTGTGAAGAAAAAAAAGGGGAAGAAAAGGTACATGATAGATATCAGATAAATGTAAGAAAGAAAGTAAGAAAGAAAGAAAGAAGAAAATAGAGAAAAGAGAACGGGGGAAAAGATAGAGAGAGGGGGAGTGAGAGCTCGGAAGCGATAACGCTAATCTGTTTTCGTGGAATAAAAAGATGAAAAGAAGAAAAATAAAAGAAAGAGTGAATGAGTGAGTGAGTGAGTGAGAATGAGAGTGAGTGAGACAGAGAGAGAGAGAGAGAGGGGGAGAGAGAGAGAGAGAGAGAGAGAAGGATAGAGAGAGGGGGAGAGAGACACAGAGAGAGACACAGAGAGAGAGAGAGAGAGAGAGAGAGAGAGAGAGAGAGAGAGAGAGAGAGAGTTAAATAATGTTTATCGTAAAGTCAGCGGAGTGGTCTATTGTCGGTATCAGCCGGATAGCGAGGGAGTCTATCCCTTTTTCACTAGCCATATACCAGGGAGATTGATTTTGCATCTGAGGTGGAGCACCACACCTACCAAATCTCCCAACTTTGCCGTACAGACCCAACGTGTGCTATCTATGCGCTGAGTTGACGAAGACCAGTAGCGAACCAAGAACATTGCGATTCCTTGTTGGACGCTCTACCGATTTGAGAATGATCACCCATCTAAGTATTGAACAGGCTCATCACCGCTTAACTTCGGTGATCTAACGGGAACTGGTGCTTTCAACATGACATGACGAGTCAAAAATCCTGACAGTTCCAGAAGTTCCGATAAAATATGTGGAAGAAAATGGTTTAGAGTTAAGAAACATATATATATATATATATATATATATATATATATATATATATACATATATGCAAATCTAATTTGCATATATCAACCTGCACATATTACTTATTTGGGAGGATTGACTTACTATGAAATGTCAATGATTTGTCTGAAACTATCATTAAGCATTTCCCATAGCTAGCTAGCTTGCTAGCTAGGTATATATATATATATAATATATATATATATATATATATTATATATATATAGAGAGAGAGAGAGAGAGAGAGAGAGGGAGATAGATAGATAGATAGATAGTGGAGATTCATAAAAGAGGAAGATCCTGGGTTCCATCGATCGATTTATTAATTTATAAATCTATGCATCCAATCTGTTATATATATATATATATATACTATATATATATTATATAATATATATATATATATATACCCGTGTGAAAAAAACGATAACTCAGTTGTCAAAATAAAATTTCAAATTGATATCTGAGGAAAAATTAAAAAAAAAAAAAGAATAACCAGCACACACACACACACACACACACATACATACATACACACACACACACACAAACAATATATATATATATATTATATATATATATATATATATATATATATATATGAGAAAGTGAGAGAATGGCAGTGAGACAGACAGAGAGACAGACAGTGACAGAGAAACAAAGATAGATACAGAGATATATAGTGGGAGATCCACGATTTCATCGATCTATTGATTAATTCATAAATAGATACATCCAATCTGTGAGATAGATAGATAGATAGATAGAGTGTGAGAGAGGGAAAGAGGAAACAAATGAGAGAGAGAGAGAGAGAGAGAGAGAGAGAGAGAGAGAGAGAGAGTATTCTGAGTGATACATCGATTGATAGTTTAATTGAGAAAAATCTTGAGTGTAAGACAGGCAGGTAGATAGATAGATTGATTGATAGGAGATATAAAAATGCCAAAAATGGAATGATATTGACGAATATAGATAGATAGATCGACATACACACACACACCACACACACACACACACACACACACATATATATATATATATATATACATACATATATAGGGAGAGAGAGAGTTACTGAGAGGGGGAGAGGGGGAGAGAGATAGAGATGATGAGATCCTAAGTGTAATACACCGATTGAAAATTTAATTGATTAATCTTCACTGTGAGGTAGATACATAGATATGAGAGAGAAAGATAGCTAAATAGAATAATATTGATGAATATAGATAGATAGATCAACATACACACACACACACCACACACACACACACACACACACATACAGACAGAACACACACACACATATATATATATATTGATAATTTAATTGATCAATCTTGATTGTCAGATAGATAGATAGATTGATAGATAGATAGATGGAGTGACG
>CM042159.1:14834369-14846869 GCA_023376005.1 Doryteuthis pealeii | reverse complement strand
ATGTATGGTAACTAGGCGATTCGAGGCCTCTGTTTTGGACCTATCGCGACATTTATTCTTTCATTTTTATTTTACTTTTATGTTTTTATTTTCTTCTTTTACACGGGTTCGAACTTTGGACCTCTCAGCTGCTGTATTCACATGTAACGCCAAGGATTTGCAGATGTATTTATGTGTGCGATATATAGGTATATATGTGTGTGTATGTGTGTGTAGGTAGCTAGTGGATATCACTTTATAAATATACACTATATCATAAAAAAGAAAGAAATTACTCCCATGAGAATAAACAGAAATATTGTTGATTGAAATTGAACTAATAATCGATAAAAACAATAGAGCAATTAAAAAAAAAATATATTTCTATTTCAAAAACGTATTTACTTAGGTTTAGTTAAATTTAGCACTAAAACAATATTGGTATTTATTAAAGAGTAATCTGGTACAAGGCTAGGTGTGAAGAGTTCCTAATGAGAGCCCAACTCACTGTTTAATAGTAATAGTCGAAAGAGGAACCTGTGCTACTATGTTTAAACAACTCAATATAAGTAACTCTGAGTATATATTATTACAAAACGATGTTACTTAATTTAAATACTTTCATTTTATTTTCATAAACTTATATATGTATTATCCTTGCTATTTGTTATTTTAAAGATATATTCTTTAATTTCATTCCAAGGTAAAAATATTTACCTGTAAAATATCTTCAATAGTTACCTTTAAAAAATAACAACAACAAAAAAAACTTTTTAAAAATCTTTTTTTTTTCTTTCTCTCGATCTGTCACTTTTTAATATCTTTACTCAGACACTTTCAACCTTTTTAATCTTTTTTTAAATTTGTTTTTATAAACCCTTTTATTTATTTAAATCTTAGTCACATTTATTTATTTATTTATTTGATGACAACTTACTCCTTTTTTGTGCTACTAACACGGCTCGCACCGATATCCGTGCGAGTTCCTTCGCAAAATTTCCTTTACGACCTGCGCGCAAAAGTTTCAAGCTGTCTCCCTAGCTTCGACTACAATCGACTGTCAGTTTCCACCTCCCTCTGATTCCTGCCTCTTCCTTTACCTCCCACTAATACTACTACCTCAACGACAACAGCGGTTTCTCGTAGCCTACTTTTGTTAAAGCTATTATCGCTACTCGTCGAAGTCCTTTTATCGGAGTAATGCTCTCATTTTTAATTCTATAGTTCTCCTTTTTATTTAGAGATGCTAATATAATTATAATATAATATATATATAATATATATATATATATATATATATATATATATATATATATGTGTGTGTGTGTTAAGTCAACTTTTAAAGGGTGTCAAAAAAAGGGGTAATTTTGTCTATCATACAAGTGTATGTTTTACGCACATATATGAGCGCGTATATATAGTTATTTCCTAAGCTTATCTGAGATGTGGCACAAGGCTAGAAATATGGGGCGTCAAGTATGAATCTGACTCACTAACAAAGGTATGTTAATATAGCTTGTTAACCATTACCAAACTTAAGGTGCCCTGTGCGTGTATATATAGGTGTAGTTATTTTTAATTTATTTGTTTTTGAGACTTTTTGATGAGTAAAAAGTAAGATTCTTTAAAAGAATTAATAAGGAAAATATGGCTATGAAAATTTAAGGAATCAAACAAAAAACGAAAAGAAAGTAATTTTTGTTTAAAATAAACTTGTTTACACAGTTAGTATTATCGGATGTGACTGAAAAAAAAAAAAGAACAGAACAAAAAACTATAAAAGGTATAAGTTATTATTACAGTTTTTATAAATAATTAATTTTCTTTATTTGTGTTCTATTTATAAAAGGCGTGCACCTACTGGTATTAAGAAAACGAAAACGAAAGTAAGTAATATGTCAACTCCTGCAACACTAAATTACCAGATATGTAATACCAACATACGCGTGCGTACCTTTCCGTTCACAGCTACCGTTGTATTCCCCTCCCTCTCCCTCTCCTTCTCTTTAAATCTTTATCTATCAAAATATATACAGTCAAAACAACAACAAAAAGAAGAGCTTATTACTGCAATTCTTTTGTTCGTGTTACCAGTGATCATGCAAACACCCGTACCGCTGCATAGTGAAAGAGAATGCAACCTTGAATGACAGTAGTTAACCAACAAAACACTACGCCGTGGGAAGAGCAAACACGAACAGCGTGTAAAATTTAAGACGGAAATCTAAGACGTAACTTCTAAGAGCAAACATACACGTATCACGCAACTCAAAACAAACCGCTACGATATTAAAACGAATGCAACTCTATATCTATCTATCTATATATAAGTAAATAAATATATATTAATGTTTAGATATATAGATAAATATTTATTGATAAAAGATCTTGCAGAAAAGTGCTCAAGTTTAATGTTAACTTGTTTGTTTTTTTTTTTTTTTTTTTTTTTTTAGTTTAGGTTTTTGCTCAAAATGCACTCCCTGGTGTCGATGTTGTTCCTTGGTGGTAAGTAATATATCCAAAACTGCGAGGTTTTTTCGTAGTAGGTTCCAAGAATTTTATCTGGTAAATCCAACAACAGCGACGTATTTAACTCCGTATAATGTGAATTCGACGTGTGATTCTAAAACTGGAAACTTACATATTCCAATTCTTTAAACTCCGTGTTTATATGGATTGGCGTATATCTACATATACATAGTCATGTATATATATACACGCGAACGCGCCACTACTCATAAATATAAATATATATATATTTATATTTATATATATATATATATAACTTTTTTCTTTGTAGGTTACATGTTATAGAAAGAATAGGTTACATGTTATAGAAAGAAAAACAATATTTAAAATCTTTCTTTCTATCTCTCTATCTTTCCTTCCTTCCTTTTTTGTTGTTGTTGTTGTTGTGAGACACGTTCCTTTGGTTAAGTAGGTAAATATAAAGTCATATATATTTTGCAAGACGTTGACAGGTACTTATAGACAAATTAGCCAACCGTAGCTCGTGCACGTGTGGATAGCAGGCATGTATGTGCAACGTAAAATATATATATGTAAACATTTACATCTCCGTGTGTGTTTCGAAACGCATATTTACGATTTGCTGCATGCACGCGTTGAGGAAAGATGTTTACTTAGTGTGTGCACGCGTAAGTTGGCATGTCCAGGATCGCGTGTGACTACAAAGCTCCCACTTCGTAAATAAATAAGCGTATCTAATTTGTTCTTTATTTTCATTAATTACAGCTTCATCCAGTTGGGAATATGAAGATATCGGCGAATATTTAGTTGAATAAATCCAGTACTCGTTCAACATAGATATATACATTCTTGCACAAAGTTACAAGTGTATCGACATATATATGGATATATATATATATATGTGTGTATGTATATATTCTCTATGTGTCTGAGGATTATGCTTGAAGTGTTTTTTTTTATTTTGTTTTGTTTTTTAATATCTTTTGTAATCTTTCACCGTCAAAACAGACGGGTTAATTAAATAAAATAATAATGATGTGATTAATTATATATTATAGTTTTGTTGTGTTCGTATTACCTTGTCGTTAATTTTGTTTCTGAGTTAACGACCGTTGTAAAACATTTCCAGGGAAGATTCGCTCCTTCTTAATTTCATTTTCACGTTTTTTTTTCCTTCGCCGTTGTTAACCAACATACGTCGATGTATTTTCCTTCTTTCTTTTTCTTCGTCTTTTTTAAATTTATAATAAAAAAAAACACAATAAAACTGGCCAAAAAAAGAAAGAAAAAAGGTGGCTAGGTATTTTGCCCAGACATCAGGTCGGTGAGTGGGGGTCAGTATTTTCCTCACCCGGTCCTCTGAGACTAACAAAAAAACTCCGCCTGTAACACGGCTCGATTTCACTCTCTGTCACTGACTTTCTCTTTTTCTCTCTGTTTTTAGAAAGTGGTGCCTGGATGAAGACAGAATACCAGGATCGAAGAAAGGAATTGGTATTTTAAAATTGTACTCCGACTTTCTCTCTCTTTTTCTTTCGTTCTTTTTGGGAAGGAAGATGAATCATTTCTTCATTCATTCACACACGGTGTCTGCATCTTTTTGGTTGTCTCACAAGCAGACATATTGCTTCATCTATCCACCTTACTCTCCAATCATTAGATTACTCTCCTTTCTTTTTTCTTTTTTTTTCTCCACTCGACGCCTCTCTACCCGCATCTCTCTCAATCTCTTTCTCTCTCTCTCTCTCTCTCTTTCTCTTATTTCTCTCTTTCCCTCGCCTCCTCTCTATCTGTTACCCTCCTTTATTTTGTTTTATTTGTTTTTGGATCTACTCGTAAAATTATAAGCCCCCCACACCCACTTACACGCACACTTGTCGAAAGTACTTCATCATTCTCTACATCCCTCTCTCCCTGCATCTCTCTCTCCATCTCTCTCTCTCCCCCTCTATTTCTCTTCTTTTGTCTCTCTCTTTCCCCTCCACCCAATTTCTCTCCTCTTAATTCTCTTTTATTTGTTTTTCGATCTACTCGTAAATTATAAGCCCCATCCCCACTCCTACTTCCACACACACTTGTCGAAATTGCTCTCTCTCTCTCTTTCTCTCTCTCTCTCTCTCTCTCTCTCTCTCTCTCTCTCTGTGTCTCCCTCTCTCTCTCTCTCTTTCACTCTATTTCTATTTTGATTCTAACTACTCCTCAAACACACTATTGCATTAGAATGTTATCTTTTTCAAACACATACTCTCTCTCTCTCTCTCTCTCTCTCTCTCTCTCTCTCTCTCTCTCTCTCTCTCTCTCTCTCTCTCTCTCTCTCTTCTCATGCTGTTGACCTCTAATTCGGTTCTCGTAATTCCTATTTAGCCTCTTTCCACTTGCCGACTTTTCGTTAGTTCTAAATCCGGATTTAACACAATATCGAGCAATATATATATATATATATATATATATATATATATATATATATATATATATATATGCGGGTTATATACATGTGTTAAATATATGCGTGTACGTATACATATATATTTATTTATTCATATATGCATGCTATATATATATGTGTGTGCGTGTGTGTCATATATACATATATATTTGTGATTGCTATATAGGAGTTATATATATATGTGTCTGTTTGCGTGCTTTATATATATGTAAATGAATGTTTTATATTCACGTATACGTATGGATGTGTGTACATGATATATGTATGCATATTTATGTAGGCGTGTATATAAATATATGTATATGTGTGTGTGTGTGTGTATATGTAACTGTTATACATATATCTATTTATGTGTTATACATATATATATGTAAGTGTTTTTATATATATCTATGTGTGTGTGTGTGAGTGTTATGCATACGTATGTTTGTGTGTTATATATGTGTGTGCACGTTATATATATGTGGATGTGGATAGGGCTGCGTGTGTATTATATATATATATTTACATATATGTGCGTTATATACATATATATATATATATATATATATATATATATATATATATATAATTTCATGTAATCTGCAGTCTACTTCTTTTTACAAAGCAGTTGTATAAATGCATACATGTTCCTATACTGAAATCAAATACAAGCACACCAAATCTCTACTCCTAATTTATAGCCATATTTTTTAGTATTTGAATGCATACGTATAACGGTTCTAATACACACACACTCACACACATCTGTAGGTGCATCTATGATTTAGTAGCCTAAGGATGAGAAGAAAAAAACTTATTTCAAACAACAGATATCTATTATTCAATATTTCATTATGCAGTAGAAATGTCAGGTAAAAACTCAACTCAGTGCAGACAAAAATCTTCACTAGTCTATCTATCTATCTATCTATCTACTTTTTTCTGGGATTTTAAATCTATCTATCTATCTCTCTATCTATATTTGTCTGTTCAACTCTCTCTATATATAGTGGTCTTTTGTTTATCTATCTATCTATCTATCTATCTATCTGAGGTAATATCTATCTATCTATCTATCTATCTATCTATCTGAGGTAATATCTATCTATCTATCTATCTATCTATCTATCTATCTATCTGAGGTAATATCTATCTATCTATCTATCTATCTATCTATCTATCTGAGGTCATATCTATCTATCTATCTATCTATCTGAGGTCATATCTACCTATCTATCTATCTGAGGTCATATCTACCTATCTATCTATCTGAGGTCATATCTATCTATCTATTCATCTATTTATCTGTTTATCAGTTTATCCATCTTTCTATTTATTTTCTAGGATTTTAAATCTATCTGTTTTTTTCCGTTCATCTATAAATATATCTATGTCAGTATTTTTCTACCTACCTTGCTAGCTACCCAGGTAGCTAGCTACCAATCTACCTACCTACCTACCTACCTAAATACATAGATACCTACTTCCATCTATCTATCTATCTATCTATCTATCTGTATCAAGATTGTGGATGTGCATCATATGTTTACATATATTTTGTATGCATTCTGCTGTTTACATTGCTACTGTATGGATTCTCATATATTCAAATGCCCACATACTGTCTCCCTCTGTCACACACACACACACACACACGTACACACACGCGCGCAAGTGCGTGCGCACACACATCCATATGTACATTGACACATTAGTAGTCTAACAATATGGATTTTTTAAACATTATCCCAAATTGAGTTAAAATTCAGTCAGTTATCAATCGTGGTCGGGGTGGCCTAATGTCGGTACCAGCCCGAGAGCGCCAGAGTCTATCCCCTCTTCACTTGCGCTAGACCAAGGGATTGTTTTTTAGCGTCTGAGACGGAGCGCCACACATACCATCCGCTCCTGACTTTACCGCACAAACCTCTGTGCTATTCATACGCTGAGTTGGTGAGGGCCGGTATCGAACCAGGAACCTTGAGGTTTCCAGCCGAACACTCTACCGACTGAGCTATAGATATACATAGATCAACATTCATATTGAAACTTATTTCATGAAAACGGAATTCCGTCTGATGATTGTGACTTCCTACACGTAAATTTGAATATTGACAATTTTTCGAATTTGATGCTGTTATATATATATATATATATATATATATATATATATATATATATATATATCTCGTAGTTACCAAATATTTGGTACAACTAATTTTATACAAAAACTTAAACAATATCATAATTTATTGAACTACGATCAGCTATTTAAACGTGAGTTTTAAATGAGGCAAAAAAAAGAAAGAAAAAAAGAAAAAGGAGACTTAAGGGCCCTTACGACTGGTGCATTTTTCGCCTCTATTAAACCTCCCATTTAAATAGCTGGTCGTCGTTTGATAAAGTATAATATTGTTTAGGTTTATACACACACACACACACACAAATATATATTTTTTATATATATATCACATTTATATATATATATATATATATATATATATATATATATATATATATATATATGTGTGTGTGTGTGACTGAGATAGTGTATGTAAGTAATCGGCAGTTATCATTTTATCTACATTGGGCTTTAATACAACATTTATGTGGATTTCTGATTTCTGGAAACTAGAGTAATTACATAAGTTATAATTAGAGCAGTACAATATATATATATATATATATATATATATATATATTATATATAATATGAAAGTAATGGAAGTTAATCCGACAGTATGAATTTAACATTAATAAATGTTAAAGTTATATATATATATATATATATATTATATATATATATATGAGAGAGAGAGAGAGATGGTGGAGAGATTAATAAAATAAAATAGATGATAAATAAAAAATATATGGAATGAAAAGTGAAATAATCCACATATCTAGGCATGATCACCCTGAGTTTGTATATATATATATATATTATATATATATATATATATATATATATATATTTAATATGTGTGTGTGTTAATGTGTATAAAAATACGAATAAAAATTCAGAGGATGTATTATTTTTATTTATAAATGAATAAATAGGCCTGCCTATGTTCCAGCGTTTCGGTTTTTTAATGCATATTGAATATATCAAACCATCTTCAGAGCAATATCAATTGAGCAATATCATGAAACTCCATCAAGAAATGTCATTTTTAAGTGAAATGAAGCGAAAGTATATGACAAATTCATTTGGTTATCTTTAACTCCGTTCCCTGTTTGTTTGGGTTTTTTTTTTTTGTTTGTTTTGTTTTTTCAAAATGTGTTTACGTCACGAGAGTATTCGAAAGTAAAAAGAAAAAAAAAAAAGAAAGAAAAAAAGAAAAGAAACCAAGAATAGCGTTCATTACAAATGATTCCTAATTTAAAAAAAAAACTTTAAATGAATTAAGAAATTGTAAAAAAAAAGTTTAAATATTACCTAATAAATTTTTCACGTGGAATGCAGGCAGATCTATTCATTCATTTGTAAATTAATATTTGTTCTTTCATATTTTTATGCTCATATACCGTCAGATTTAATATCCATTTTTCTTATATATATATATATATATATATATATATATATATATAATATATATATATATATATATATATATATAATAATAATATTGATAATATATTTTGATATATTTATGAAGAAAGAATGCTCAATGTCATTGATAGATCATATATATCTAAGTTAGTGAAGTGAAGACATAAAGGTATCTGTCTGTTTTTTTTTTTTTATAGATGAGGCTTGATAATTTGTATTATCAGATTGTTCGGGCTGTTGTCCTTATCTTTATTGCTATATATCCAACGTTTCGTTCGATGTGCCCTTCGACATTCTTCAGGTGTTTCTTGTCGAAATCGAGAACCTTCTTGTAATAAGGTTCATTCAGGAAACTTCGAACCGAACCCTTTATTTAATACATTGGGGTAGATTGTTCTCATTCTGTTAAACATGACCGGATAGAAGTGTTAAGCTATGTTAATTATTTTATGTTATTTTCGCCTGTAGTCAATTGGACAGAAGGCACAACAGATATAAGTGTTGAGTTAATACATTTCTAAGTGACAATTATCTGAAGGTTATAGGTTCAATCTTGATTAAGTTGTGTATACAACAATAAAGTTGAGGACAACAATACGAAAAATCTAAATTATACAATTGTTACGATTTTATGGGCCATCCTATAGGCTCAAAGCAAGAGCGCTTGTCCAGCGGAAATCCTTGGTAAAGAATCCTTTGGTTATTCCTTGGCGCTCCTCAGTATTGCAAGTCCTTCGTTAATGATTGCAAATGGACGTCTCTCAGTATCAGTGATTAAGTAGTCAACCAACCAGGTATTCGGGTTGTTGATTGGCTGAGGTTTAAACCATGTGACCTCGCTTAGTCTATAAATTTAAGTGTTGTATTGTAGCACACCTTATATAAAAAAATAATCCAACAAGATATGAAGACAATGACACTTGATCACTGACAGTTTCTCACCAATGCGATTTTAAAACCAAGTGCCATTGACTTGATGTATTTGAAAGACTGTAAAAAGTTTTTAAAAAGTAAGACAACTGGACACATTAACCCTTGCATTGCAACCATTCTAGGAGAAAGAAAACTCTGAATTCAACCCTTTAAACTCGGCTTAAAAATTAACATTATGTCACATCTTGCTCGTGTGGATGGGTTGGTTATATATATATATATATATATATATATATATATATATATATAATAGAAAATTTGGTATGTACGTGTCGACATAACTCCAAAAAGAGATGTCACTCAGATTCGAAATCTTGCATACACCTTAATACCCTTCTAAGAAACATATCAAATTTGGTTATTGATTTTTCTAATTAAGGGATATAATTAATTAAACAAACAAAAATCAAACGATTTTTAGAAAGCATCATATAACTGTTGCTGCTACTTTTTTACAGCAGGGGCTTGCCTCCTACCTATATCAGCTAAGTAGCTGATATAACCAGCAAGCAAACTCCTGCTGATACAAAAGCAGCAGCAGTTATACGATGCTTTCCGAAAATCGTTTGATTTTTCTAAAACCATGACTTTGAGTTGGACCTTCTTAATAGAAGTTGTTTTTACTTTGTTTTGTAATTTAGTATGAACTGTTAAATTTTTCTTTTTGACAACTAACGAAAAAAAAATCAACTTTTTAAACCAAGAGTAAAATGTAAAAAAAACAAAAACAAAAAAACGAAATTATAATACAAAAAAAAAATGCATATACGAACAAACAAAAATTAATGAAAACATTTTTATCAATGATTTTTTTTACGAAGACTTTCATATTTCTTAGAATAAAATTGATCCATTTTTAATCAGTGAAACTCAAGAATTTTTGAAAGAAGCAAAAGTTTTATAAAAAATCATTTAAAACATTCGCAAGGTACTTTTAAAAATATTATTCTCAATGCTGTAAACAAAAAAATCGCAAATTCTTAGGGATTAAAAAAGGGATGAATAAAAAACATATACTATTATTATTTTCAAATTGCTAACTGGATTTATATTTAACACAATAAAACTTGATTAAAGGTTAATATTATCTTCAAAATTTTTTAACCATTCAAAAGAAGAAACATTAAAACAACTCCTGATGATTTTTTAAAAATCAGCTTACGGAAATAATGAAAATTATGAACGAAAACAATATTTACCTTTTTTCACCGTTAAATCAATTGAAATTTACATTAGCCAAAAACAAGTTATGACTACCGGTTTTTTAAAAAATTCTATGAAAAATCAACTAATAGTCAAATTTTCACGAAATTTCCGGTAATAAATCATCTGTTGATGAAAATATATTTGAAATAGTTTTTTTCTTAAAATATATTAGGGGAAATATTTTTATGAGCTCCCCACCCCCATTTTATTTTATGAAATCTGAAAAAAATGAAGTGAAAAAAGATTTTTTTCTATGAATATAAGAGTCTGAATAATTATATCAGAAGATTTTTACGGGACTGTTTTAGTAAAAAAAAAAAAAAACATGCATTCTAAATTCTGCAAAAAAATGTCAATATTATGACATTTTTAGCAGACACAATTCCGTAAGTATGTGAGAAGGATTGAACTCACTATTCAGTAGTAAAAGTGTTACGAGACTACCTTGCTAACCATTACACAATGATGGGACCTCATTTTCTTTACCCAACCTGTTTGTCATAGGTAGGATATGGTACAAGGTCGAAAGCAAAGGGCATCTAGCGAGTATTAAAATCGCTATTCAGAAATAATGTGAGTCTAACGGCTGGTCCCGTCAAGCCCTAGAACCTATATGATTGTTATACCGACCGTGTTGCTCTGGCAAACTACCATCCCTTTTTATCATAGATGTGCTAAAAGGCGGTTGCTGGGGTCTTCGTGTCTAGGGTATGACGTTAAACTGCCTCTTGTAGTGAGGTTCCCATTCTGGAGTTTTTTAGAAATGCAGATTACCCCTGTATTGTCATTACTCCCAGGTCCACTTTGACCCGGAGCGGTGGTACCTGTTAGAATCCCATCTATGGGGTAAATGAATAAAAAATGAGTAAAAAACACAATAATAGTGAATAAAATTAAACGCCAATATCCAATAATAATGAATAAAACAAACAGGACTTGGGCATTAAATCACTCAAGGGTTAACATGTTGTAAAATTCATGTGTCTTTATTTGTAGAAAAATTTCTTGTAACATATTGATTCATTCAAAAGTTTTCGTTTATTAAAGATTTGACGATAAACAAAGCTAAGAATTACCTTATTTGTAGTTGGAATATTTTATGCATTTATTTAATAATGTTTATTTCATGAATAGTTTCTTACAATTTTTTTTATAGTTATACTGATAATTCTAAAATGAAAGTATTAATAAAAGTTGAGTTATCGTTAAATGCTTTCGTTTGATTTGTTATTTAATTCGCAGTAAAAAATAATTCAATGTATGAAAACACATACAAATTACATATTTAGAAAGATTATTTTGTTTTCTTTCTAACCAAAATAAATATTTTTAAGATAGAAATAAAAAGATTGCGATAAATAAGATTTAATTTTCCGTTAAAATTTAGTGTGAAAAAAATCATACTTCGAATTCTCGGTAGTCCGAAGCAAAATATTTTTTTAACTCGCTTAAAAAATAATCCAATGGATAAAAACACATACAAACTACATATTTAGAAAGATTAGTTTCTTTTCTTTCTAAGCACATAAATATCTAAAAGATTGGACCATAAATAGGCGAGAGATTTGGAGCTGAACGGCTTAGATTGCGATTTTGTTCCCTAAAATCAAACTAAACTGCTTGTATAGCTCATAATAAAAAGTAGGCAGCGAATAATATTTTATTAGCAGCAGGAGCTGGTATACAGATAGTTCGGCAAATGGGTTGATTGTGGTTTAATTAATTAACTATATCCCTTAATCAGTAAAAATCAATAACCAAATTTGGCGTGTTTCTTAGAAGGGTATTAATGTGTATGCAAGATTTCGAATCAGATTGACCTCCCGTTTTGGAGTTATACGTCGACATACCAAACTTTCTTATATATATATATATATATATATATAATATATATATATATATATATAAAGAAAG
>CM042159.1:14811869-14826869 GCA_023376005.1 Doryteuthis pealeii | reverse complement strand
CATAAATTAATTTATACATATTATACGTCACAGTTGTCCAAGCACCAGCAGAAGTGTATGAAAAGACAAAAGAGGTGGAAACTACTTACTGTAAACGGGGTCTGGACCGAAAGATATGCACCATGCAGAGTGCTGAGGAGTAGTGACGAGCACGTCTGTCTTTGTTAAGCCAGCTTTGTAAAAGAGGCTGATATTTTGAGGTTCCCGTGCCACGTGACCAAAAAGGGACTCCTGACTCGGAAGAGTTCCTTAAACACTGTGACAAGAGAGACTACTCCATTTAGTTCCCTACAATATCATTCAATTAACGATTCATTATTAAGTTCTTGTACAGGCAATTTTAAGGAAATTCTCTTGTCGTTCAAAGCCCTGTCGGTTGGGGATGTAGAATATGACTGCACCTCTGCATAGGGGTAAAATCCTCTCAATGGGACCAACTGTTGGCCGTGGGTAGCCACCCATGATGCTTAAGAATGGAATCCTGGGGGCTGAGCCGTCCATGACATGCAACACTTCTTTATGGCCCTTACTTAGGCTAGGCGGGTTGTCGGAGAGGTCTCCTGCGATCAATCGGCTGGTTACGTCAACCCTAGCAGCTATATAATTGTCTGGACCGGACCCTAACCCTTTTTATTATATATACATATATTTACGGACCCCTCCGCACGAGCAAGTCAATTTCTTAAGCGGAGTTTGAATTCTGAGTTTTCCTTCACCTAGACTGGTTACCTAGCAAAGGTCAAGAGCCCAGTCTGACCTGCTATTTACCCATAGCTGGAGGGACAGTAGTTGGATGCAAACCTTTCCCAATGATATTAGCGCAATGCAAACAGATTTGTCCAGGTTTTGAACTCGAATCTACAAATCCATTTCCCACGACTCTATCAATTAAACCACGCGCTTCCCCAATTTATTATATATGAGCTAGAAAGCGGTGACTGAGGGTCTTAGTAACCTGGTTATAACGTTAAACTGAATTTAGTGGTGAAGTTCCAATTTGGAGCTTTGGGGAGTGTAGGGTACCCCTTCATCGCCATTACTCCAAGTTCCACTCTGACCGGGAGTGGTAGTACATTTAGGGTCCCATGTATGGGTTGAATAGGAAAAAATGAATTCAATTTTTTTTTCTAAAAAATGAGATTAAATAAAAGAAATTCGAATAGCCATCAAGAATGGATAAAACATTAAGACGACGTAAAATCCAACCAACCTGACCTTCTCATACATATGTTGTGTCATATTGTCAGTTACGTCAAATATGACATCATTGAATAAACTATTTGTCACTGGATATCTATGAATACAACAAAGGATTATACGAAGTGGCTGCATCTTGATCTGGCTTTCACACGATGTGACAAAGAAGATATAAAGTTTGGTGGTATTCGAAACCATGCCATACACAAGAGTCATTATCTGCTAGAGACTTTATTGATCAGAAAGCTGATTTAAAAATTGCTGTACACACACACACACACACAGAGAGAGAGAGAGAGAGAGAGAGAGAGAGAGAGAGAGAGAGAGAGAGAGAGAGAGAGAGAGAGACGCATTATATACAAGAGTTAGTAAAAAAAGTAATGCCATTTTGTTTAGGACAGGTATAATTACAAACACAGGAACATGTATCATACAACAGAATGATGCTGGTTTTCTGTGGATAACATCCCTACTCCTCCACATAGTCACCGTTTCTCTCAATAGCAATGTTCTACCAATAAATGAGAGCGTTTATTGCTGCTCCTTAAAATTCTGTTGACTGTTCTTTGAGTCACTTCTTCACTACAAATTTCACTTCCCCTTTACTAGAATAATGTTTGCCTCTCTTCGGCCCCATGAAAGAGGGTTTGAGAGGCAAAAATAATACCAGTGACGAGGAGTGAAGTAATATAATAAATTCCGTTTTAACCATTGTAATAACTAACTTCTATTTCTTCCTAACGAGGTGATGACCGAAAGCGTCTTCAAAAATATCTTTTATTTAAAACATTTTATGAATTTTGTACTAACAAGCACATCTCAATATATATATATGATGTGCTGATGTCATGGACGGCTCAGCCACCAGGATTCCGTTCTTAATCATCACGGGTCACCATGCACAGCCAACAGTTTGCCCCTCTGCAGAGGTGCAGTCGTTTCTACATCCCCAGTCGACAGGGCTTTGAACGACAAGAGAATTTCTGTGAAATTGCCGGCCAGTATCAGTGTACAAGAACTCAATAATGAATCGTTAATTGAATGATATTTTAGGGGACAAATGAATTTTGTACTAATATATATATATATATATATATATATATATATATATATATATTACAATCCTGAAAATTTACTAAATACACTAAATTCTTCTCTACAACAACCGAGTTTCTCATATTTTTAATTTCTTTAATGCTTCACACTAATGCCCAAACTTGATATATGTACCTCTCACAAACGCATACATATACCTAAATAATCACACACACACACATTTATATATATATATATATATATATATATATATATATATATATATATATATATATATATGGACTAGTGGAAGATGAAAAAAACTTAAGGATCCGTTCGATCGATAATTTTCAAAAGAATCGTCGGTAAACGAATAAAATTCACACACAAAACATAAATAATTAAAAAAAAACTGAGGGTTGAGGAATAGAGGGACTGAAGAAACGGGGAGATTATAACTCACCAATCTTGTCAAATGAATCCCCAAAGAGTATTAACTGATCTTTGGGACTTCTTTTACAAGACAGGCCAGGAGGATATGCATTAATATCAAAGACCTTTAAAATGGCTGGATGTTTATTTCGTCCTGTCCTTGTGCAAGACAAAGAAAAACTCGTCCGAGTAACTATCCAGGATTGTTTTATAGAACACAGGTGTTTACCAATGGCTGAGTCTTCTGATGTTATTTTGGGAAGACCTACGATGCGTGTTGCGAAATTCTCACCTCTAATCTTTTAATGGTCCTACCTACATAGTCAGTCTCACACTGTCAAGCGAATCTATATAATATTACTTTGTTATAAGATAAGAGGTTTTTTGGTTTGGTTTTTCATATTCCACTGGTTCATAATAAAGTATGACCCTAACTCATTAATGTACTGTTATCTTTTGCTGAACTATATATATATATATATATATATATATATATATATATATATATATATATATACTAGCAAATATATGCACCCTCCGGGTGCAAGTATTCAAGTTTTAATGTAATAAAATATTATATTAAATTAGAAAGGCTAATAAAACTAAATAAGAATACAGATAAAAAGATTTGAAACAGAGGGAGTATAATAAAAGATTTGAAACCGTATAATAAAAATGGAACAACTGAAACTTACTCTTCCATCACTCTCGTCTTTCATTGTTATTTTTTCTAATTTAAGTTTTTAGTTATAAGAGGAAGTAAAGAATAGAATGACAGTTATTTTTCTTGTTCATTTAAGATTTATTGAAGAGATTTTTGCTTATATTCATTAGAATAAAACCAAACAGTTAGAAATCAATAATACTAAGCACATATTTATTAAATTCGATTTTTTAATATTAATATGCAAATTAGCCTTCCCGTTCACACTGTAAACCGCTATTTTGTTGTATATATAAATATAATTGCATGTTGTCAGTATGTAGACATAGATAACAGTATTAATAATGTAAGACAATTTTATTAATAATTGAGGTTTAGATAAAAATAAAATCATGGAGAATGTGATTTAAATAACTAAGAGAATTGTGACTTGAGTAAGAATATAGTTTCGGTTACAGACAGAAAAACACACAATCTCCATTATAATAAGATATATACTGAGTGGGCAATTGATACAGAAGCACGCACTATAAAATAAAGTACACACATATATATATATATATATATATATATATATATATATATATATATATATATATAAGAATGTGAAAATGGCAAGCTAATGTAAAGACTTCGCCTGTCAGCTTGACAGTCGAGGTTTTGAGTCACACACGGAGCAGTCTCCCTTGTCTATAACCTTGCTGATGAAACATAATAGGTTGAAGTGTACATTTTCTCGATTTGTTTAGCCTTACATTTGAACATATATGCCTGCCTAAATTCATTAATTATTAACTAATTAATTTTAAAAATTAGGTATGAGTTCACTTAAGCACATATCCTCCCAAAATTGTCGGCTTAAAGGCATATAAAAATAAACACATTGTTTGTTTACTTAACCTCATATATATATATATATATATATATATATATATATATATATATATATATTATACTGAGTGTGCAATAGATACAGAAACACGCACTATAAAATAAAGTACTGTTATCGTTTTGCTGTACGAAATCCACACACACACACACACACATACACACACACACACACACACACACACATATATATATATATATATATATATATATATATATATATATACTGAGCGTGCAATAGAAATAGAAACAGACACTGTAAAGTATTATTACTTATGTAAATACAATTATATACGCACGCAAGGCGATGACTTAAAGGTGTATTACGTTCGTATATACACAAACTTCGATAAACAAACCCTATTTACGAGCGGGTCATCACGCAAGCATATGCTTTGTCATAATTTTTAAATATGTCTGCTTATCCACCTACTCATAAAATCAACAAGAGTGTACATACAAATATGTAATTTGAAAATGCAAATGAATCCGACGATATGTTGAAAGGATAAATAAATAAAGGAAAGAAAATGTTGAATATAAAAATATTTCGACAATGATGTTAAGACTCAAAATGGAAGAAAATTAAGGAGGAAAGGTTGAATTGCACTATTCTGCCAAAGCAAAACAATCTGCCTATCTTTATATAATGGAGATGCGTAGTGTAATGGTTAGAATCGTAGGAAAAATGGACTCGTTGGACCGAGTTCAAATCCTAGACGAAGCCGTTTGCGTTCCACCTGGCACTAATACCCTTGGGAAGGTATGAATCCATTTCTCCCTCCAGCTATGGGCAAATGGCAGGGCAGACTGGACTCTTTGACCATGGCAAGGTAACCAGTCTAAGAGAAGGAAAACTTTGAATTTAAACCTGTTAAACTCCGCTTGACCTTGTGTCACATCCTGCTCGTGCGGAGGGGTTGGTAAATATATATATCGAAACCAATCAAAATATGATTAAAATAAGAGTAATCTTTTTATGAGTTCTTATTTAATTTTGTTAGTCTTTTTAATTTAGCATATTTCATTACTTTAAAACTTAAATACTTACACCCGGAAGGCGCATATTCTTGCTAGTGTAACTAATATTCTCATTGTATTTGTTTATATACACAGCTGTATCTTGACTTATGTTAGCTCGTAACTCAATTCACTCGTATATCAAATCAATTTTTCCCATTGAAATAAACTGGAATGCCATTAATCCGTTCCAACAGAAAAATAAACTGAAATACCATTAATCCGTTCCAGCAGAAAAATAAGAAAAATCACACACACACACACATATATATATATATATATATATATATATATATATATATATATATATATATATAATATATGTGTGTGTGTGTGTGTGCTAAGATTTTTCTTATTTATCTTTCCATATTTAAATTAAAGATGCATGACATATTGACAATGCCATGATGTTTTAATATGAAAGAAAAAGCCCAAAAGGTTTAACGTTGGCAAATACCTCAAACTATAATAGAATCATCCGCTGAATAACTGGCTTTTGCATATTATCTCTATTTACATACAGTATATATATATATATATATATATATATATATATATATATATATATATATATAAGCTGTAGCCGTTGAACTTCCAATGAATAAATAGACAAGAACTGCACGATTTTAAAGTATAAATAACATTGGATAAGTCATTGTAGGTTTCTATTTTCGTTTACGCTTTTAACGAATTAATAACAGCATATATATATATGTGTGTGCGTGTATATATATATATATATATATATATATAGATAGATAGATAGATAGATAGAATAAAAGGGTATGAAAACACACAATGTTATTCAAATGAATATATTTTTATATAATTTTCATTGCTAATATTGAACAATATTTCGATTTATAAAAAATCATCAGAGCATAATGATAATTCGGTCCGTTTTTAGAGGTAAATGTTTTTAATCCGGACTCATCGAGAAAGAAGCAGAAAGACAGAACGACATTGTGTGTTTGCATAGCCTTTTATTCTATACATATACCGTTGGATTCATTTCCTTACTCTTAACTTATATATATATATATATATATATATATATATATATATATATATATATATGGGTGTTCGGGAGAAATTTGACAGTTTCAAACGGAAAAAGAAAAAGTGCTTGGTAACTACAAAATTTAATGGATTGTAAAGAAATTCAACAGGCACGGAAATTACACTGCTCTCAACAAGTTCCACTCAAAATAACCACCATTAGCGTCGATCACAACCTCAGTCCTGCTCCGGAACCTGGAGCAAGTTGATGTTACAGTTTCCCTCGGAAGGGTCTTAAAACTACCCTAATTCAGTCGATTAATTGGGCCTTTGTAGTACTGGCACGGCAATTAGTGTCTTTATTAACGGCGTCACATACATAATAATGGGGTTAAGATCTGCGGAGCTCGGAGACCAAACATTGGGACTGGTTGTACTAGTAAAAATTCGCCGATAACCATTTTTGACTTTTTGCCCAGAGGTGTGCCAGGGGGCCGAATTCTGCTGCCATACATATGGCCTACCATTGGCTACCCTTGTTATTCAGGGCTTGACTACAGTGTTTAGCAACTCCACTTAGGGTCCTCCAACACTTTTACGGCAGATTTTCGTGGAATTCTGCTGTAAGAACGCAATCAGATTGTCTGTTATGTTGCTTTCTTCTAACCACAGCCTCGTAGTCTCCCTTGCAATTCTCCAGTTCATGCCGGATTATTTTAACAGTGTTCAGGGAGCATTGGGCAGCAACCATAATCTCCTTATTTTTATGGCTGGCACAGATCATCATGATACAAGTTATTCTCTTCCATGATTCAGGTGGGTTCCTGTCATCCATTCTATATTTTATCACGTATATGACTGAAGAAGGGTCCAAGCTTTTAAATGATGCACTGTGTGCGTCAATGCCTACAAGCTACGGGGAAAAATTACCAAACATAAATATGTCAAATTTATCCCCAACACCTTGTATAACATACACAAGAATATTATATAAATGAAATCTAAACCTACAGTAACACACATACACACACCTACAGACATTCACACAATGATATACAAGGTGTGACAAAATAGTATCGAGATTTTTTTTGGTACTATTTGACTTTGTGTCCTGAAATAATAACGTTCCATTCATTCTTCATTTCTATCTCGGTAAATACAGCTCTAAACTTGGTACTTTTTGACACACCTTGTATTCTGAAAAAAAATTAACGTTTCCTTCCTTCTTCATTTCTATCTTGGTAAATACAGCTCTAAACTTGGTACTTTTTGACACACCTTGTATTCTGAAAAAAAATTAACTTTCATTCCTTCTTCATTTCTATCTTGGTAAATACAGCTCTAAACTTGGTACTTTTGACACACTTTGTATTCTGAGAAAAATTAACGTTTCCTTCATTCTTCATTCTATCTTGGTAAAACAGCTCTAAACTTGGTACTTTTTGACACACCTTGTATTCTGAGAAAAAGTAACGTTTCATTCCTTCTTCATTTCTATCTTGGTAAATACAGCTCTAAACTTGGTACTTTTTGACACACTTGTATTCTGAAAAAAAATTAACGTTTCATTCCTTCTTCATTTCTATCTTGGTAAATACAGCTCTAAACTTGGTACTTTTTGACACACCTTGTATTCTGAGAAAAATGAACGTTTCATTCCTTCTTCATTTCTATCTACGTAAATACAGCTTCAATCTCGATACTTTTTGACTCACCTGGTATACAGTGTGTGTGGCCATAACCCAGCGAATTCTGCACATCAAAGCCCGATTTATTTTTAATCCAATATACTTAAAATGCTTTAGATTGAAGAATAAGGCAATTTCCTGGCCAATGTCTAAGTGAATGATGATCTTGCAAACGTGCAGATCATTTTTGTATTAAAAATTAGTTCTCGATAAAACAGATAACTACGTAATACTAATTAGATAGAAGCATCTGTATCATCAGGGACATGTTCTTGGGTTCCCTATTCTTTTTAAACGCATACATACGTATATGCACATACACACGCACGCACACATATGTATACACACACGAACATTGAACTCAGGTCACCGCGTCCATTTCCCTACCACGATAACCATTACACCGCAAGCATCTCCAATTAATTCAAGTTTACTGATTATTTATTTTTGATCCGTCTTTCGTTCTTTTCTTTCTTTCTTTCTTTCTTTCTTTCTTTCTTTCCATCTTTCTTTCATTTATTTACTTTTTTCTTTCTTTCTTTCTTTCCTTTCGCTCTTTCGCTTTTTCTTTTTATCTCTTTCTTTTATTTTCATTATTCATTTCTTTCCCTTTTTTCTTTCTTTTTGTTTATTTAGTTACTTCCTTCATTCTTTCCCTGTTCCTTTCTTTCTCTCTCTCTCTCTCTCTCTCTCTCTCTCTCTCTCTCTCTCTTTCATTCATTCTTTCTTTGTTTCTTTTATTCCCTGTCTTCTTTTCATTTCCACACTCCATTTCAAATGCACTCATCCCATCGTCATTAAGAGGGTAAAATACAATCCTCATATCAAATACCGAATATTTTTAAAACAATAAAATGCTTTCCAACAACCGTCTCTACTTTCCTTCCCCTTTACCGAGTACTTGTCGTTAACTCAGATTTAAATCTATTTTTACATTCTGCCCGTTCCTCCTGTGTATTCATCTGTGTGTACCTATATATGTGTGCCAAGGATTGATCGACGTGTACAGTCGGGTATATTTTAGGATTTAGAATGTTCAATTTAGTAAAGAAATACAACTAGGTCTAGTGAATATGGATTTTTTTGTTTCTTTGTTTAATGGCATATAAACCTTCATGGGTTATTAAATGAAGAAATGTCTTGATTATGAGTATGTGTTTACCCAACCCATCCACAGTCAATTTTTAAGTGGTATAAATTCATTAAAAAGTCAAAAAGTAATGCCATTTTCTTTATTTCATGTGAAGTTTAAAAAATAATTAAGGCTTACACTGAGACCCTAATGAGGCTCTGAGCAAGAATCCGACGAGTAAGACCCAACTTGCCAATCGACAATGTCCTCCTTCTATATAACAATGCTCGACCACACACAAGGATCAGGACAAGGGGGAAAATCGATTCATTTGGGTGGACAACTTTACTGCATCCTCCATACTCACCAGATTTAGCGCCTTCAGACTATCATATCTTCGGCCCCACGAAAGAGGGTTTGAGAGGCAAACATTATTCCAGTGACGAGAAAGTGAAATATATAGTGAATAAGTGGCTCAAAGAACATTCAACAAAATTTTACGGGACAGGGATTCATGCTCTCATTCGAAGGTGGAATATTAGTATTGAGAGAAATGGTGAGTATGTGGAGAAGTAGGGATATGGTCCACAGAGGACCAGTTTCATTTTTTACCGACTCCTTCACACGAGTAGGATGTGACGTAAGGTCTATTTTAAATATATTTGAATTCAGAATGTTCCTTCTCATAGACCGGTTGTCATACCAGTGTTAAAGTGCCCAGGCCGCCTCATCATATACGCATAGATAGAGGGAGAATAGTTGTATATATATATATATATATATATATATATATATATATATATATTACCAACCCCTCCGCACGAGCAGGATGCGACACAAGGTCAATTTCTTAAGCGGAGTTTAACAGGTTTGAATTCAGAGTTTTCTCCTAGACTGGTAACCTAGCCATTGTTAAAGAGCCCAGTCTGCCCTGCTATTTACCCATAGCTGGAGGGAGAATTGGATTCATACCTTCCCCAAGGGTATTAGCGCCATGTGAAATGCCAACAGCTTCATCCAGGAATTGAACTCGGGTTGACGAGTCCATTTCCTACGACAATAGCCATTACATAACGAGCTTACTAGAGCTCTTCTTGTACAAGAAGTGGTACTATTTAACCCATTGCTTTGGGGGTGAGAGGATTCATACCTTTACCGAGGGTATTAGTCCGAAAGTGAATGTATTAGCATGACTGGAGTTCGAACTCATTAACAACGATGTGACATGCTCTGTCGGCTGGGGTCTTAAAATACACCGACTGCACCTCTACAGAGGAGTAAGACACCCTTAAAGGGGCCTCCTGTTGGTCGTGGGTGGCGACACATGATGTTTAAGGATGGAACCCTGGTAATTGAGCAGCCTATGACATGTCACACTCCACCGTGATCCATTCTTAGGCTAGACGAGCGGTCAGAGAAGCCCCCTCCAATCAATCGACTGGTCACGTCAAGTCCTAGCACCCATATGATTTTCCCGACCGCATTGCCCTTATAGCAAGCCCCAACCATTTTTGGTAATTTTCACCTTTAGTTGTTAAAATTCCTAGCAAATAAGGCAATTAGAGTAACTTCCCTTGACTTGCACTTTGAACTAAACCGGTAGCTATTTTTAAAGTCTCCGTGCGAAATAAACAAATCTTAGAAACTCTTTCGAAAACAATACAACTGCATGATTTAACTCAAAATTATCATGTGTTTTTAATAACAATTAAGTTCATTTCAGATATTGCGCGCACACAATTTTAACAACTAAAGGTGAAAATTACCCCATTTTTATCATGTGTGCTAAAAGGCGATGGCCGAGGGTCTTATTGTCCTGGATATGACGTTAAACTATCTGATGGTGAATTTCCAGTTCTGAATTTCAGGGAATGTGGAGTATCCTTTTATCACCATTACTCCCAGGTCTACTCTGACCCGGAGTGTCCTATCTGAGTTAAATAGGGTCCTGTCTATGGGTTTAATAGGACAAAATGAGTTCTAAAAATGTGTTAGAAATTGAGTACCCATCAGGAATACTGTTGTCTGGATGATCCTGATTCGACCTTTGACTTTCAATTTTCCAAACCCTTAGCGACATTTCTAGGATACCAACAATAATTACTATCACTTTCCGAATCATGTTCCACAGTTTTATTCAGTTCTCTAGCAAGGTCCAACTATTTTCTATCTTTTCGTTTTCTTTCATTATCACTATGTGGTCCGTTGGTACGGCAAAATCCATTTTTTTCTCTATACCAGTTTTTTTCCCACTTGTTTTAATCGGTGTGTTTTTTCGCTGTAGTCTGGGTGTCAGCATCTCTTATCGGGTCTCCGAGAACTCGTCTAAGTATTCTAACCGAACTTAACAATAATGTAGTCTTAATTCTTCCTCTAATTTCTCATTCCTCCAGTCTCTTTTCCAGGCCTGACAAAAAGGCCTTTTCCCTACATGAAAACCAATTGACTCCTCTCCCTTATTTGGGATGTGAAATAATTTGAGCGTGCTAATTCCTAAAACAGAAACTATTTTACTCCCTTCTTCTTCTCATTTGAGGTATCCATCCAATCATAATAAATACCCCCGACTAGCAATGCCCAGGTGTCGTTCCTGCCTGGTGACGCACACGAACCAATATGAAAAAAAGATGTTTGGTTAATTCCATGTCAAATCATCCAGAAAAAAAGTGAAATTGTCACCCATCCACTTTAAATTTTCTGATTTTTTTCCATGTGTAGACTATGTTAAAGTTAGACAATCCCCAATATTTGAACTTCCAATTCCAAAAATTGGCGGAGCTATGTCGATTTTTAGATTTCCAAATTTGCTGGGTTCACGAAAAATGGCGACTTTTTGTAATCTATTTTTGTCTGTAAAATGAGTTCTAGAGCTTCCCTACTACTAAAAATTGGTTTATAAAAACATTTTCGCCCACGGAATCCAAAAATACTATCAAAATCTTAAAGCCAACCAATTTTAAGTTATTGATTATTTTCTGATTTTTTAATAGCAAGATTAATATCCCAATGTGGTATGCATCTATGACATTATTATTTCACATAATTGAACATTATTTGTACCAAAAAGATTCTTTGTTTTTGTTTTTTGCTCAGAACCGAACCTACAAGATCAGTTAAAATTTTGCAAATCAGAAATCAGATGGTCGCAACTAGAATAGGCTCAGTCCTAATTAGTGATCATCCTCTACACATTAATCATTTGTTGTGTTTTTTGTAAAAAATGTAATGTCTGAAAATAAATATATTTTTTTCTTTTTTTCTTTTACATCTGTTTCTTTGGATTTTTTTCACACACACACACATTCCGATTTTAAATGCGATCAATGTGCATTTCTTTCTTTTTTCTTTCTTTCTGTTGTTCTTTCTTTCTGTTGCTCTTTCTTTCGTTTTTCTTTCTTTCATTTTTCTTTCTTTCGTTCTTTCTTTCTTTTTTCTTTCTTTCGTTCTTCCTTTCTTTATTATTTCTTTGGTTCTTTCTTTCTTTAACATTTGTTCCTTTAGTTATTCTTACTTTCTTTTTCATTTGCTTCTTTCAATCTTTCCTTTTCCCTGTGAATCCTTTCTTTTCCGTTATTTCTTTCTTCTAATAAAGTCCATTTATCTATTTGTTTTCTCTTTTCTTCTTTCTTTTCTTTCTTTCTTTGTCTTTCTTTCCTTCTTTTTGTTTTTAACATCTGCTGTGAATATTATTTCTTTTACATTTTTCTATATTTTTTTTCCTTCTTTCTTCATTCAGTCCTTTCTTTTTTCCTTTTACGCCAATTTCTTTCTTTCTTTCTTTCTTTCTTTCTTTCTTTCTTTCTTTCACATCCGCATCTTTGATTTTTGTCCACATATTTGCAATCCGATTTAAATTGCGATCAATATGCTTTTTCACACAAATGGTCGACAAAATATTAGTCCATTTCAATGAACGTAGAACACACAATAAATACTTTCATGGCTTGGACATTTTCTTGTTTCTTTAAGTAAAGTTCCTTTCAAGAATAAACTTAAACACATTAAATAAAATACACGGATGTTGAAATTTAAAAGTGTGTTGAATGCTACGTAACTAACTAACTAACTATCTACACACACACACACACACACACACACACACACACACACACACACATATATATATATATATATATATATATATATATATATATATGTGTGTGTGTGTGTGTGTGTGTGTGTGTGTGTGTGTGTGTGTGTGTGTGTGTGTGAAGTAAATGGAAGTTATTCCGACAGTATGAATTTAACATTTTTAGAAAAAACAAAAGATGTTATTAGTTTGCTGACAGAATCTGTTTCGACCATTTAATAGAGCGGTCTTCATCAAGAGCAACATATGAATGAAAGACGAAATAAATAACCGTTAGAAGGAGGGGTACAAACGAACGCTAGTGTTCGATGCTGGATTTTAAAAAAATGCGTATATATATATGTGTGTATGTGTGTATATGTATATATATGTGTATATATATATGTGTATGTGCATATATATGTGTATGTGTATATATGTATATATATATATGTGTATTGTATATATATATGTGTATGTGTGTATATGTATATATATGTGTGTGTGTGTTTATATGTATATATGCATATATATGTATATGTATATATGTATATGCTCCCACTTGGTAGAGCTCTGTAGAAGGGACATTAATTGAAAATTCACCGTTTGGCGTATAAGTTGAACCTCGACTTGTTTACAAAAGTCTATGAGGCCTCTGGTGTTAATAATATCATTCCGCTTAGGAATTTATCACTTAAGTGTTCACTTCAAAATTGACAGCCGCTAATAGCCGCATGGGTAAGAGACTTGGCAGACGAAAATTCAGTCAGATTTCGATCCCAGCTAGAGGTAGCTGGTAAAGTAAAGCCACACCGATGAGAAGTAAACATCGAATCACTTGTATGTGGATAATTTATAAGAATCTGTACTTTTTGACACACCTTGTATTTTGAAAAGAATTAATGTTACATTTATTGTCCATTCCTATCTTGGTAAATACAGCTTCAATCCCGTTACTTTTACTTACACACCTTATATATACTAGCAAATATATGCACCCTCCGGGAGCAAGTATTTAAGTTTTAATGTAATAAAATATTATATTAAATTAGAAAGGCTAATGAAACTAAATAAGAATACAGATAAAAAGATTTGAAACAGAGGGAGTATAATAAAAGATTTGAAACAGAGGGAGTATAATGAGAAATGGAACAACTGAAACTTACTCTTCCATCATTCTCGTCTTTCATTGTTATTTTTTCTAATTTAAGTATTTAGTTAAAAGAGGAAGTAAAGAATAAAATGACAGTTATTCTATCTTGTTAATGGATTTCATTTAAGATTCATTGAAGAGATTTTTGCTTATATTCATTAAAATAAAACCAAACAGTTAGAAATCAATAATACTAAGCACATATTTATTAAATTCGATTTTTTAATATTAATATGCAAATTAGCCTTCCCGTTCACACTGAAAACTGCTATTTTGTTGTATATATAAATATAATTCCATGTTATCAGTACGTAGACATAGTTAACAGTATTAATAATGTAAGACAATTTTATTAATAATTGAGATTTAGATAAAAATAAAATCATGGAGAATGTGATGTAAATAACTAAGGGAATTGTGACTTGAGTAGGAATATAGTTTCGGTTACAGACAGAAAAACACACAATCTCCATTATAATAAGATATACATTATATATATATATATATATATATATACACAAGGTGTGTCAAAAATGTATCGAGATTTTTTGTATTTTTGACACTTTGTATTCTGAAAGAATTAACGTTCCATTCATTCTTTATTTCTATCTTGGTGAATTCAGTTTTAAAATCTGTACTTTTTGACACACCTTGTATTCTGAAAAAAAATTAATGTTACATTTATTGTTCATTCCTATCTTGGTAAATACAGCTTCAATCTCGTTACTTTTATGACACACATTATATATATATATATATATGTTATTTTATATGAAAATGGTG
>CM042159.1:14799369-14806869 GCA_023376005.1 Doryteuthis pealeii | reverse complement strand
CGAAATTTAATTAACTCGCCCATGAAAGACACTTTTAACATTTACCTATATACATACTAGAAGTGGCTACCTGGCGTCGGGGGATTTTTTAAAGTTAGTCTCGCAGATCCATTATTTCTTATCGCGAGTGAGATCCTCGCTGGTTGCCCCATAAAAATCACCACGGAAATATATAGTAGTAAGAAATTGCCATTCAATGATTTACAATTAAAAAAAGAAGAAGATATAAATGATGCAATTAATTCAATCAATCAATATTATATTTCTAAGCGAAAAAAAAAAAAAAAACATACAAAAAAAAAAAATAAATAAATAAACAAAATAACATACAAATGACTTTCCCTTCTGTTACTTTTCAAATTTGAATTTTTAAATATCTTCCCAAATATAAATAAAATCTTCATTATTTTTGCTCAAAAACCAAGCCCTAGTGATAGTATATTTATTATATATATATATATATATGTACTTTGTTGTTAATTGTTTTATTTTCGAAGTCTCCTCCGGACATACACATATACAAACTGCCCTTTATATATGTACTAGCAGCGGCTACCCGGCGTCGCCTGGGTAGAGGAGGATTTTTTAAGTTAGTCCCGCAGATCCATTATTACTGAATCGTGAGTTGAATCCTCGTGGGATGCCCCATTTAAATCTCTATGTAGAATAAACCTTTTATTGATCCAGCTACTCTGAAAATAAATGTTAATGTCTACTAATTTTATTTTTTAATTATCTTCACAAATATAAATCAAATCTTTATTATTTTTTTATATTTAATGTGTAATATATTTATTTGTCGTTAATTGCTTTATTTTCGAAGTTTCCTCCGGACATACAGATTCACACAACTGCCTTTTATATATGTATAGATGGAACTCACGAGGCTGTCTTATCAGGTATCCGCTGAAATATTAACTCTTGCTTAAGTGCAGATCCTGTTGCTATTTATAGTTGGAAGAGTTAATGCGTGCGTGGTAAATTACCATAACACTTTCTGTCCTTCCTTCTTTCCTTTCTTTCTTCTTTTCTATCTTCCTTTCTTCCTTTCTCCCTTCCTTTCTCCCTTTCTTCCTTTCTCCCTTCCTTTCTATCTTCCTTTCTTCCTTTCTATTTGTCTTGTTTTTCTCCTTTATACTAAGATACACACAGATTATTTTTTCTAATTCTTTTAACCTTTCCTATCCTCTTTTTTTCCTCTATCCCCACTTCTTCTCTTGTTCACATTCATGATATAATCTTCATTCTTCCCTTCCATTCTTCTCCTTCCTTCTTTGTTTCCTTTCTTCCTTCCTTCCTTTCTTCCTTTCTATTTGCCTTGTTTTTCTCCTTTCTACTAAGATACACACAGATTATTTTTCTAATTCTTTTAACATTTCCCAACTTCTGCTTCCTCCATCCCAACCTCTTCTCTTATTCTCATTCATTATCTAACTTCCTTCTTCCCCCTTTTTCTTCTTCTTCCTTTCCTTCCTTCCCTTCTTTCTTTTTATTAACCTTATTTTTCTTTGTTCTTAACACACATCATGTATCCATTCTTTTCTTCAAATTCCTATATCTCCTCTATTTTAACCTTTTCCCCACCTTGTGTTTTTATTACCCACTCCTTTCCCGATCCATCACCCCTCACCACCAGATTATCCTTTTATGGTCTCTCAGTCATTTTTGTTTTCCTCCATTCTCACCTCTTCTCTTGTTTTCATTCATTATCTAACTTTCCTTCATCTCTTGTTCCCTTGTTCCCTTCCTTCCCCCCTTCCTTCCTTTCTTTTTATTAATCAAAGTTCCAATTACCGTCGAATTGGGAAGACATGCAAAAAAAAGGTTGTAACCCAATACAAACCCGAATAGTCGCAAAGTCTACTGCAGAATGACAGGGTATTTATAAAACTCCACAATATCATTCAAATCAAGCAGCCAATCAGAACTCAAGGAATGGAATCACCCAAATCACCCAAATTCATGAATGGATCATTCTTGATTTCTATATATACCAACTGTCTTGGACTCTGCTTCAGTTGTACTTAGTTAGCTGCTGTTATTCAAACCAACTGACTTCAATAGTTCTTAACACACATCATGCATCCATTCTTTTCTTCAAATTCCTATATCTCCTCTATTTTAACCTTTTCCCCACCTTGTGTTTTTATTACCCACTCCTTTCCTGATCCATCACCCCTCACCACCAGATCATCCTTTTATGGTCTCTCAGTCATTTTTGTTTTCCTCCATTTTCACATCTTCTCTTGTTCTCATTCATTATCTCACCTTCTTTCTTCCCTTCTCCTTCCTTTCCTCCCTTCCTTCCTCACTCTTTCTTTGTTTCCTCATTTCCCACCACACCTATTCTATTCATCTTCCATTATTTTTTCCACAGATTTCTAATTTGCTTGATTAAAGTTTATCAATAAATGTTTAAAACAATTCGACATTGTGTCAGACGCTAAAAAACTTGTAAACAATTTAGGAAATCGCGAAAAATATCAAAATGCTAATTGATAATGCAAAAAAACAAAAAAACAAACAAAACACAAAAACAAAAAAAACAAAACAAAACAAAAAAACAAAACAAAGCGGTTTACCGGATTTGATTTTGATAAAAAAAGATAACAACAAAACGGACACATAGCAGTCATCGGTGACCTCGCTACATCTTTTACTTGAGGTGCCTATTGTGTAATGGTTGCCATCAAAGGAAATGGACATGGAAATACGAGTTCAAATCCTAGACGACGCTGTTTGCATTTCCTATGGCACTAATACCGTTGGTAAAGGTATGTATCCAACTATTCTCCGTCCAACTATGGGTAAATAGCAAGGTGGACTATGCTCTTCAACCTTGGTACGGCAACTGGTCTAGGAGAAAGAAAACTCTGAATTCAAACCTGGCAAACTCTGCTTAAAGAAATTGACATTGTGTCACATCCTGCTTGTGTGAGGATGTTGGTAAATACGTACATCCTTTACTGAAAAAAAATCTTGAACTCGAGATCTTGGAATTATCAGTCACAGAGTGCTTGCTATCGAAACATCATCACTTGTCGCCATTTCCACAGGGCATGACAAAAAACCCAGGATCGGTTTTTCTGAAGAGGTTTATTTTTCACCTTATATATATTTACCGACCCCTCAACACGGCAGGATGTGAAACAAGGTCAATTTCTTAAGCGGAGTTCAACAGATTTGAATTCAGAGTTTTCCTTCTCCTAGACCAGTTGCCAAGCAAAGGTTAAAGAGCCCAGTCTGCCCTACTATTTCGAAGTCCCTCAGACGACGATGACGTCACTCTTCATTTGTGGACCCTATGGTGGCTCATTAGTCCAATTCTGGATTTGCAGATGCAATCACGCACATTGCAGGGGAAATTCCCATCTACATTTGGTTGTTCATGACGACGAAAACGTCGCCGCTCTGCAGTCCTGTTTATCTCATTATTGAGCTGCTTAGCTCCTGTGGCAGGTGTCTCGCCAACCCTGTTGTTGGAGGCCAGATCTTCCACGCTTGAAGGTGTGATGTTACATTTCTTCAGCGTTGTCTTAATATGGTCTTTGAACCGCTTTGGTGGGGTGGGGGCCCTGTCCTCCGCGTGCCATCTGTGAGTTCACTGTAAAGTAGTTTATGGAGGAGTCTGTCTGCAGGTATGCGGATGGTGTGACCCAACCATCGCAATTGGCGTTGCGATAGGATAGTCTCAATTGAGTCAATGCGTGCTCGGCTTCTAATGTCTAAGTATAGGATTTTGTGCCACCACTATACCACAATGAAAAATAAAATCCACCTAGAGATATATAAAATGGTCCCAATTTAAACGATATGAACCAGCGAACCAATTCCTTCGATTTAAATTCTATTGAAAAGTCAGGGAATATGATTAAGGCGCTTATGAATTCACCCATCGAGCTATAAAGATGATCTGAAAGAATCTTTTTAAAAAGTGTATTGAATACAAGAGTCTAATTGACTTTATGTCACGACGTATGGAAGCTGTTATCAAGGCCAAAAGCGGATCGACAAATTATTGATTTGATATTCTTATATAGATGATCATTTTCTTGTTTTTTCAAAAAAATATTCAATACTTTTTTATGGTAATTCTTTTAAAGTATTAATTAGAAAATCTAATTAACTTCATTTTCAACATCCCTTAGCAAAATAAAAATAAATTTAAAAATCTAAATAGAACTAGCTAAAGAATATCTATAGATTAATACAGACACAAGGTCGGTTTAATATGCCAGAGGGCGGGTGCGAATATTTGCTTAAAAATTATGGAATTTGCACACATTATTTTATTTTTAATTTAGCAGTAAATAAACTAATAAGAGATAAGACGCAAGACATTTTATCTAATAGCTTAACATTCTGGCTTCCTAAAATATTCCTTAACTCTATTAAGAAGTTCTATTAACAGTTAATTCAGGAACGTCACGACAACTGGGATTAAGAATATTAGTTTAAATTAACGAAATCCATTCATGAAAGGGTTAAGGCAGACATTAACTCTCGAAGAGGGGCAACCAAGTATTAAAATCTATTAGTTTGTCAATTAAATCTGCCTATATACAAGGTGTGTCAAAAAGTATCGAGGTTGAAGCTCTTTTTACCAGGATCGGAATGAACAATAAATATAGCGTTAATTTTTTTCAGAATACAAGTTGTGTCAAAAAGTACTGATTTTAAAGCTGTATTTACCAAGATTGAAATGAAGAATGAATAGAGCGTTATTTTTTTCTCCAAATACAAGGGGCGTCAAAAAGTACCGAAAATATCGATACTTTTTTGACACACTTTGTATATATATATATGTATGTGAATTTAGTTGTGTATTAATTTTTGAATTCTGAAAGAAATGATGAATACTGAGTTCTAAATTTTATTCATTTACCAATATTTCTAGATAAAGAGGGAGAACCTCAAAATATTGGTAAATAAATAGGATTTAGAACACAATATTCATCATTTTGTTTCTGATCTTCATTTTTTATGCTTCTAAAACAACGAAAGATTATTTTTCCAAATATATATACATATATTATATATATAGTGACATATAGTAATATATATAGTGACATATAGTATATATATATATATATATATATATATTATATATATATATATATATATATATATATATATATCATCATATATACACACACACACACACACACACACATATATATATATATATATATATATATATATATATATACTAGCAAATATATGCACCCTCCGGGTGCAAGTATTTAAGTTTTAATGTAATAAAATATTGTATTAAATTAGAAAGGCTAATGAAACTAAATAAGAATATAGATAAAAAGATTTGAAACAGAGGGAGTATAATAAAAGATTTGAAACAGAGGGAGTATAATAAAAAATGGAACAACTGAAACTTACTCTTCCATCACTCTCGTCTTTCATAGTTATTTTTTCTAATTTAAGTATTTAGTTATAAGAGGAAGTAAAGAATAAAATGACAGTTATTTTATCTTGTTAATGGATTTCATTTAAGATTCATTGATGAGATTTTTGCTTATATTCATTAAAATAAAACCAAACAGTTAGAAATCAATAATACTAAGCACATATTTATTAAATTTGATTTTTTATATTAATATGCAAATTAGCCTTCCCGTTCACACTGTAAACCGCTATTTTGTTGTATATATAAATATAATTGCATGTTTGTCAGTATGTAGACATAGTTAACAGTATTAATAATGTAAGACAATTTTATTAATAATTGAGGTTTAGATAAAAATAAAATCATGGAGAATGTGATGTCAATAACTAAGAGAATTGTGACTTGAGTAGGAATATAGTTTCGGTTACAGACAGAGAAACACACAATATCCATTATAATAAGATATATATATATATATATATATATATATATATCAGTATAGATAGGAGATTTCAATTTAATTTTTTAAATTCCAAGCAACACTGAGTTGCTCTGCTAGTTATTATAAATAGAATACTCTTTTGTGTATGAATTTGTTTTAGTTTCCTGCGGGTAAGCGCTGAACTTTTAAATAGATCTGATTATCTGAGTAAGATAACCTGTTGTTATTTGGAGATAAGTTATTTTAGGTGCAGAAATAGCTCAGCTAAAACAAACAAACGAAAAAACATCAACAATAAAAGACGAAATACTCTTATTTTGACTGCTTCAACTTCCGGCTTAGATTTTTTTAAAATATTCATTTCTGTTTTATATTAAGAAAATAAAACGGATAGTGACCCTGATTATAATAAAGATTATTTTTTCTTGGTATACATACAATCATATCTGTGAATAAATGAATAATTAACAAGGTAATCTCGTAGATCCATTAATACTGAATGACGAGTTCAATCCTCACGAGATGCCCCATACTTATGATCATGTGTCACATCCTGCCCGTGGTAAACGGGTTGGTAAATACTTACTCACTGTCTCTATGTCTCCCTGTGTCTGTCTGTCTGTCTCTGTGTTCTATCTCTATATATATGCATTTGCCAACCACACACCTGCATGAGCAGGATATGACACAAGGTCAATTTTTAACCGGAGTTTAACAGGTTTTAATTCAGGGTCTTTCTTATCCTAGACAAGGTAAAAGAGCAGAGTCGACCATACTATTTACCCACAGCTGGAGGGGAAATTGTTGAATACTTGCCTTTCACAAGAGTATTAACGCTATGTGAAATGCAAACTGTCTCATCCAGGATTTAAACCGCGTCCATTTCCTACGACGATAACCATTACACAACGCGCCTCCTTTTCTCTCTCTATATATTTGCATTTACCGAACCTCCTCGTGACGAGTAGGATAGGACACAAGGTAATTTTTTTTTTTTTGTAAAGCTTGTCTGAATTCAAAGTTTTCCTTCTCCTAGACTGGTTGTCTACAAAGCTGCATCTGCTCTACTGAAGAAGAATGGGTATATTACTGCTTTTCCAAGGGCCATTACCACAAAGTGAAACGCAATTCTCCTGGTCCTGGATTTGAACCCAGATCGCCGATTTCATTTTCTACGACGATAACCATTATACGAAATGCAAGTTTCGTCATGACTGAATATATATTCAGAAGTTGTTTGTTTTTATTTAATATGTTTGCATTATTTTTCGCCAGTTTTTCAAGTGCTTCTGTTCCAAAAGAAGTTTAGTAACCAGTCTAGGAGAAGGAAAATCTATACTACCATAAATATTAAAATAATAAAAAGAAACTCGTGGGCATACTCACGAGTGGAAATGGTCCATAACCACGATACCCATGGTATTTAAGGCCTTTTTATTCCCCCCCCCATATATATATATATATATATATATATATATATATATATGAAAAATGTTGTTTTGGTTCCAACGGGAGAAAATTCAATATTTTATAAAAAAGAAAGTCCGCAAAATGTTTGTGGTTAAAAATGAGACCGTCAAAATTTTCCAAGATGAAATGTGAAAATGATTATCTGGTGTCGCTTATCCGCCAAATTCTTATTTCTTTTGAGTGTCAT
>CM042159.1:14786869-14796869 GCA_023376005.1 Doryteuthis pealeii | reverse complement strand
TCAACGTATCAACCACTTTTCTACTGTCAGTTTATTGTTTCTTTTGAATGTCAGTGTAAGTATATCCAACTGGTTAAATATGGACAAGAGAATAGATTACATCCATTTCTGATTGTCAAAGAAGGAAAAAAAAATTCACTGGTTGTCAACGTTTCTTTTGCCGTTGTATTGCTGGGTCGAGATGAACAGATAACGACTAGCTCATATCAAGAAAAAGAAAAAAGTCAGATACGTGGTCACAAAAAAAAAGATACCACTCACTTTATTCACATAATATTCTGTAGCAATAGACAAGCTTGCTAACCATTTAACCACGATAGGACTCCCCCTCTTTTTTTTTCTTTTATCTCCCTCCACTATCGTTTTCCTCTCCTCCTACTACTACTTTTCCTACCACTCTCCTTTTATTTTCCTCCTTTCTTTTTCCTCTCCTCCTACTACTATTCCTCATACTCTCCTTTTATCTTCCTCCTTTCTTTTACTCCTCTTTCTTTTTCCTCTCCTCCTCCTACAACTATTCCTCCCACTCTCCTTCTTTTATCTTCCTCCTTTCTTTTACTCCTCTTTCTTTTTCCTCTCCTCCTCCTACAACTTTTCCTCCCTCTCTTCTTCTTTTATCTTCCTCCTTTCTTTTACTCCTCTTTCTTTTTCCTCTCCTCCTCCTACAACTTTTCCTCCCTCTCTTCTTCTTTTATCTTCCCTTTTCTTTTACTCCACTTTCTTTTTCCCTCTCCTCCTCCTCCTCCTCCTACTTTCCTCCCTTTCTCCGTCTCTTATATTCGTCCTTTTATGTGGCACTTTCTTTCACCCACTCCTACTACTTTTTCTCTCTCTTCTTCCTTTTATTCCTGTCCTATCTTTTGTCCTGATTTCTTTTCACCCTCCTCTTACCACTACTTCCCCCCTCTCCTTCTTTTATCTTCCACCTTTCTTTTACTCAACTTTCTTTTTCCTCCCCACCCCCCACTGCTCTTTCTCCCTTTCTCCGTCTTTTACCTTCGCCCTTTTTTACACTACTTTCTTTCCAACTACTACTACAATGTTTCTTCTCTTCTTCCTTCTTTATCTAATTCTTAAAACTCCTGTTAACTTTATACTAGAAGCCAGTGCCTGAGGGTTGGAGCAGTCCATGACATGAAACACTCCATTTTAGCCCTTACTTAGGTTAGACGGGCGGTTTAAGAGGCCCCCTCCGATCAATCGGCTGATTACGTCAAGCCCTAACACCTATATAATTGTCCAAACCCCCCATATGCCAACCTCCAATATTTTATCATATAAGGTGGTGGTTAAGGATCTTTAGTGTCTGGGTATGACATTAAACTGCATCTAGTGGTAAAGTTCCAAGCTTAGAGCTCTGGGGAGTGTGGAGTAGCACTTCATTGCCATTACTCCCAGGTCCACTCCGAACCAGAGTCATAGTACCTGTTAGGGTCCTATAAGTATATAAAAATTAATTTGAAAAATGTGTTTATAATAATGAAATTTAACAGAATTTGAATACTTAACAAGAATAAATAAAAAATAAACCTAATCGGTATAAAATAACCCAACAAGGGTTGACATGCCGTACATCCAACCAAATAACCAACCAACCAGCCTGCCACCCGACCATCAAATCGTAAATTTTCAGTACCTAATCGATTCGTGCAGGTAACAATTTTACACAAAGAACCAAACACAGCACTAGAAATGTATTTCATTCACGTAATATTCAACACATTTGTAAGCCGTTGCATTTGCGTTCATTACTCCCCCCACCCCACACTAAACCTGAGAATGGCAATTGAAAATAAAATCTCCGTTTATTGATTGACGAATATTTTGCAAAAGATTAGAAAATAAATAGAACAGAATAAAATAAAACCATAGTGAATCCAGAAAGTTGATCAATACAATTATTGTGGTATTTCTCAATGCCTTATCTGTAATTTGTATTCTCTTTGGAAAACATCAGGATCTAAAAGTTCGTTTCTTCACATATAAGATACTTGTCATTCAAAAAACCTTTATGGAGGTGTGTGGTGAAATGGTTAGAGTCGTAGCAAATAGACTCGTTGACCCGAGTTCGAATCCTGGACAAGGCTGTTTACATTTCACATAGCGCAAATACCATTGGGAAAGGTATGCATCCAACTGTGGGTACTATAGTAGCACAGACTAGGCAATTTAACCTTGGGTAGGTAACCAGTTAAAGAGACGGTAAACTGAATTAAAACCTGTTAAACTCTGCTTAATAAATTGACCTAGTGTCACCTCCTGCTTGTGCAGAGAGGTTGGAACATACGTACTTGTCATTCAATAAATATCATACTGGATTTTTATATTGGCAGACTATTCATATGTGATAACCATTCTTTCATTTGTCGAAAAGCAATAATTCTCCAATGAAAGCCTCACCCTGTCGAGATGTAAGATACAATCTTAAAATGGGGATCTTGGGTATGCAGCTAAACAAAATTCAGTAGGTTCAAATTCTGGAGCTCTGGGGTGTATGGAGTACCCTGTATTATTGCTATTACGTCTGATAACAATTTTTATGTTGGTTGGCTGATTGGTGTTTTATGGCATATCAACCCTTTGTGGGTTAATTTATGTCAAATCTTATTTTATATATATACTAGCAGTAGTAACCGGAATAAAATGATGACCGAAGTAAAATGATTTTAAGAACACCAATGATGATTTAGAGAGAAAAGAGGAAGAGAGGAGTAAGAGAGGAACTATTTTAGCAAATTCTCATCAAATTAGGAGAATTCAAAATTTCACTTCCTCGTCACTGGAATAATATTTGCCTCTGAAGTCCTCTGGGGACAAGGAAATAACATCTGTTGTAAAGAAGTGAGTAAGTGAAATCTGTAGTGAAGAAGGGACTCAAAGAACAGTCAACAGAATTCTACGGGGCAGCGATACATGCTCCCATTCAAAGCTGGGACATGGCTATTGAAAGAAACGTGTGGAGAAGTAGGGATGTAATCCACAGAGAAACACCTTCATGTTCCTGTGTTGGTAATTTTACATGTTCTAAACAAAATGGCATTACTTTTTGACTCGCCTATGTGGTGAAGTAGTGATGTGATCCACAGAGGAACAGTTTCATTTTGATGCATGATACATGTTCCTGTGTTGGTAATTATACCTGTCCTAAACAAAATGGCATTACTTTTTGACTCACCTACGTGGAGAAATAGGGATGTGATTCACAGAGGACCAGTTTCATTTTGATATATGATACATGTTCCTGTGCTGGTAATTATACCTGTCCTAAACAAAATGGCATTACCTTTTGAATCAAACTCGTATTTAGGCAAACCCTACAACACGGCAGGATGCGGCACAGTAAATCTTTATGTGAAGTAAAACTGTCTTGAATTCAACCTTTTCCTTCTTTGAGATATTACCATACCAAAGATAACAAAAAATCTCTATAACAAAAACATTTTTTTGGGGGAGGGCAGAAATTAAAGGTATGTTCATGCCTTTCCGAATAGAATCCGTGCAAAGTGTAAAAAGCACACAGCTTCGTCTTTTACGATTTTTGTGTCCATTTTTAGTTGAGAGTACTTTACAGTGGAGATCGCTTGTGTTCCTTAGTGTTAGGTAGAATCCTTGGTTGCTGATCTCTTCGTCCTTGTCGAATACCAGCAACCGAGGAGATTTCAAGATCAGTGATTAAATAGTTAACTAACCACATATTTTAGCGTGTTGATTGGCTGGATTTGATCCACGCACCCACGTAGAATCTATAAGTTTAAATGGTGGACTTCAGCACACCTTATATCTTAAAATATTTCAGCATGGGCCTTTTAAACTTCACTCGTATATATATTTACCAAACATTTCACACGAGCAGGATGTAACATAAAGACGATTTTACAGGTTTGAAGTCAGAGTTTTTTTTCTCCTAGACTGGTTGCCTAATCAAGGTTAAAGAGCCCAGTCTGCCCTACTATTTACCCATAACCGGAGGGAGAATAATTGGATTTCCTAGGCGTATTAGCGCTATATATATATGTATATAAAAAGTCGTCGGAGTGGCCTAATGACGATATCAACCTGACAGCGAGGGAGTCTATCCCCTTTTCACTAGCGCTAGACCAACGAGATTATTTTTAGCGTCTGAGGTGGAGCGCCACACTACCATCAGCTCCTTTACCGCACAGATCCCTGTGCTACTCATAGGAGAATAGTTGGATTCATGCCTTTCCCAATCTTATTAGTGCTATAGGAAATGCAAACGGACTTGTGCAGGATTTGATCTCGTCTCGTCATGTCCATTTTCTACCGCGGTAACCATCGCACAACCAAAGACCTCCAAACTTGGCTCGTATAGTCCATTTCCTTGGGATGATAACAGTTTTCTGTGGGAGAACGCTATTGTTCTAGTGGCAGTTCAATTTTGTCAGTCTGTCCTCGTAAAAAAAAATCACGTAAAAAAATTAATTAAACATTTTAATCCTTTCTAAATCTGTTAATCCAAAACATTACCTTAGCCAGGTCATTTGCTAACGAGTATGAGCTTTTTAGAATGTCGTCAGTGATCATCGTTAAATCGTCGTTAAACCCTTCGTTAAACCGACTGTGTGTCACATCCCAACTCCCCCACCCCTGGGGATGGTTGGGTGTTGGTAAATAAAAACAAAACGAATATGATATTCTATTCTAATAAGCGCCTTGGGGTAATACCATTCAGATTAAAATCATTGTAATGAATTTGATCTTTACTTTTAAATGGGAGACCTTAGATTACACAAAGCTTTGTCTGAATTTTGACACAAGGAAATATCATTATCATTCAGGGATCTACCCAGTCAAAACGTGTTATCCTGGTTGTTATAGTTACAAGGTTGTGTGTGGATTAAAATAAAATAAGAATAAAATATAACAAACTCCCATGAGCCTTCAGACCGGAAGAACCCTCTGAGCATGTGCAGGAAAAAGACCCACTTCCGATCCTCAGGATAATCTCTCGGCTATTCGAATTAAGCCTTAACTGGGACGAGACACTACTACTGGCCAGGAAGAAATTTCCTTACCACGTAGTGGCTATGACCCATGAATAAAGCCTGAATCCTAAAACTACCTTTTATCTTTGTCTTTTCCTTTCTTTCTTTGAATTCCTTCTAGCGCGACCACCAAATATGATGGGGCTAAAAGCAAATCCTAGAAATAAGCACCAAGAATAACCAGCTACCTTTTAAACCTAAAACATTAAAACTTCTCATCACCCGACAGTTGTACCTTCCATGACAAGTAGTATATATTTATTAATAATGGAGATTCGCTTCCGGTTTTTGTCTATAACAAAACTACGTCACTGCTTACGTCACATTACCCAAAATCGTCATAACATAGAATAAATACACTCAAAATTTGAACATGCAACATTAGATAGTCCTCATTGTTTTTTAAAACAAGTTTTAATAAATACATGACTGGTATTATATATCTACATATAGTTTGTTTTATTTTAATACATATTTAAAGTTTACATTTCAATTGTTTTATTTTTTAATCCTTTAATGAATTTGATGATTTTACTTACTTAGGGTACAAACTCGCTGACATTGAATTTTTTAACTCCCACCCCTTAGGCAATATGCTTCAAAAATCTATTTTTATATCGCCCGGAGGGTGTTTTTTTATTTTGTCCTAGTATATATAAAGGTGATTTTCCAAAAAGGTAATTATTCCGGGTTCTACAAAATCAATCGCGTGAGGCAATGACGTATATTTGATTACAGTGCAGTTTTAAGGGATTCATTTTCTATACATTTGTGTTTCTTTACGAGAATTCAAATGCAGCACAAGTCTGAATATAGTTCGCCCTTGCAGAGAGAGAGAGAGAGAGAGAGAGAGAGAGAGAGAGAGAGAGAAGAGAGAGAGAGAGAGAGATGCTATATTCAAATGTGTGTTGTGTTTGCTTTGGGCAAATAACCGAGTTAGACACTTACAAAAATAAAAGAACAAAAAAAAAAAAAAAAAAAAGGAAAAAAATAAGAAAAGAAAAAGAAGCCTTTTTATCCATTATGGGCAGCCGTAGAATATTGCGAAGTATCCGTTACCGACAGGACGTGAAATGTCAGTTCCATGCCGAATAAAGGAAAAAAAAAAGGCAAATGGCTTCGATCTCTGTCATTTTTAGTATTTTTAAACTGCATGATTGAGCACAATGATACACCAACGTTTGGTTTGGTTTGTTTTATGGCATCAACCCGATGGATCAGTTAATGCCGGCAAAGTTTTGAAAAGACTCGTAGTGATAGTTTGGAAGACATTTTTTTAAACTCAATTTTTTTAAACAAATTTTTTTTGAACAAATTTTCTATTTAACCCAAAGATGGGACCCTAACATGTATTACCAGGTGTGCATGTTGACTTCGCTTTCAGTAGAAGAGATACTGCTACTGGGGTATGTGAACTGGTTTACTAATTCCAGAGCATTGCCATTTAAATGCGATGGTGCGATCTTCATTAAAGGAGATGGACTCTTTTAGGTTGGTTGAGTTTTACGGCATGTCAACCCATTGGGTTATTTTATGCTGAATACGTTTTTGTTTTATTCATTCTTGATTAGTACTCAATTTGTTTAAAATACATTTTTTCTATTTAACTCATAGATGAGACCCTAACAACTATTACCACTCCGGGTCAGAGTGGACCAGGGGAAAACGGTGATGAAGTGATACTCCACATTGCCCAGACCTCCAGAATTGGAAACTTAACATCAGATAGAGTTGAACGTCATTCCCAGGACATAAAGACCTCAGCCACCGCCATCTTGCACATGTATGATAAAAAGGGTTGGGGCTTGCCATAAGGGCAATAGGATTGGGACAATGATAGAGGTGCTAGGGCTTGACGTGACCAGCCGATTGATCGGAGGGGGCCCTCTCCGATCGCCCGTCTAGCCTAAGTAAGGGCCAAAGTGGAGGATACACCAATGAGGCCTTAATCGAATTAGTGATTATAGTGATAAAATCTATTTATCTATCTATCCAAGCCTGTTCATATGATTTTGTCTGCTCATTTACATATTTGTATTTCATCTTGGACGATTTGGATGATCTCATTTTTATTCAGAGGGTGTTATCAAGTTGATAACGGACGGAAGGAACACCAGTATTAATATATAGATGGATCTAGCGAACTTAGATTCCTAAGCATTACACCGTGACGGCCAATGAAAGCCCGTGTCATTCAAGTTCTCAGGGATTTTGTATTAAGATACCGTTAAGTTTTAAAAACTAAACTACACTTCCTTGCAAAAATGATTGGCAATGCAATTCATTACGTAACACGCTCGGTCTGAAAGAGAACTCAGCCGACACGAGAAACACAGAACCCGATAGCAGTGGACGCTGGAAGAATTATAAGGATAAAATGTCCAACACGCGCACATGCAAAACTCTTAGATATGCACATGCGCAAAACGATACAGATTACAGAGGCGAATCACGAAATTAGCTGAAGCAATGGTTTCCTTTTCCCAAACCGATTCTATCTCATAATCCAGCCATTAAACGAGGGAATAAAACTATTTTTCAGCTCAATTAATTCGTGAAGCATAATCACCCCACCCCTATCAACATCCGTCTCTCCTATTCCTGGAACTGAGGCCAGTTTTAGTCCTTGCACCATTTAACATGAACTTTTTATTTTTTTTATTGGAAATTTTTAGCACTCTTTAAAAACGTAATTTACCAGCGAATTATCCGATCGGATCTTTCTCAAGATTTATTTATTTTTTACTATTTTTTAATTACAATTCTTTTTCGCCCTCTTTTTTAAAATTATTTTTCTCTCTTTTTACACTCAATTCTAGCCAGAGTTGTCATTTAGATGTAAATGCGTAATTTCGTGTCCTCTCAAGAAGAGGAAGAAGAAGAAGAAGAAGAAAAAAATACGAGCCGTCGGACCATATGACCTTTAGGCACCCCTTCTTGATCTCTATTATGAAAGGATATGTTTTTCATTTACACCGTCAATATACGGTTGTTTTAACAGACGATTTTTAGATTTAAAAAAATTATAAAACTAAACCCTAACCCTAACCCTAACCCTAACCTCTAACTCTAACTCTAACCCTAACCATAACCCCTAACCCTAATCCCTAACAAACAACTGGATACTGACGGTGTAAATGAAAAACATGTCCTTTCTTAATCGAGATCAAAAAGGGGTGCCTAAAGGTAATATGGTCGGAGCCGTCATTCAGAGAAATATTTATTTAAAGAATATACTGACGTTGATATCTTATTATAATGGCAGTGATGCTGATAGCTTTCTGATTTACTGCGTCCTAGGACACACATATTTGTTTATATGAGTCCCCAGGAAAATTTATTGTTCCCAACTAAAGCCGTCTAACTCCTACATTGTAACCTATCCTGTGTAATTCCTTTCTAAGAAACTATTGAAATGTATTTACAGTTACCTTGAAATAGTGAGAGAAGAAAAAAAGAAAAACACTGTGACGCATGGATACGATTGTAATGTGTCCTTTTTATTTTTATGCATCAGGGATGCAGGACGCGTACCCATTAGCATCTTTGTAATGAAGATTGTGTGTCTATCTATCTGTAACCGAAACTACGTAATCACCAACGTCACAATTCCCTCAGTTATTTACGCTATATTATCAATGGTTATTACATAATTATTATCATTATTTACTCTTGATTAGCATCTTATTTATTAACAATGTCCCTATCAAGGTCGGGCTGAGATAGATTTGCCTCAATACAGCCCTTATTAGTAATGTGTTTAAAATCCTGCGATGTGTGTTATATATCATTAAGAAATAAATGGTTACATAGTATATGGTATGACTAATTTGCATACTGGTTTTAAAAAAGCCCCGTTTAATAAATAGTTACTTGCTGTTATTGATTTCTAATATTATTTTTAATTTATTCTTAAACGCATTAAAAGCAATCTTTTGTATAATTTTATATTGAAATGAATTAGAATAAAGTAAAAGATATTATATCTTATATTTATGTTTACAACAAAATAGTGGTTTACAGTGTAAACAGGAAGGCTAATTTGCATATTGATATTAAAAATTTGATTTTAATAAATAAGTACTTAGTATTATTGATTTCTAATTGTTTGGTTTTATTTTAATGAATATGAACAAAAATCCGAGTAAATCTTAAAAGAAATCCATTAACAAGAAAAAATAACTGTAATTTTATTCTTTACTTCCTAATTCAACTAAATACTTACATTTAGCAATGAGAGAGGGGAGTGATGAAAAATGATGGAAGAGTTAGTTTCAAAGTTGTTCTGTTTTTAGATTATATCCCTTCTGTGACAAATAATTTTATCTGCATTTTAATCTAATTTCATTATTCTTTCTAATTTAATATATTTTATGTAATTAAAATTTAAATACTTGTGCCTGAAGGATGCATATTTTTGCTAGTTTAAAATAATCTTTAATGATATTAGAACTTAAATACTTAATATAATGAGTTTATTTGATGTTCCACATGTGCGACCTTGTGTCACATACTACTCGTGGCGAATGGGTCGCATAAATAAAGAAGGTGTCCCATCGTGGTGTAATGGTTAGCAAGCTAGATCCATTACTACTGAATAGCGAGTTAGATCCTCGCTGGATGCTCCATACTTGCAACATTTGGTTACTTACTACCCGAAACGAACGAATTAGGTAAATATCTTCAATACACCACCTGCATCCCACACAGACGGGAAGGTTCTCTTAAAACTGCATCTGGTAAGATTCCAGTTGTCATGGTCTGCAGAATGTGGCTTCACCGCGTCGTTGGTTATTTGGTTGGTTGATTGAATTTTACGGCATGTCAACCCTTGTTGGGTTATTTCATGCTGAAGACATTGTTTTATTCATTCTTGATGGTTACTGAACATTTTTTAAACAATTTTTAAGCACATTTTTTAAAACTGATTTTCTAATATATTTAACCTATAGATGGGACCCTAACAGGTACTACCACTCCATGTTAGAGTGGAC
>CM042159.1:14769369-14781869 GCA_023376005.1 Doryteuthis pealeii | reverse complement strand
TTTCCCACGACTTAATTTTATAATGATTATTTCATTTTATTAAAGAAACTTGAAAAAATGTTTTTTTTTCAATTCCGAATGTGTAAGTGTGTGTGTGGGGGGGGTGACCGTTTGAGAATTTGGAGAAAAAAATCCTGGTCCCTACTTTTTACATTTCTTAAAAGATCATATCCTGAAGAATATATAGAAAAATACAAAATTAAAAATATAAATTCAATACCCTAAAAAGGCGATTTTAAAATTCAAAAGTTATTTTCTTAAAGCTCAAAAAATAAATAATGTAGCATGTTTTTTTTCCGTAGTATTAAAAAATATATTCTTCTTTAAAGTGAGGAAAAAAAACTTATTTTATCGAAGTTAAACTGACTTTTTTACTACCTAAAAAATGTCAAGGTCAATTTAACATGTTACAACATTCGGGACTAACTTGAAAATTTAACAAAAGATAGCATTGAATTTTATCTCAGAAAAAAATCTAAATAAAAAACGCGCTATCAGGTGCTGCATATTTTCAAAGAATTTTAAAGACTTTTTAAAAAATCATCAATTTTAAGTATGGAGGACAAAACGGGCCAAATTCAGTCTAAATAAATATGTCAATTGCAATAGAGAAAGGTATTTTTGGCTACACTTCCAAGAATAAACATTTTAAAAGATATTGAATAGAAAATCCCATTACTTCGAAATATCCGGATGTGAAAACATACGAGATAGCGATTTTGAGCTACCATAAAAATTTGCTCGGATAAATATTATTATCATTAAAAAATTGATATAAGGGAGGTAAGCCGGTCTAAACAAAGTAGGAGTCATGTCCCTTTTGTGCATATATATATATATATATATATATATATATATATATATATATATATATATATATATATATTCGTAGTTGGGTTACCAGGTAAGTTGGTATTAGGATTATTCTAATTAGGACCTTTTGTCCAACAGTTGTTCAAGTCGGTCAACATTGAGAGCTCGATGTTGAATATTATTGGAATATGAAATATATATAAATAAACGTCATACCCAGGACATTAAAACCCTCATCGCTTCCAGGACATATATGTTAAAATAGGTTGGGGGTTTGCCAATAGTGTTTAAACAATCATATAGGTGCTAGAACGATGTGATTGGAGGGGAACTCTCCGACCGCCTGTCAAGCCTAAGTAAGAGTGTTGCATGTCATGGACTGCTCAGCCAGCGAGGTTTTATTCATAATCATCACGGGTCGCCACTCTGGCGGTCCAATTGGGGGTGTTGGATTATTTGGTGGATATAAGCAATGCTACAATACATCACTTAAATTTATAAACTAAGCGTGGGTTTAAACCTCAGCTAATCAACAGCCCGAATGCGTGTCGGGTTGACTACTTATACTGAGAGACGTCCATTTGCAATCATTGACGAAGGACTTGCAAGGCTGAGGAGCACCAAGGAACAACCAAAGGATTCTTTACCAACGATCGTGCTCTGTTTAATACAAAGGATCTCCGCTTGAGAAGCGCTCTTGCTTGAAGCCTAAAGGATGGCTACTAAAATCGTAACAGGGGGTGGCCTAATTCTCTGCAGAGGTTCAGTTGGTGTATTCTAAATCCGAAGCTGTTGACGAGTGGAGAGGTGGAAACACATTTTCTGTGTTAAAGAAAGATTTCGCTGAGCTCTATTCAGCGATATAATGGGTTTAAACTAGCAGTAAAAAATTAATAAGTAAAACAAAAAATAGGCCTTAATGGTACGGGGATTGTTAGGAGTAGCAGGTAAGGAGGCCTGTGCGTTAGGTTAAGAAAAGCTTACAGTAAATAATAACATTTAATAACATTTAATATGCATTGTAACGTTTGCTACAATATGGAAAACAGGAATTTAAATGTCCAACGTCATAAATGCTGTATTATATAAACAAATATATTATGGCGTACAGTTTCGTTAAATTCAAAATAATAAATCTCTAAATTACCCTTGAAAATTTTCAGTAATGGCTAAAGGTACTGGGAAGGAGATATATAAGAATTTCTATTCAACCAGGAAGTTAATATTCGGGAGAAAACCAGCACGTACACACACACACACATACGCACACACACACACACACACACACACACACACATATATATATATATATATATATATATATATATATATATATATATATATATATCTGGTTGGCAGCCTTCCGTCTACAAGAGACGATGGAGCAGTGTCAATTTAAAAAATAATTGAACTACATAGTCTGGGGGTTCATATGGAGGATGAGCTGTTGCACTTGCAGCAAATCCCCCTCTCCATACTCCACTGTGATCCAAAGGAAAGGTAAGGTACCAATGCGGTTTGACAACACACACATACACACATATATATATATATATATATATATATATATATATATTGGTTTGGAGGTTGATTTTGAAGGCTATCACAATGCAAGTGTAAATAATAAGGTAACAATGGTTTGTGTGTAAACTAGAAATGCCATAACAAGACGACTTCAGTTCCAGTGATCTTCTGAAAAAAGAAGTAGTTTTAAGGAAAGTTAACGGAACAAAAAGAAATAGAAGAAAAACGAACGCAGTCGATTGTTGGAAAAAGAAAAAAAAGCCGAATGATTCGGGATAATAGATATTTGAATGTACTTAATACAAACATATAGAATATGTTTAGGGAACCAAATCAGCGACAGAAATTAACTAATCAGGTTTCACAGAAAGGATATTCAGGTTAATTCTGACTATATGAAGGGATATATATATATATATATATATATATATATATATATATATATAGAGAGAGAGAGAGAGAGAGAGAGAGAGAGAGAGAGAGAGATTTCAATAGCACTTTTAGCTTAGCTAAGTCGGTAGAGTGTTCGGCTAGAAACCACAAGCTTCCTAGTTCGATACCGGCCCTCGCCAACTCAGCGTATGAGAAGCACAGGGATTTGTGCGCTAAAGTAAGGAGCTCAGACGCAAAAACACTCTCCTTGAGCATTGAGCGCTAGTGAAAATGGGATAGACTGCCTCGCTGATTGGCTGATTCCGACTTTAAGCCACCCCGATGACTTTACTTTTACTTATTGATAACTCAATATACACATATATATCGTAATATATAAATATATATCAATATTTTAACGTATCTTTACATGGTAATTTTCATGCTTGAAGATTGCCGCGGAAAATGTCCATCTTGGTTAAAACACCTTCAATCTCGATACTTTTATGACACACCTTGTAGATATATATCTATTAATAATGGAATTGTCTGTATTTCTGTCTGTAACAAAAAGTACGTCATAGCTCTACGTCACAGCTTACGTCACAATATTCTTATGCTATATTCACCTAAAATTTGAGTAAGCAATTTTTTAAATTGTTTTTTTACTCTCGTCCCCCCCTTTTTTTTACAGTAACAAGAAGTTAACTAAAAAGTTTACAAATAAATAATTACCTACGATTTTGTGGAAAATTGATGTGGAAAATATTCAAAATAATTGTTTGATTATTACATGCACGCAACATTTTATTTGAGAGGGACGGGGCTCAGTTTTCCTTTCAAATTATCTTATTTTTTATTTTTTTTACTCTTTTAATAAATATGAGGATTTTGCTTACTTATGATACAAACCCTCTGACACTGAATTTTTAACTCCCACCTTCTCAGGCAACGTCTTTCAAAAATTTTTACGACATCCGGAGGGTGTTTTCTCTTGCTAGTGTATATAAGGGTATTTAAAGCACGAAGTAACTTTTAAAATCTCTTTTTATTAATGCAGTTGTTTTACACTCTTGGAGGATTAAGTAGCTTTTAAATTCGTCATATTTTGCTGACGGATGTTCGCTATGATGTTAATTAGATTTCCTAATTAATGCTTTTAAAAAATTACCATTTATCAAAAATATGATATACGTAGGGATATCAGATCAATATATTGTCGATACGCCTTTGGTATTGATATACGGCTTCATTACATCGTAACATAGAGTCGATACACTTTAAAGATTCTTTTTTTATTGCTAAATAAAAGAACCGAAATGAACATCCTCTAAATTGCTAATTCCATTACTTATCTTTGGTCAAGCAATGACGAAAAAAAAACTTATAAGCAAACTTATTTGAGTTCTTTTTTCAATAACCAAATACTGACGACGCTTCAATATGAGTAACAATACTTAGAAATTAGTATTCAGAGTTTCGAAGGCCCATTCACTCAAATTGGGTCTAATTGGGTAAGAAGAGCACTGCATATACTAGATTTATGGACAATATGACCTTTAGGCACCCCTTTTGCGATCTCGATTCATAAGGGCATGTTTTTCATTTACACCGTCAAAATCCGGTTGTTTGTTAACAGACGATTTTTAGAGTTCTTTTAGAGTTATAAAACTAACCCCAAACCCAAACCCCTAACCCTAACCCCTTACAAACAACCGGATTTTAGGAGGTGTAAATGAAAAAAATGTCCTCATGAATTGAGATCGCTAAAGGGGTGCCTATATATATATATATATAGAGAGAGAGAGAGAGGGGGGGAGAGAGAGAGAGAGAGAGAGAGACGAGGGAGAGTAAAAAAAGTAATACAATTTTGTTTAGGACGGATTTATATACAGGCCAATATTTATATCATTGATAAAAGCAAAAACTCCCAAGCGCCACTGATTTATGTTTTCACACACACACACACACACACACACACACATAGATAGATAGACATTATGTTTTCGCGACACTAACTTAGATGTACATATTCTATCAATGATATTGAATATTTCTTACGATACGATTTTAAAAGTAACTGGCTTAAAATTTACATAGGCGAGAAACTACCAGTAATCAAGCGCCGTTGACTTCAAGTACACGCTACTCTGACTTATATCTACATACACACACACACATACACACGCATATGTATATATATGTATGTATATAAAGAGATAGATAGATAGATAGGAATAAAGAGAAAGAAAGTAAGTGCAACATAGGGGTCATTATCGAACAGATAGTGAGATTGTTATATAATAAATATTCTCTTGGAAACTGGGAAATAAAAAAAAACGCAATGCAGAATAACGTAGCCAACGGCTGGGATAGCAAAATCCACGCGATGACAAGATAATCAACACCTAGGTCAGGTCTTCTGGCCAGGATTATTACAAGGTTTTCACGCCTGCCATGGGCGGTGGTTTACTGGAGGCTGAGGACAACAAGTCTTCTCAGGTCTCCAGGACTCTTCTGAGTATTCTAGCCGATCCCAACAGTGCTGTAGTTTGGATGGTATCGATTCTTCCTTTGATTTCGAATTCACCTAAATTATTTTCCAGAGCTTTGGTACGACTTTCACCTTCATGTTCCACAGCAGTGATTTGAAAGAAAACAAAAGAAAGAAAGAAAGAAAGAAAGAAAGAAAGAAAGATCGATGATAATAAGGAGCATCAGTTGTAAGAGAGATCAAGAGGTAGATAGACACAAAAAAAAGAGAGAGAAGGGAGATTGTTTCTGTTCGTTAATTCAATGAGAAATTATGAACATTAAAATAATGGTTGACGTAAAAGTAAAGTAATCGGGGCAGCCTAAAGTCGGTATTAGTCAGCGAGGGAGTCTATACCCTTATCAATAGCGCTAGACCAAGGAGATTGTTTTGGCGTCTGAGGTGGAGCGCCACACCTACCATCAGCTCCTTACTTTACTGCACAGATCCCTGTGCTACTCATACGCTGAGTTGGCGAGGACCGGTATCGAACTAGGAACCTTGGGGTTTCTAGCCAAACGCTCTACCGACTGAGCTAAGAAAAAAAACACAACAAAAACATTATAAAGTGGGAAAATAAGGAGAGTTAACAAAAAATTTAGAAAACGAGAGAAGTAAGATATAGGAATGATAAAGCAAGAAACCAAACAAATATTTTACAAGAATTTTTATTTCAGCCCCCACCTCCTCCAAAATAAGGATAGAGAGGACGTCAAAAGATAAAGGAGGACTTGAAAGAACGTGATAAGAAAGAAATACTCCAGGAGACAATCTGGCTTTGATAATTTTGGAGAGAATCTATAATGGGTTTGGCTGTCTCATCTACATCGGCCATCATTTTTTTCTCTCTACCTATGTTGCCGCCAAAACACAGCTAAAAGAATGGCGGAAGGACAGGTGCAAATATATTAATATTTCAGAGGGTCAAATTTAGTCAGTAACGAAACTGACCTTCAAGGTAAGAAACAGATTCACCGGAGTGAACATACTTTGATATATATATATATATATATATATATATGTGTGTGTGTGTGTGTGTGTGTGTGTGTGATACCAGTCTCAGGAAGAACAAAGAATTTTTTTTACTTTCAACTGACGTTTATTTCCCGTATTTTTGACTTGTATATTCTTCTTTTTTGATACAATCGATCCACAAACAGTCTGTTACAACACACACACACACACACACACACACACACACACACACACACACACAAATGTTGAGGCTCATATATATATATATATATATATATATATATATATATATATATATGAGCCTCAACATTTACACTTTTGACTTTTCGCCGGACGTTGAATAAGATTTCGGACACTTGGTGGAATCATGAAGGACCTAAAGGGAAGTTGATGGAGATCCCGAAAGAGGATTTAAGTGTGTGAGGTTCCTAAGAAAACACTTTGATGTCGGTGCCACTGCATTAGCCATTACTGGTTAATAAATAATATCTGGTTCCCTCCCGGATGAAATATTCAGAGAATGTTTTCATTCATAGACGATAACATGCCAACGTTTTGGTTATTTGTTAAAGCATATTCAAAGCGTGTTAGAATGCGATGTTAAAATGCTTCATCTGAAAATTAACCTCGTATTCTGAAAACACACTGGAGACTGTTTAAGAACAAACCGAAACGTTTGCATATTATCATATATAAAAGAATATAACGTATGAGTATTTTTTTCCAAATTTTTATATTGATATCTGCCGCAATTTTACTTCCGTTTTTCCAGTAACGAGGAAGTGAAATCTGTAACAAAGAAGTGGCTCAAAGAACAGTCAGCAGAATTTTACAGGCAGGGATACATGCCCATTCGAAGCTGAAACGTGCTATTAAAGAAACGGTGACTATATGGAGAAGTAGGATGTGATCCACAGAGACCAGCTCATTATGATGTATGATATATGTTCTTGTGTTGGTAATTATACCTGTCCTAAACAAAATGCATTTTCTTTTTAACTCACCCTAGTTTATATATATATATATATATATATATATATATATAACTAGGGTGAGTGTATATTATTCCAATTCCCATGGGTGAGCACTGTAGGGGGGACATTAATTGAAATGTCACTGTTTAGCGTAAGCCGTTACTCGCCTGTTAACAGACTTGAGTCCTCTGGTAATTGTAAAAAAATTCCCCTAGGGATTATCAATTAATTGTTCCCCCAGACTGACAGCCGCTGATAAGGAGCTTGGCAGACGAAAATTCTGTCGGGTTTCGATCCCGGCTAGAGGTAGCTGTTAAAAAGTCGAGCCGCACTGATGAGAAGTAAACTTCGAAACACGTGTCTGTGATGACTGATATATATATATAGTGTATAAACCGGTTAGAAGCGACCCTTTAGCCGTGGTCAGCAGTTCCTAGGACAAGGAAAAGTCATATAAAACCACCGTTGCCTTGCGGCTTTACCTTATTCCTAGAAAAGGCTAAGAGAGTAAACCCCGAAAACAAATCCGGAGCTGGAGTCCCTAAGGTGGGTGGTGCTGAATCTCAGTACTTCCTAGAATCTCCTGCGGCACCGTCGTTGCCAAACCGCATTGGTTCCTACCTTTCCTTTGGACCACAACAACTGTGTGGAGAGGGAGGATCTGCTGCTAGGGCCAGAGCTCATCCTCCATAAAAACCTGCCCAGGCTATGTAGTTTTCCACAACAAAATGGAGAGGACTGCCTCGCTGACAAGAAAGCAACCGGGAGTGATGGCGTACCAGCAAATATCTTGAAGGCATGGTGCACCACTGCTTCAACCACTACACTAGCGACTGTGCAGTTGCTGGGAACATGGACACATCCCCCAGGACAAGCGGGGTGCTACCACTGTTTACATATACAGGAACAAAGGAGATCGGAGCGACTTCAGCATAGCTTGACAAGTCTTGCGCCTGTTACACTGGCGCGTCTGCAGACTTGGCATCTTGTACCTATCCAGTAACACAGTGTGACTTCCGAGTAATCAACTGCAGGAGGGGTTCCAGGAGAGCGGATGCCACTCTGTACCGCACTGACGGACCTAACAAAGGCATCCAACCTGGCCACCCGAAGTGTTCGCAGTCACTGAACCTGAGATTCCAGATATTGCCATTCAAAAATTGTGCCGCTCAACCACTCACGCAGTTGCATGAGAAAAAAATAAAAAATAAAAATAAAAAATAAAATAAAAAAGTGGACTCTACGCCATCGTCTGTAGTAGACGGAAGGATGCCAACGATATAATAGTGTTGGGAAAGACACTGTGCACTTTTCTAATTTTTTTTTGTTGGTATTTTAGATTTCGACTCCAATATGATTTTAACAGGTGAAAAATGTGTATTCGTCGTTTAACACATATTCCGAGGAGACGGTAGATACACAGAAGCAATGCGACAGCGATTTGCTGAAAATTCCGATGCACACCTGTTCACCTTGCAATGCGTAGGCTTGTTGATAAATCTTGAAATAGGGTCAGTGGGCGATGCCAAACGATGGGGAAGGCCAGCAAAGATATCAATGCAGAAACGGTTGGATATGTTATATAATTCATGTATAGCCAATGAATTATGTGCGTACTGTAGTTAGATATTTTGAATCAGAGAATAATTAAACATCTTTTATAGAAGTGGTGTATGTAAGTATGTACATAATTAGATAATTTTTATATTTAACTTATAGATACAGCGTTTTGAGTTAAAAAAAAATATTTTCATAGTTCAATATTGAAATTGTTTACTGTATCATAATAAATTAAGCAGTCTAGGGAATGTAGCAAACTAGCACAACGGGAGTACAAAACTAGACATGACTGGGTTGGGAAGGTGATCCACTGGGAATTATGCAAAAAATGTAATTTTGACCACACAACAAAATGGTATATGCATAAACCAGAATCTGTTCTTGGGAACAAAACACATAAAATTCTCAGGGACTTTGAAATAAAAACGGACCACCTTATCCCAGAAATAAGACCAGACCTAGTGTTGATAAACAAAAAAGAAAGAACTTGTCAACTGGTGGATTTTGCAGTGCCAGCAGATCACAGGGTGAAGATAAAGGAAAATGAAAAAATGGACAAATATCTGGACATTGCCAGAGAACTGAAAAAGTTATGGAATATGAAAGTCAAAGTGATACCAATTGTAGTTGGTGCACTTGGAACGGTCCCAAAAGGATTGGAAAAGGGTTTGGAAAGTTTGGAAATCAGAGGAAGGATTGAAACCATTCAGAACATTGCACTGCTGAAATCTGCCAGAATACTCAGAGGGTCCTGGAGACCTGAGGAGACTTGCTGTCACTCAGACTCCAGTGAAAGACCATCAGCTAATGCTGATGTGAAAACTCAAAAGGAGTAAATAATAATAATAATAATCTATTATTATTATTATTATTATTATTATTATTATTATTATTTTATTATTATTATTATTATTATTATTATTATTATACACTATTTCTATAAATGATGTTTGATAATTTATAATTTATTACATCAATGAACCAGTTAATCAAATATCAAGATAAATACACGCATTAAAATGACAGAAATTCATATTAAAATAAATAAATATATAAGATTACAATAATAATAAAAATAAACGTTCTACTTCATGATCGCATGTTAATAATATATATACGAAAAATGTGAGTTCATTTTTCAAATGTCACGTGTCACTGAATATTCTCCATAAACTTTCAAACCGTAATCGTCTCTCAAATAAAAAAAAAAATATTAAAAAAAAAATTATTTTTTCGAACACACCCAAATTCCCTGTTTTAATTTCAAATATCAAATATCTCGCCGTAATGACGGCCGTTCTTCTGTATACTCAAAAGAATTTTTTTTATATTTTTCTATTGTTATTATTTTATTTTATTTTGTATCTAAAATAATAATAAATAGAATACATTGTGTACAAGGACATTCTCTTGGTCTAAACACATGTCAGTAATCCAATAAACAATTTGTATCCATTCAACATTTCCTTCCCTTTATTTATTTTTAACACACACACACACACACACACACACACATATATATATATATATATATATATATATATATATAATATATATATATATATATATATATATAATAGCCAAGGCTATGGTAACCAGTCTAGGAAGGAAAACTCTGAATTCAAACCTGTTTGAACTCCTTAAGAAATTGACCTTATGTCGTATCCTCTCGTGCGGAGGGGTTGGTAAATATATATATATATATATATATATATATATATATATATATATGAATTCTGTTTTACAGTTCGGTGTCTATTCTTTAGTTTCGAATATTTTGATGGCGTAATAGTTTGTTCTTAGGTTGTTGTTTTATTTTAAATGGTAAGAAAAACTCCCAACACAATTTTATTAATTTCAAAAAGAAAATTTGTACTCGTTTACTAAGCTTAGTTTCAAGGCTAAAAGTATGAGTCAACCAGTGAGGATTGAATTCACTTAAAATTCACGCTATGCATTACACCACACGATGTCCTCTCCTTCTAAAATAAAAGTGGTAATTTTATACCGTTAAACCACCAAGTAAAGGTTGCCAGTGTCATCTTTCACACGGCTTCAAATACTTTGATTTTTTTAAAGACATCTTTTTTGAAAAGCCAATTGGAAATGCCAAGTTCTGTAAAAGCGCCACTAATGAGACACTTTCAGCTTTACTGGAAGTGAAATTCTTGGACAAAGTGGGGATGCTTCGTTTCCTTATCCATAAGAGCCGTTTTAAAAGTCAGTCTAATCCTGTCTGTTTAAGCGTGGTCTTTTCCTTTCCGAGATCGAGTCATTTTTAATTTTTTAAATCTTTTTCTTCATCTTCTTAGGTACTGATCCTCTATTCTGAGTAAAGAGTTCTATTAAGAGTGTCCAATGGAATACCTAAAATACTTTCAGTAAATTTGGTTTGGTTTCGTTTTTTAAAAATGCATGTCAACGATTGTAGGTTATTTAATGCCAAATAGTGGTATCATTTAACCTATGGCTGGGGGATGAGTGTTGTATAGCCATATATACCCAACATCGTACATCATACATCGCGTATATAATCGAGAGGGGAACTCGGTGATATATATATATATAACAAATAGCTCTACGTAACAGCTTACGTCACAATATTCTTATGCTATATACACCCAAAATTTGAGTAAGCAATTTTAAAAATAGTTTTTTACTCTTGTCCCTTTTTTTTTACAGTAACAAGAAGTTAACTAAAAAGTTTACAAATAAATAAATACCAACGATTTTGTGTAAAATTTATGTATATATATATATATATATATATATATATATATATATATAGAGAGAGAGAGAGAGAGAGAGAGACTTACTTGTTAATTCATCTCTTCTTTACTACTTCGGCTATGATCATCATCTTGTCGTCCACTAGTTGCTATGTTTCCTCTTTTTTCTTTTGGCCGTCATGTTGTCTAGTCTCTTCTAAGGGCTTCTTTTAAGTTTTTAGTCATGCAATTAAACAACTCACAAGACTTTTATTTTCTTGATCAAGATTTATTTAACCCATTCTTATTCGCCGTAAGGTGAGATTCAACCCCGCAGTGGCACGTCTACTCTGCATCAATCTGAGGTTGAAACTAAATCTAAGTAGTTACGTTTTTCTCGTGGTGTGCGAGATTCGCGCCTCTCTAGGGTCAGTTGGGGTCATGCAACGGAAATCTACCCGCCTACGCTTTTAACTCCAACGAACCTATTTCAAACTAACTACAGGATCTTGTCAACAACCCATGTATGTTACATGAGGAGGTTCATGTCTTTGTAATGGGCATCATTCCGAATGTGAAACATTTGTAGATGGTTATTTTATGCCAACAGATTCGGGAATTGTGTACATTATTTCCGAAGTTTCCTATTTTTTGCTGATGATTATGTGATATTAAGTATTTCAATCAAATCTATTAATAATGGAGATTGTCAGTATTTCTGTCTGTAACAAAAACTACGTCATAGCTCTACATAACAGCTTACGTCACAATATTCTTATGCTATATACACCCAAAATTTGAGTAAGCAATTTTAAAAATAGTTTTTTACTCTTGTCCCTTTTTTTTTACAGTAACAAGAAGTTAACTAAAAAGTTTACAAATAAATAAATACCTATATTTTGTGTAAAATTGATGTGGAAAATATTCAAATAATTGTTTGATTATTACATGCACGCAACATTTTATTTGAGAGGGACGGGCTCAGTTTTCATTTCAAATTGTTTTTTTTTTTTTTACCCCTTTAATAAATACGAGGATTTT
>CM042159.1:14719369-14764369 GCA_023376005.1 Doryteuthis pealeii | reverse complement strand
AGGGTTTTATTGCAGAGCGATACAATAAGACAGACAAGGGATAGTGAGACACGCTACTAATACTCGAAGCCAGCCCCGTATAATGCCGTGCTCACTCTATATACAGTCAGACCACGTGGGTGAGAGAGGGAGAGAGAGAAAGAGAGAGGTAAGGGAAGAAAGTGGAGTTGCATGTCATGGACTGCTCAACCACCAGTATTTCTAAAGCACCATGGGTGTCAACTGACGGTCAACAGATGGCCCCGTTGGGGCGAGGGGAGGGTTGTCTTACTCCTTTGTAAAAATGCCGTCGGCGTATTCTGTAGCCTCAGCCGACGGAGCGAAATCTGTGGAGGCTTTTTATCATCACATGACGTTGTCCAAAGGAAGTACAAGGGTTTTTTTATATTTACCAACGCCTCCACGTGAGTAGGATGCGACACAAGATCAATTTCTTAAGCGGAATTTAACAGGTTTGAATTAAGAGTTTTCCCTTCTCCTAGACTGATTACCTATCCAAGGTTAAAGAATCCAGGCTGCCCTACTATTTATCCATAGCTGAGAGGGAAGAATATATGTATTCATACCTTTCCCAAAGGTATTAGCGCTATGTGAAACAGCTTCGCCCAGGATTTGAACTCGGCTCGACGCGTCCATTTTCGACCACTCTTACCAGGACAATACGCACCTCAAGTACAAGGGTTTATGCAACTCAATTTAAACAGTAAATCATCATCATCATCATCATCATCATCACCATTATCATCATCATTGTACTCATAAACTTGTGGCTTTAGCCGAGATGAACTCAACAATGGATGTCTAAATTGGGTCTGTCACTCACTCTGATAGCCAAGTCCAGGATTTCAATAGCGAGGCGCCTGGATGTGACATTTTTCGACCTCTCCTCCTGGTAAGCTATTGTGGTTTTCAGAGGACCAAAGAGGAGACGATTTCTTTATGCTGTCATGCCAGTACTATGGTAAGTCAGTACGCAGTGGTATGGGTCAAACTGTAACCCAATACAACCTGTCAGACCCAGGAAATCTCCATCTTTAATAAGATCGGATAGAGTGTCTGAATCCGAAGCCGTTATGGAAAAACAATACTTCCCTCAATGGTAAAATAGGAGCTGCCGTAAAGGTACCTGAAAAACAGACACACACACAGAGACAGATACACAGACACACACACACAGATACATACATATACTGACAGCCAGACACACATACATACAGACAAAGACACGGACACAGATGCACACACACATGTACATGCTCACGAAACCCGGTAGAGCTCTCTAGGAGCGACTTTAATTTTCACCATTAGCGTAATAAAGCAAGGCTCGTCAGTTGTTTATAGATTTGAACTCTCTGGTGATCATAGAATATATACACAGATGTATGTATTTATCAGTTAAAACACGGATTCTTACAGGCAGCTACCGACGGTCGAGAAGTTAAGGAACCGGACTGATGAAAAGTCAGATTTCGCTCCATATATATATATATATATATTATATATATATATATATATATATATTCCCCAAATAAATCTTAATAGAATAATAAAGTATTCAATCTTTTATAAAAATGAAGATAGATGTTTTTCGAGATTAAAAAGAAAACGATTTTTTTTGTATATATTTATTTGCTTGGAATCAAGTTTGCTACCATTGGTTTCATGCTATCCAAATTTAACTCAAGCGGAGCAATCGTCGGCCAGCGAAAGATTTTTTTTAAATGATAAAAATATGGTCAGATTAATTGTACGTTTGTTTAACTATATATATATGAGACCAAAGGAGGTCGAAACAGCTGTCCAGTGCTCCGGATGTCGCAAATGGTGTTTGCCGAGTTGTCTGGTCATGGTAATATGATTCAATTATCAATTATATATATATGTATAAAGTAAAGTCGTCGGGGCGGCCTAATGTCGGTATCAGCCAGACAGCGAGGGAGTCTATACCTTGTTCCCTAGCGCTAGACCATGGTGATTATTTTTTAGCGTCTGAGGTGGAGCGCCAAACCTACCATCAGCTCCTCACTTTACCGCAGAGATCCCTTGTGCTACTCATACGCTGGGTTGGCGCGGGCCGGTATCGAACCAGGAACTTTGCGATTCCTAGCCGAACGCTCTACAAACTGAGCTAAAAGAAACCTTAATAGAATATTAACGTATTCAATCTTTAGCAAAATAAAGATAGATGTTGTTCTCGAGATTAAAAAGAAAATGTGATTTTCTGTTGTTTAAAAAAAATAAAAGAAAAAGAAAGACCCTTTCTGCTTGTGGAGACGGATGTGCTTTTTCAGATTGTTTGCATTGATTTCTTCATGGAAAAAGGGTTTCACGACTGACGTACAATAACCATTAGTAACTGTGGTAACCGTTTCTTTGTTACCGGAAATTGAGCGTGCATGTGTTGTTTCAGTGACGTCATAGCCAGCCGTATCCAGTTGGAAAAGGAATGGAACGATGGTAGCATACGTGTCACGTTCACATATACGTGAAATGAAAAATAAAACCAAGAAATTTACGCTGGAACAGGCTGAGGTGGTCCCTTTAGAAAAACTATTGATTCGATCTACTGATCCTAATTTCGCCCCACCTTGCCTATATTATTAATAGAGTATATATATATATATATATATATATAATATATATATATATTATATATATATACCGACGGTATGTAGTATAGTGAGAAATTGAAAAAAAAAACAGGTTTAAATACCACTTACCACTCATTTTATTTAAACCTGTTTTTTTCTCAAATTTCTCACTATACTACATATATATATATTTTCTAAATGCAGAATATATATATATATATATATATATATATAATATATATATATATATGTGTGTGTGTGTGTGTGTAGAAAGTTTGTAGAAAAAACAAGATGTTAAAAGTTTTGCTGACAGAAATCTGTTTCGACCATATGAAGAGGTCTTTATCAAAGCAACATTGTAAATGGAAAGACGAAATAAATATATCGTTAATCACGAGGCACAGAACGCTCTCGATCAGGACAGGAATTTTCAAAAGATTTTTTAAAATGCGTATTCAAAAATTTTTTTGGAAAATTCCGGTCCTGATCGAGAGCGTTCTGTGCCTCGTGATTAACGATATATTTATTTCGTCTTTCCGTTTACAATGTTGCTTTGATGAAGAACTATTCATATGGTCGAAACAGATTTCTTCAGCAAAACTTTTAACATCTTGTTTTTTCTACAAACTTTCTACACATATTGTCGGATTCATACCCATTAGATAGTTTCTGTTTGTCCAACGTTCTAAATAATTAGGAAGATAGATAGATATGAATTAACTAAACCAGATATATATATATATATATATATATATATATATATATATATATATATATATATAGAGAGAGAGAGAGAGAGAGAGAGAGAGAAGAATAGACCGAGAAGATAGATAGATAGATAGATATGAATATACTTAAGTAAATAGATAGATGGATACGAATATACTGATTGAGATATATAGATACATAGATAAGAATAGATAGATAAATAAATCTATAATGATACACACACACACACACACACACACACACATATATATATATATATATATATATATATATATGCATAGATATATACATAGAGAAGAATAGACCGAGAAAGATAGATAGATAGAAAAGAGTAGATTGATAGATAGATAGAAAGAAAAAAAAACAGAGAAGCTACATAGATAAGGATAGTATGTATAAATGTATATATATCGAGTGTAAATATCTTTGTCTCCATGATGTGTGAATGTTATCAATTTATTTACACTGGTCATTTACTTTGAAAGAAAGCTTCATTATGTTTCGAGAGGAAATCGGTATTCATTGAAATAAAGCTTTGACGTAAAACACACTGAGATGCCACTTCGTTGGGTTTATTCATCGTTGTTGTATTTTTTATAGTTTAATAATGTTTGAAAGCAACTGTGTGGAAAAGATTCTGAGAAATCATATTATCCCTTAATTCTAAAGACGTATTGTTCATTTTCATCCCAGCAATCCATTTCATATATATATATATATATATATATATATATATATATATATATATATATATATATATATATCAAATAAATATTAGTTTGTGTATATATCTCTAATTGCATGGATATCTTTAACTGTGACCCTGTGGGTTTCATGCTTTCGCATTCATTAAGCAAAAAAAAAAAAAAAAAAGACTTCGGAAACCTACAGGATCGCAGTTAAAAATATCAATATGACTAAATATATATACACAAAATATATATTATTATTATTATTATTATTATTATTATTATTATTATTACACTCCTTTTGGGTTTTCACATTTCACTAGAGTCTGAGTGACAACAAGTTTCCTCAGGTCTCCAGGACTCTTCTGAGTATTCTAGCAGTTTGCAGCAATGCAATAGTCTGGATGGCCTCAATTCTCCCTCTGATTTCCAAATCCTCCAGTCTTTTTTCCAAGTTTTTTTTTGGACCGTTCCAAGCGCACCAACTACAATTGCTATTACTTTTACCCTCATATTCCACAGCTTTTTCAATTCTCTGGCAAGGTCCAGGTATTTATCCATCTTTTCATATTTCTTCAACTTCACCCTGAGATTTGCTGGAACCGCAAAGTGCACCAGTTGACTCATTCTCTGTTTTTTGTTAATCAACACTAGGTCTGGTCTATTATTATTATTATTATTATTATTATTATTATTATATTATTATATTATTATTAAGTAGCTCTATCACAGTTTTTAAACACTCTCCTAATAATACCGCAAATATTTGCCCACCACGAACTCATCATGTGGGGTTTTGAAAACCATACACTATTGCTACATACACACACACACATACACACATACACACACACACACACACACACACACACACACATACATATATATATATATATATACATATATATATATATATATATATATATATATATATTAAAATGCATAATAAAAGTAGCTAGATTCATATTGATGCTAATCAGACGAGAGAGAATGAAGAGATATCATAGTAAGCGAGATGAAAAGATGCTATTACGTTCACTTTCGGAGAAGAGGTATGAGCACTCTCCAGCTATGGGTTAAATACTACTACTGATAGGATGACTTTGATTGATAGATGCCATTATCATCAGACGCTTAATGGGATCATACTGCACGGCACCGATATCCATGACAATTTATCGCCAACCATCCTTATCGTTTATTGTCCCTGAAAGGTCTTCTACCAGCATCCAGTATCCACGCAGAGTTGATTGATGTAGGTTCTTGGTTGACGGCCAACACGGACGTATTTCATGAGCAGGTTTCCACGGGAGAACGTCAATTCTCTCTCTCTCTCTCTCTCTCTGTTATATATATATATATATATATATATATATATATATATATATATATATATGAACTTTTATAAAGAATACATGCAAGAACACCACTGGGAGGGAAACCCATGGATAGGCCAAATGTATGTGCGAATAAATTATTAATGAAAGTGAAAAAGCATTTTTTTTATTTGTCGACAAATTTACATACATATATATTTTAATGTGTACGGACTTAATACAACGGCCCACCAGTTTTCCGAAAACACGCAAACTCATCATTTGAACAAGATCTCTTGTGTTAGAGTATCAACGCATCACTCCAAATTCGGCAAAATAGTTACCAAACAATGGTAATTCCTCTCCAAGGAACAATTATCCCTTCACACATCAAATATCTTTGCAGATCTTACCGACAAATTAAAAACATTACAATCTTTTATAAGGTGTCGATTGCAAACCTCAATACTTGGCAAAATGCCTAGCAAATATATTCACCCCATCCTGGTGGCGTGTGGCATAATGGTTAGAGTCGTAAGAAATGGACTCATCGACCCGAGTTCGAATCCTAGACAAGGCTGTTTGCATTTCCCATAGCTCTAATACCCTTGGTAAAAGTATGAATCCATATATTCTCCCTTGAGCTATGGGTAAAGTAGTAGGACAGACTGGGCTCTTTAACCTTGGATAGGTAACCAGTCCAGGAGAAAGAAAACTCTGAATTTGAAGAACCTGAGGTTAGTCGTTGATTAGGATTGTGGTATTCCTTGTGCACTAATTCTTTCCTACCAAAAAGTACGGATGATCCAACACAAGCTATTACCACTGTTGGGTTCAAAGGTATAATAATGTCAATTATTGTTGAACAAACAACTACGACTAAGGTGTTAAATACACAATGGACTTTAATACATGGAGCACGTGGAGAAGATACATATAACAAGAAATACGTATACAATATACATAAGAAACCCCACACACAAGAAGGGTGTCTACCAAAGTGTCTAACCCATGCGTGTTCGTTGAGTTACCGAGAAGAAAAGGGTTCAAACTTGGCGCTTGCCTGCTTAAATAGTACAGACGCCTGGTGAGGAAAAACAAAAACACAAGGGAAGATAACTCTTCCAGCCAAACAAGGGCAGATAATCCCACACCACTAAAAACAAAACTCTATGTAGGTTGTTCATTGGATGAAGCCTCATGCGTCGAAATCGACGAGAGAGTCCATGTTCACCCCTCCCAGTATGATTTAGCCTGTTGATCATAAAGAAAAGTGTCCTGATTGGTTTGTTTGTTTTGTTTTACAGCATATCAACCCATTTCGGCTCATTTAATGTAAATTCCTACAATAAAATAAACTGAATCCTCATTTTATGTCCGTGTTTTTGCAATAAATGTTTTATTTTTCTTCACCCGTTATTTTACAATACTAAATATATTTTATTTAATTATCCTAATTTTATGGTAGGAATTTACGAGTAAAAAGTTGAAGATTACCTTTTGTTATTTCTTTTCTTTTTTTTTTTTGGCTTTGCTACTTTAAAATAAAAACGAAAAAACAAAATTACGGTCATAAAAGGAGGATCCAATTTATGCCTAAATTGTAAAACGAGCCCCCACTTTAAAACTAACCATTCTCACAAAATAAACAGTTTTAGAATATACACATTGAAGTGAAAATTAAAATTAAATAAATAAAATATATTCAGTATTGTAAAATAACGGGTGCAAGAAAAATAAAACATTTATTGCAAAAACACGGACATAAAATGAGTGTTCAGTTTATTTATGGTAGAAATCATGGTAGGAACAAGTTCAGGATTACCTTTAATGTAATATTTTATTATTTTAAAACTTAAATGCTTGCACCCGGAGTGTGCATATATTTGCTAGTTAATATAATATTCATATAATTTCTGATTTTTGGTAAATATTTAAAAAAAAAGGGGTTACATTTTCTAAAATACGCATATGACGTGACTTTTGGCCGATCCTGGTGTATGTACTATTTAATTCAAACTGTGTGGGCCACATAATATTAATATAATTTTCCTATAATTTATAAAACCAGTACCTCATCAATTAATCCCAGGAGTCACCGCTGATATTTGAATGGAATTTACCAATATTCTGAGCCTCTTTTCACGTATATATTCATCGCTGTTCATGCAACATGACTTTTAAAAAAGAGGCCAAACAGACAGTGCCTTAAAAATCTGATTGCCTGGCAAGGCCAGAAAATTCCAATTTGAACCAATCATGCGTACACAAAAGCCATTCACGTTGAAGATAGGGCATTGACTTTAGCAGAATAGATACAGCATTCATTTCCTTGCAACTTTAATAACGATGCTCTTTCTCCTTTGTATCCTTGAACTGAAGGGTCGAAAAACGCGAAGAACTCCACAATGGAGTTTCGATGCATGAAAAATTCAACGGTTGCTAATTGCCGCGGAAGAAAAACTTCCTTGCTACAATACCTTTAATAATAATAATAATAATAATAATAATAATAATAATAATAATAATAATAGCAGCAACAAAAAGGCGTACGCTAATAACTGCTGGATTGCGTTTTACTTTAGCTTTACATTTTCTGGAATGGATGACCAGCTGCTCCGGCTCGTAAAGGCTATAGAAAGAGATGATCATAAATATTTGAACGGTCACGTGATCGGTTTTGATAGATTGGGTTTTCAAGAACTATTAGAGTGATTCCAAATTAAATTACAAATTTATCAAATCTGCCAAAGAGCAAAGAACGTTCACTCTTTTAAGTACCTTGATCATTTCAGAACACGATAAGTATTGCAACAAGAATCATCATCATATATATATATATATATATTATATATATATATATATATATATATATATTCTAGGCATGTGCTATTGAACAATACGGAGTATTCTTTCTTCATTTTTTGTATTTGTATTTTTTCCAGTCTTCTTACGATCTTTTTTGACTCTGGATCCAATTGGTATATAATATTTCCCATACTTATATCCCGAGCGCTTTCGACTTTTTCGCCAGTCGTCATGGGGTACATAATTTGGTTTTTAGTTCATTTTTTTAGTTCTTTTATCTATGTTTTTATCAAATTTGGAGAGTCTATTATTTTTTAAAGAAGGGGTGTAAGTTAAGTGTGTTAGTTATTAAAGATATTTAGTACGTTGTCTCCGACTTTAAATGCTATTTTGTTGATGTTAGTTTTTTTTCCATTTTTTTATGCATATGGCTTCTCCTGTTTGATTGCGCTTTTTGTAGTGGAAATATTACTACCCATGTATGCGATTCGATTCACTATAACCTTTCCTATGTGTATATAGTGTTGAGATTTTTGGTATATAAGGTGTGTGCTAGATCGTCGCCCATACTTATAGACTAGGTGAGATCATGTGATCTATTTCTTGGCCAATCACTGGCATACTCTGAGGCTGATACAATACTTAACCGACCCTACTGGTCATAATTGTTGTAAGCATTCATGGACGGAGGACGTAGGATTAAATCACTGGACCTTTACCAATACGCAGGATAGGACTTATACGCTTACGAAAGGATCACCAAAGGATTCCATAACATAGAGCTTTCTTTAAGCCCTTTTCAACTGGCCAAGGATGGCACTTAAAAACTTTACATATAGACATCACTTTCAGTAGATGAGATATTACTACTTAGGTATGGGAACTGGTCTACTGATTTCTAAAACTGTCCATTTCTTTTATCGATACTCTGTATAGCCCCAGAGTCCACCTGCACATTAATAATTTGCTATGACATAAATTCCTGTTTGATTTCTCTTTCTGTAGATGAGATATTACTACCTAGGTATATGAACTGGTCTACTGATTTCTAAAACTGTCCATTTCTTTTATCGATACTCTGTATAGCCCCAGAGTCCACCTGCACATTAATAATTTGCTATGACATAAATTCCTGTTTGATTTTGATTTACACAATACACCATTTGACATGTCGAGACAGATTCAATCAATATGTGAAATATAATAATCCAGAAAAGGAAATGTAATTAATGTCAGATGTAAATCATTTACAACGCCATTATTAATAAAAGTTCAGCTTAGAAATATTTTTAAAAAAAAACAACAACAACAATAACATATTCTTCCATCGGCTAAAAATGGTGGATTGATTCACTCGTTGACCTTTTGTAGGATTACGTTTGCTTTTTTTTTTTTATTTTATTCTTTTTCTCTTCTATAAATTTTACTCGTATTTATTCTATGCGCACACAGTAAGGATGACGTCACAAAGTTAAAAAAACAGAAACAACTCAACTGAACTTTGACTTAAAAGAATATTGGATCAGACATTTCTTCTTTTTCTTTAATTATGATATTTCAAACTAACTTACGAGAACACTATCTCACAAGATCTTACGCCATTTTGCGAGATTCAATATTATATCAGATCTGCCACATTCTTACAGGATCTGCCACCATCTTATGAAATGTAACATCATCTCACTGTAACGATGTCACAGGGCCGTGAAAGGCTTAAGTCGTCTAGTAGTAGGGCCGGTTAGCTGGTGGGTCACACACAAGTAAAGGCATTCACATAGACATTCACAAAATAAATAAATAAAAATAGCCCACCAAAAACCAACGTACGAAAAAATAGTGTGTGACAGAGTCATAATGTTTTTTTTTTATTTCTCGTTTGCTCCTTTGGGGTTTTCAGAGAGGAAGAATAGGTCACATTTTTCTGTTATGAATTCTATTCCTTACCCGTATCTCGGGACTCACAGTCAGTCAATACAAACCCACGGCGGGTCCTGAAAAACGACAAAAAGAGCGAAAAGAGAAAGAGTTCCCTCACTTCCGTTTGTGGTCCCGAGTTGGGGAAGGGGCATATCCGTTTCCGCTCTTTTGCAGAAAATTTGTGACTTTCGTTTTTTCTTTAATCTAGTTCAGGGGCCATTGACTGGTCACTGGTAAACATACATTGTATAACACATGAATTTTGAGGTGCATATGTATTTGTGCATAAATCAGTTTACATTGATACCCTCTTTGAAACATGTGTTTGAAGGTGCATCTCTATTTATGCAAGAATGCGGCTTATTTGACGATCTCTAGGACACATGCATTTTGAAGTGCATCTTTATTTGTGAAAGAACGTGACGGATTTTTATTCAGTGTATCATTTATGTATTTTAAGATGCATCTTTATTTCTGAAAGAATGTGGTTTATTTGATGCTCTCTGTGATATTTTTGACATATGCATTTCATGGTGCATCTGTGTTTATGCAATAGTGTGGTGTATTTATGACATTTTTGAATATGGCTAATTTGACGCTCTCTATGATACATGCATTCTGAAGTTGCATCTCTCTATTTGTGCAAAAATGAGAATTATTTTATACTGTGCATCATTTCTGAATTCGGTTGCGCATCTCTTTTTCTGTAAGAATGCAGATTACACTGGTTTACAAAGAAATTGAAGCAAGCACAAAAATAGCTGTTTTAACCTAATTTGGGGGTGCTAAATTCAGATTTGAAATATGTTTTTACTCATCACCTCTAGTTTTTTTAGATATGCATACTGTACATTTTGTACACATATTGTACATAAAAGCGTATATGCATTCAGGGTTAATTTCTAATATTATGTCACTTCTTTTTTAGTTATTATGCAGGAAACTGAGAGCATGGGAAGCATTTAAGTCAGTCTGTAGTGGCTTCCTTGGTAACACACGCGTACCAAATTAGCAAGCCTGTATTGAGAAGTTGCTAAAGACTTATGAGGATATGGAATGCCGAATGTCACACAAAATTAATTTTCTCCATTTCCACCTCAACTTCTTCTCTCCAAACCTTGGAGCAGTGAGTGATGAGCACGGAGAAAGATTCCATCAAGACATTACGAAGAATGAGAGCAACTACCAAGATAAGTGGAACCCTGGCATGATGGGCGACTTCTGTTGGATGCTCTTGCGTGACATCCCAGAGGCAAAATACAGCAGATCATCTAAAAAAACACACTTCTAAGTGTCTGCGGTACTATGAACTGAGTACATTGTGTCATCCAAGTATATTCATTCCGTCAATGTTCTTTATCTATCCTGTTTTATCTGTAATAAGCTGCTGCAACTATTGAAATAAGCACGTATATACTCTGTATATACTAAAATGAGACTATTTAAAAGACAGAAAACTAGAGGTGATAGAGCAGAACTGTTTATAAATTTGAATTCAGCACACCCAAATTAGTAAAAAACACCTATTCACATTCTTGCCTCAGACAAAAAATATTTTTTTGTAAACCAGTGTTATTTGACGCTCTTTGTGACATGGATTTTCAGGTGCATCTATACTTTTAAAGAATGTGGCTAATTTGACGCTCTCTATGGCACATGCATTTTAACGTGCATACCTTATTAATTCAATAATGTTTTATTTCATGTAAATATTATTATTTCAAGATATGGACTACGCACTGCAACACTTCCCATATTTCTTCTTCTTCTTCTTCTTCTTCTTCTTCTTCTTCTTCTTCTTCTTCTTCTTCTTCTTCTTCTTCTTCTTCTTCTTCTTGCATTTACTTTCTTCATGCACCTCTCCATCCCTTCTCCTCCTCCTCTCTTTCTGTCTCTGTCTTATCTTTCTATCTTCTCTTATCTTCTTTCCTATCTAATGCAACTGCAACTCATCAATGTGTTGGATCCAGTACCAGTTACGTTCATCCGCGACATGCACTCTATACTGCTGCCCTTGTGTCAAACTACGTTCAGCTATGTATACGCTCAAAGTGAAACTAGCTCATTAGTAACATAGTCTTGCAGAACCATTTACATTGAGTCGTGATTTCGATCCTCGCAAAAATTTCCGCTTAATTTCCGCCTAATTTTCTAAGATGCTGCATATAGTGTAATGGTTTACGAGCTAATCTAGAAGAGCATTCTGATAATGTGTTTGATTCACGCTTAGTTCTTCTTTAACTACTGGCCTTATTCTACGCTAAACAAAGTTTTACTAAATGACTACTCGACTTCCTCACTTCTCAGCAAGCGCTACTACCTGCGCCTCCAGTGACCGACTTCCAATCCATAATACCAATGAAATGGACGCACTGTAATGTTGGAGTTTTAAATTCATTTTCTTTTCTTTTTTTTCTTTCTTTTTTTTTTTTTTTTTTTGAATTTCCTTTTTTGGGCATCGTTAATGAAAATATCACAGCAACAAAGAAGAATGAGCTTTTAAAAAATGTAATGAAATAACCGGAATGTAGAACATAGAAAAAATGAAATTGGTAAATCGATAATTAGATTATTTCCTTTTTTCTGTTAATGCGCCTTGTAGGACTACTATTATAGGACAACTAATGCGGCAACTACTACTACTACTACTACTACTACTACTACTACTACTACTAATAATAGTAATATCTTGTAGGACTACTATAACTTAATGCTGCAACTACTACTACTACTACTACTACTACTACTAACTAATAATAATATCTTGTAGGACTATTAAAACTAATGCTGCAACTACTACTACTACTATAATAATACTTGTAGGACTATTATTACAACTAATGCTAACTACTACTACTACTATTAATAATAATAATAACTATTATTACAACTAATGCTACTACTACTACTACTACTACTAATAATAATAATAATAATAATAATAAAACTACATCTTGTAATCGTAGTGGTATTACCTGCTATGGTCCAAACATGGGTCAAATAGTAAAAAAAATGTGTTCAAAATTGAGTTAGAATTTAAATGAGAAATTAATTAACCATGAATTGAACAAAACGTATTGGGCATAAAATAACCCATGCCGTATATTCCAACGAATCAAACCAAACAGCTTGTAAGAAGTCGCCTGATTGATTGATTGTTTAATTGATTCATTGATTGATTCATTGTTAAATTTTAACGATATGTCAATTTGTTTAGGGGTATATTATGCCTAGACGTTAGGGAATGTTTTTCACAAAAGTTAATTTGGTCATCAAAATCTTTGTGTAATTAATTAAAACAAAGAGCACACAACACACACACACACACACACACACACACACACACACACACACATATATATATATTATATATATATATATATATATATAATATCATGAGATTTGATAATTTGCTTTAGAAGCATTGTTGAGTAAAGTACATTATTATTTATATCGTATAAAATTCGATAATTATTGAAAATAACCATGACAAGCGAACTCGGCAAATAACACGCGCCACATAGAACATCGTACAGCTGTTTCAACTTAATAAAGCTGAAACAGCTGTACGATGTTCTACGTTATTTGCCGAGTTCGCTTGTCATGATTATTTTAAATAATTATCGAATTTTATACGATATACGCATTGTAATTGCCTTCAAGCAAAAAATATAAATAATATATATATATATGTGTGTGTGTGTGTGTATGTGTGTGTGTGTGTGTGTGTGTGTGTATGTAAGTGGTTTGAGAAACGCATTGACGAGAAACTCTCAGCAACCAAGTACTGTTGAATTTTTGAATACGCTACCCTAACTTAGATATACATGCTCTATCCAAGATATTGAGCAATATTTATTCATAAATAGAGCACATAATATCAAAATTAATATATATATATATATATGTGTGTGTGTGTGTGTTCGTAGATATATGTGTGTATGTGTGGCAAGGGAGCTATTTTAAAGAAAATTGACTTTTCATACTTTGCTCATGTATTTATTCATAATATATAGATTCAGTTTAGTCTCATACCCAGGATACAAATTTGGTAAAGGGTTCTCACCCCTCCGCAAGAAATAGAGTCAGATTATTGGAAACCCCATAGTCTGCTTTGTTACTAAGGTAATTCCATCGACTTATCTGACGCCAATTTTTCAGTATTTAAGCGTTTGAAAAAATCTAGGATTTGAATGCCAATTTTAAAAGTAGATATACTTCTACTTTAAAAAGAATTGTGCGACAAGATCTTCTCGAGCCTCATTCCAATCCATCCGACCTTGTGCCACGTTCATTTCAGCTCAATAAATATCAAGACCCTGTACTATCAAACATTAATCACCTGGAAGGACAGGATCACTAACACATCAGTTCTAGAGAGAGCCCAACTCCCCAGCTTGTGTTCTCTACTGAGAAAACGTCATCTCCGATGGCTGGGTCATATCCGTCGGATGGATAATGGACGAATCCCGAAAGACATCCTCTATGCAGATCTTTCGTCTGGTAAGAGACAGATTGGTCACCCCCAGCTGCGTTTCAAGGATGTCTTCAAAAATGATCTCAGGTGCTTTGGCATTGCCCCTTCCAGCTGGGAAAATTTGGCTCAGGAGCGCCCTCGGTGGCGGCAGGCTCTCCGTAGAGGACTGTTCATGTCTGAAGTCATCCTGACGCAACACCATGAAGCTAAGAGGTCCAGAAGAAAGCAGCGACAATAAAGCACCGGCACATCAACATCTTCAGGGACAGCCTCCAAATGCGACATCTGTGGTCAAGAATGTTTTTCAAAACATTGGACTTCACAGTCACAGGAAGCGCCATAACTCCACGGACACAAAAACTTTGTTTTAGTCTTCCAAGACTGAAAAGCCAATATGTACTATTAATTGTACTACTATTCATGTTTTTCAAACCAGTGGATGGATTTTCAGCGGAGCCTGAGTGAGAGCAAGTCTCTTCTTGTTTCCAGGATTCATCTGGGTATTTAGCCGATCCTAACAATGCTGGTGTCTGGATGACCTCGATCCTTCTTCTGGTTTCTCTTTCCTCCGGTCTGTTTTTGAAAAACTTGGGGACCGTTCCAAATGCACCAACTGCAATTGATATCACCTTCACCTACATATTCCACCATTTCATTCAGTTCTTTTGCAAGGTTCAAGTTCTCTATATCTTTTTATCTTTCATTTTTACAGGAGAAGACAAGACAGGGTGGGAAATGTCAGCAACGAAGCGGCAAAATGCACTAGATAATAAGTTTTTTTTTTCTTGTTAATTAACACTAGGTTGGTTATCGGGCCAAGATTAGGTTGGTTGATTGGTTGGATATTTACGGCATGTCGACACTTGTTGGTCATTTTATGCCAAAGACGTTTTATTTATACATTCTTGATAGGTATTCAACAGTTTTAAACTCATTTTTAAGCACATACTTTAAAGGCATTTTTTTCCTTTAGAAAACAGATGGGACCTTAATTGGTACTATCACTCCGAGTCAGAGTAGACCTGGGAGTAATGGCGATAGGGCGTACTCCACACTTCCCAAGCTCAGAATTTGAAACATTATAATTAGTTGCAGTTAAAAGGATAATGTGATCTGTTTATATTACAAATCACAGCGTATTTTTGCGTCTTATTCTATAGGATGGAGGCTTGTTTGTGCAAATATCATTTGGTAGAATGGTCAAAATTAATCACCCTTCCCACCAAATTGGAAATTATTATTATTATTATTATTATTATTATTATTATTATTAGTTTTTCACACCTGCCGTAGGTGGTAGTTTACTAGAGCTGAGCGACAGCAAGTCTCCTCAGGTCACCGGGACTATTCTGAGTATTCTTGTCGATCTTAACAGTGCTATAATTTGGATGGTCTCGATTCATCCTCTGATTTCCAGTTCACCCAAATTCTTTTCCAGACCTTTGGGGACCGTTCAAGGACACTAATGACAATTGTACGACCTTCATGTTCATGTTCCATCGTTTCCTCAGTTCTCTGGCAAGGTCTAAGTATTTGTCTATCTTTTCGCTCTCTTTCATTTTTACTCGGTGGTCGGCTGGGACGGTAAAATCCACGAGATGACAGGTTGTCTTCTTCTTGTCAATCAATTCTAGGTCCGGTCTTCTGGCTGGGATTAGGTGATCCATCTGTACCGAGAAGTCTCAGAGAATTGTGTGGCTCTCATTTTCCAGGACATATTCAGGTTTGTGCATATACCATTTAGTTGTATGGTAAAATTGAATTTCTTGCACAATTCCCAGTGGATTATCTTTCGAGCCGTGTCGTGCCTAGTCTTGTACTCTCTTTGTGCTAGTTTGCTGCATTCACTTATTATATGATTGACCGTTTCGTCTCTGTCTCAACACATTCTGCACTTTCTATTTTGCTGCGTCTTATCTATTTTTGTCTTTATATAGTTTGTTCTAATGGCATTGTCTTGTGCTGCGATTATAAGGGATTCGGTTTCTCTCTTGAGGTTTCCTTTTCTTAGCCATGTCCATATTATTATTATTATTATTATTATTATTATTATTATTATAAATCTAAGTGGGTCAGCATCAAACATTCTAAAAAAAATGTACTTTAGTTGAAGGGCAAAGCTCTTGAAATTAAAATGATGGAGACACTACACGTCGCACTCAGCAGTTTATTGAGTATCGATCCGCAACAGCTGTCACTTTATAATCCGTGCGAATTTGACAAGTTATCACAATTGCCAGAGAATCAATAATACAAAGGAAAGAAAGAAAAAGCCAGAGAGAGAGAGAGAGAGAGAGAGAGAGAGAGAGAGAGAGAGAGAGAGAGAGAGAGAGAGTGGAGGTGGACGGAGAGTAGGGTGGAGAGAGTGAAAGTAAAAGGAAAAAGCAAGAAGAAATAGGAGTAAAGAAACCTTTTAAAAAGTACCTATCACCAGATAAAAATGAGAAAGAGAGAGAGAGAGAGAGAGAGAGAGAGAGAGAGAGAGAGAGAGAGAGAGAGAGAGAGAGAGAGAGAGAAGAGAGAGAGAGAGAGAGAGAGAGAGAGAGAGAGAGAGAGAGAGTGGGTGAGAGAAAGAGAGGGAGAGAGAGAGAGAGAGAGAGAGAGAGAGAGATATGAAGAGAAAAATATGAGAAGAAAACATGTTTACAAAAAACACTTATCAAGATAAAAAGGCTGTAATTGAAGGTGGGAAATCCTTGGTTGACAAACAAAAACTACTACTACTACTACTACTACTACTACTACTACTAATAATAATAATAATAATATAATAATAATGTAGAATAGTAAGTGTAGGCTATGTGGTGATAAAGATGACAAAGTTAATCAATAAGTGAATGCAGTAAACTAGAACAAAAGGAACATGAATGGGGAAGGTGATCAACTAGGAATTGTGCAAGAAGTGAACTTAACTCTACGAAATATCAAATAGTCATTATTAGCCAAATTCAGTGCTGGACTTGTCTATAAGTTAAATGAGCCATAGCTTAGAGACACACAACATCGGTGCCTTATTTAGTTGGGTTTTACGGCGTGCCAACCCATTGGGTTATTTTAAGCCGAAGAAGTTTTTGTTTTATTCCTTCTTTGTGATATATCATATTATAATGGATATTGTGTGTTTGACTGTCTGCAAATGAAACTATATTACTAGTCAAGACAAAATTCTCTTTTTTATTTACGTCATATTATCCATTATTTTATTTTTTATTTAAACCCCAATTATTAATAAAATTGTTTTACATTATTAATAACGTTGGACGGTGAGAAAACAGTTCGGCACCTCATCAGATCCTACTAATAATCAAAATAAAAGTCTAAATAAACATATTCGATACGTGATGATAACAAGACAAAACAATGAACTCCTAGGCTTTTAAAACGAAAAAAAGAAAAGAAAATGGCGTCCAAAATATCCTGATTTGGCGCCATTTTAAAAAGATTATTTCGATAGAATGAATAAGTTAAAATTTGTTAAATATTAAAAGAAAAAAATTACAAGCGCACACAAAGAACACCAGGAAATTAAAAAAAGATATTCGCGGAAGCTGATAAATTGAATAATGTTTACGAAATAGATAAAAAGAAATTCCCCAAAACAAATGAACGAATTAGTATATATATATATATATATATATATATATATATATATATATATCTCAACATATTATATATATCAACATAATATATATATATATATATATATATATATATATCAATCAATATATATATATATATATATATCATATATATATATATAATATATATATATATATATATATATATATATATATATATATATATATATATATATATATATATATATATATATATATATATATATATATATATATATATATATATATATATATATATATATATATAATCTCTCATCACCTCCTGGTTTACATTAATAAAGATAACCAACATTTTCCATTAATTATAACTTTTTGAATTTTTAAATTCTATAATTCGTTAATCTTTTCAATCTTCTTTTAATCATATTAAAATGTTATGTATATATATATATATATATATATATATATATATATATATATATATATATATATATATATATATATATATATATATATTCTGTATGACATAGTTTAAATGACTTCGAAACACACTAGTGTTTTTATACAGGAATTCAGACAGATACAGACGTAAATTCGATACATATTATTTATATGATTGGTGTTAACCCATTTAGGATGGCGAGTGATATCTTTGATCTTTGTTTGAATTTTAAGTCTCTTCTATGTTTTCATCCTTATTTTACTATGCTTAAAATAGTACAGTATATATATATATATATATATATATATATATATATATATATGTGTGTGTGTGTGTGTGTGTGTGTGTGTGTGTGTGTGTGTGTATTTGTGTGTGTGTGTACGCGTATATGAACATATACGCACTATTTTCCCTATAACGTGGAAAAATACGAAGATTAGGCTCACAAAAAACATACATATATAAATGAATTTTTAGAAAACAAACAGTAGAAGTAGGGATTAGTAGTAGGAGGGGCTCACAGGTTTCGTTTAAACAAACAGTAGCAGTAGGAATTAGTTCGAGAGGGGCTCACAAATTTATAAGAATGTATGGGGTATGGTAGGAGGAGAATTGGCATATATATAAAGTATATATATAAAAGTAGTATATATATTTAGTAAATGAAGAAACTCTAAACTTGCTTCATTACAATAATTTATTTCAACCGTATTAATACGGCATCTTCAGGTAATCACAAGAACATGACTCTTAGAGTAAGAGTCATGTTCTTGTGATTACCTGAAGATGCCGTATTAATACGGTTGAAATAAATTATTGTAATGAAGCAAGTTTAGAGTTTTTCTTCATTTACTAAATATCTTGCTCTGTCCTTCTACTCACTGGTATTAGGTACATTGAGCTCTCCTTATGGTATACCTGCATCAGCTTGGTTAAACCACACATGGAAAGACCCTAACTACGGAAAAAAACTATATATATATATATATATATATATATGCATACATAAATATTTTTTTCATCAAAATATTATGATTATATATCCAATTATCTTTAGTGGGTCTAAATTTCATCGAGCTTGAGGCCTCAGCAGGTGAAAGTCCGGTGTTGGGAAAATGATCTTTTGAAACATTTGTAACACTCTGAGGATTATCAGAAATAGAAACCAATGGACAAATCCAAAAAAAGATTATATGAATAGATTGCATAGAATACTTGATGAAAGTACATTAGTTATTATTCAGTTCGACACAAAAATGATATTACTCACAGATACTGTCGTAAACACAAAAAATATAGCTCCCAATCACTGTCGTAAACAAAAATTATATCCTCCACTGACACACACATATATATATATATATATATATATATATATATTTATTTTATATATATATATATATATATATATATATATATATGTGTGTGTGTGTGTGTGTGTGTGTGTGTAAAAATGGAAATTGGAAATGAATCCGACAATATGAGGAAGAATGAATAAAGAAAAGATAGAACAGAATAGATAATAAAAGATGAATTTAATCAATATCACTTACACATGTGTTTCGGTCAGTTCATCTGTGTGAAAAATATTCCGCACACAGAGAAGATTCGAACTCCATCATTTTATTTTGAATGAATAAAATAAAATTTCACTCTGATGAAGGTCGAATCTTCTCTGTGTGCGGAATATTTTAAACGCAACGCTCCCCTATTTAAGGGATGGAGCACTATATGGCGGCCTTTACATACATAGGGATGCGTGTATTAAAAACAGTTAAAATCTCCTTGGCATTCTGTAGGTGACTATAGCCTAGTGGTTAAGGCGTCTGTGATGCTGAACGGATCGGATTTCAATCCCGGCTGTAGGTAGCTTACAAATGTCTAGCCACACAGAGGAGACTTGATAAGTCGAAACACGTGTCTGTGGATGACTATATATATATATATATATATATAATACCTTAAACCTAACAACCCTCCTACAATAGACTATCCTAACTGAACAAACCACAATAAATGAATAAAAGATAAACTTCCAAATGAATAAAACGCGCACCAAACAATCAATCAGTACAATGAGCAATCCTCTTGGGGACGACCAATCAAACGAATGAAAGCCCTTGGGTAAAAAAAAATATGGGTCATTTTTCCTACCATCTGCTTCCTGATGTACAAAAAAAGACATGATGACTTGAACGCCTACACAGGAAAATTGTAATGAAGAAATATTCCATGGTCTTAAACAACACCTCCTTAAATAATTATATATATATAAAAAGTCGACGGGGCGGCCTAAAGTCGATATCAGCCAGTCAGTGAGGGAGTCTATCCCCTTTTCAATAGCGCTAGACCAAGGAGATTATTTTTAGCAACTGAGGTGGAGCGCCACACCTACCATCAGTTCCTTACTTTACCGCACAGATCCCTGTGCTACTCATACGCTGAGTTGGCGAGGACCGGTATCGAACTAGGAACCTTGTGGTTTCTAGCTGAACGCTCTACCGACTGAGCTAACCTGGCCCATATATTAACAATGTTTCAGAAATGGTTGGATAACGAATGTATTTCCTATCGAAGTCGGATCCCGAAGTTTCATTTCCAATTCAACTGCCACATTCCTCCATCAGAAAAGAGAAAATACATAAAATTATCCAAGATAAGGCTTTAACTGCATCAGCGTGGATATGGCAATCACACAAAGTGACAACAAATTAACAAGAAACTTTCGTTGTATTAAGTTATATATATATATTATTAAAAAATTTTTTTTTAAATTCCGGTACTGATCGAGAGCGTTCTGTGTCTCGTAATTACTGATATATTCATTTCGTTTTTCTACTTACAATGTTGCTTTGATAAAGACATATTCATAATGTCGAAACAGATTTCTGTCAGCAAAAATTTTTAACATCTTATTGTTTTTTCTCTAAAACTTTCTTACATATATATATATATATAACTTTTTAAATATGTCATTTTTATGTGTTTTTATCCATTGAATTATTTTTTACTGCTTCGGCCGATAATACGGAGTATGATTTTTTTCAGACTAAATTTTAACGTAAAATCAAATTCTTTTTTCTCGAGTAATTATGGTCCTATCTTTAAAATATTTATTTGGTTAGAATGAAAATAAATTAATCTTTCTAAAAAAAAAATATTTTTGAAAGATATTGTCTGAGTGGGGTGGAATTAAAAATTCAGTGTCGGAGGGTTAAAATCAAATCAAATTTATTAAAGGATTAGAAAGAATAAACAATTTGAAATGGCAACTTAATTCTGTCCCCCTCAAAAAAAATTTTGCGCGCATCTATTAATCATTAAATAAATAATTATTTTGAATATTTTACACATACATTTTATACGAAATCGTAAGTATTTATTTATTTGTAACTTTAAGTTAACTTCTTCTAGCAAAAAAACGGTGAGAGTAAAAAAAAATAAAATTTATTAATACTATTTTTTTTAATTCTATGTATTGAAGATTTTGGTAAGTAGGCAGTGATGTAGTTCTGGTTACAGACAAATAGAGATCGAATCTCCATTATTAATATATATATATATATATATATATATATATATATATATATATATAATATATTCATTGAAAATCCTCATCAGTTCATATTATCATTCTGGTTTCAATATGGCTACTACTTACTCTAAAATCTAACTACCTCGTTAACAAGTGTATATTTATATTTATCTATTCGATTCAATGGTTTCTGAACATTCCATTAGATTATTGATTGCAAAAATCTTGAAGATTAATCGTTTCTTCCGACCCAATCCAATTAAACTCCAACTGAGATGCGGAAATTATTGGTCTACTTTTTCAAGAGATTTCCCAGAGCAGAATCGATTCGAATCCATACTGATCGAAAATTAAATCATAGATTCTAATATCCTTTCGAGATTTCTGCGATAAAACCTGGGCATTTCACCGGTATTTTACCAAATCCGTTCATTTTAATCAGTATCGTAAGAATATAATTATTTCAAATTGAGACTCAAATCGGCCATGCTATCCCTGGGCCAATCTTTTGTTTAAAAAAAAAATGAAATGAAAAAGAAAACGAATATGTGAAATCAATTTTCTCTTCTATGTTGGAATAACCAATTCCCGCTGATTTTACAAGAAAATAATTTTTTTAATAGATACCAAGTGCGAAAACTTGTCAAATTTATAATTACTAGCAAATATATACACTCACCGGATGCAAGTATTTAAGTTTTAATGCAATAAAATATCATATTAAATTAGAAAGGCTAATGAAACGAAATAAGAATGCAGTCAAAAAGATTTGAAACAAAAATATTTCATTGCTAAATTTTCTTAATTTAACTATTTAGTTAAAATAGGAAGTATAGAATAAAATTATTTCATCAACAAAAACCTACATCAATCAGGTTTGTGCAGAAAATGTGCAGGGACAATGACCTACAGGAAGGGATAGCGAGTGAGCGAGCTATATATATATATATATATATATATATATATATATATATATATATATATATACTTTAAGAGAAAGGAAATGAATCAGACGGTATAAGTATAGATAAAAGGATATGAAAACACAGAATGCTGTTAAAATGAAAATATATCATGTCATATTCATAGCTAATATTGAACAATATTTCGATTTATAAAAATCATCTTCAGAACTTGTTTTTACTCCGGACTCCGGACTTACTTTTTTAGCTCCTCTCTCGATGAATCCGGAGTAAAAACAAGCTCTGAAGATGATTTTTATAAATCGAAATATTGTTCAATATTAGCTATGAATATGATATAAAATATTTTCATTTTAACAGCAAGAAATTCACTTTATATATATATATATATATATATATATATATATATATATATATATATACATATGTATATATATATATGTATATATATATATATATATATATATATATGTAATGTATATATATATATATAATATATATATATATATGTGTATATATGTATATGTATATATATATATACGCGCGCGCGTGTGTGGAAAGAGAGAGAGAGGCCGGGATTAGGTGATCCGTCTGTACCTCGAGGTACCAGAGAGTTTGATGCATCTCGTTCTCTTGGACAGGTTTAGGTTTGTGCATGTACCTTTTGGTTGTATAGTGAAAAGTGAATTTCTTGCACAGTTCCCAGGGAATCACCTTTCCCACAGAGTCGTGCCTAGTCTTGTATTCTCTTTGTGCTAGTTTGCTGCATTCGCTTATAATGTGATTTACTGTTTCGTCTCTATTTCCACAAATTCTGCACTTGCTATTCTGCTGCGTCTTATCTATTTTTGCCTTTATATAGTTTGTTCTAATGGCATTGTGTTTAACATCAGCGTTAGTTGGTGGCTTTTCACTGGATTCTGCGAGACAACATGTCTCCTCAGCTTTCCAGGACTCTCCTGAGTATTCTTGCCGATTTCAAGAATGCTGTTCTCTGGACGGTCTCAATGCTTCCTCTTATTTCTAGTTCCTCTAATCGCTTTTCTAAGCTTTTGAGAACCGTTCCAAGTGCAGCAACTACAATTGGTATCATTTTGACCCTTATATTCCACAGCTTTTTCAATTCTCTGGCAAGGTCCAGATATTTGTCTATATGAATTGTGAACACACCCTGTAGCTAGAATTTAAATTGAGGTCTGTCGATTTAGAATCAGGGAGTCCATGGAAAATTGCCGGGGACTGTTGGTTACCCTTGACCCTTAGAGGCGCGGATTTCACGTGCCATGACAGACACGTGATAGTTAGTTTAGATCAGATTCGAGTAAGCAATTTTAAAAATTGTTTTTTCTCTCGACCTTTTTTTTTTACAGTAACTAGAAGTTAACTAAAAAGTTTACAAATAAATAAATACCAACGATTTTGTGGAAAATTGACGTGGAAAATATTCAAAATAATTGTTTGATTATTACATGCATACAACATTTTAATATCAGTTTTCATTTCAAATTGTTTTATTATTTTTTTTACTCCTTTAATAACTATGAGGATTTGTCTTATTTATGATACGAACTCTCTGACATTGAATTTTTAACTCCCACCCTCTCAGGCAATGTCTTTCAAAAAATAATTTTTACGACGCTCAGAGGGTGTTTTCTGTTGCTAGTATATATAACACAGGTCTTGTTCCAGACTGAGCTTTGTAAATTACTATCGTAAATGACTATTTATTAGTGTTATTTATTATTTATTATTTAGCCGCTGTAGAACAACGTTGTATAATCTTTGCAAAATAAAACATAACTTGTATATAGTAATTGAATATTTAGATATCGTCATAAAAAATTACTTCCTTCCTCTTGGTATAAATGCTCTTTAAAAAGAGATGAAATAGAATTTATTTCCTCTCTTGATTCTTGTCGTTCTCATGAAAGATCAACGAAGTCTGTACTTCCGTTCATTGCTTAGAAATAAACATCAAAAGACGTTTAAAGAAATACGAGGTTGAGTCAAAAGTTTTGCACTATTTTGCTATTCAAATAAAATTCAAATAAAAATAATAACAAACTCCCATGAGCCTTCACTGGAAGAACCCTCCGAGCATGTGCGGGAAAAAAGACCCACTTCCGACCCCTCAGAGAATCTCTGGACCATTCGAGTTTAGGCCTTAACTGGGGCAAGACACTACTACTGGCCAGGGAGAAATTTCCTTGTCACGTGGTGGCTATGAACCGCAGTCTGTACCTCCGTTTATTGCTTAGAAATAACCATCAAAAGACTTTTACAGAAATACGAGGTTGAGTCAAAAGTTTTGCACTATTTTGCTCCGTGCTAGTTTATGACAAGTGTATTACGCAAAGGGATTTAAATGAAATTCAAATAAAATTCAAATAAAAAATAACAAACTCTCATGTGCCTTCACTGGAAGAACCCCCCGAGCATGTGCGGGAAAAAAGACCCACTTCTAACCCCTCAGAGAATCTCTGCGCCATTCGAGTTTAGGCCTTAACTGGGGCAAGACACTATTACGGACCAGGAAAAAAATATCCTTGCCATCTGGAGTCTATGACCCGCGAATAAAGCCTAAATCATAAAACTATCTTTCGTATTTGTCTCTTTCTTTTTCTCTCCTTGGATTCCTTCTTTTTCAGCGCGACCAACAAATAAGATGGGGTGAAAAAGCAAACCCTAGAAACACTCACCAAGAATAACAAGCTACCTTTTAAACCTAAAACGTTAAACCTCTTGCCACCCAACATAATTGAGCGTAGCTGTTCAAGCCCTGACAAGTATCCGCTGTGCTTAGTTTTAGCGCGGTAGTGTTACATAATAAAGAGTCATAGTGAAGTGTAGCCAGGATTTGAATTTAGACGTCAACTTATAGAAAATCACCAGGAAGTCACGTGAAACGGCCAACTCATGGGAAGGTTAGTTAGAATTACTAGTACAAAATAAAAAAACAACCTCCGGGCGATGTAAAAATAGATTTTTGAAACATATTGCCTGAGGGGTGGGAGTAAAAAATTCAATGTCAGTGAGTTTGTACCCTAAGTAAAATCATCAAATTCATTAAAGTATTAAAAAATAAAACAATTTGAAATGTAAACTTTAAATATGTATTAAAATAAACAAACTATATATAGATATATAATACCAGTCATGTATTTATTAAAGCTTGTTTTAAAAAAACAATGAGGACTGTCTAATGTTGCATGTTCAAATTTTGAGTGTATTTATTCTATTTGTTATGACGAATTTGGGTAATGTGACGTAAGCAGTGACGTAATTTTTGTTACAGACAAAAAACCGGAAGCGAATCTCCATTACTAATAGATTGAGAATCAAGCAAGCAGCCGTAGTTGTCAGACGCATATAGCGGTATGTGCAGCTTGTCTCTCTCGCGTGCGTGAGTTGTGGTTATCGAGGAAATAAAGTTATGTGTACACCAAAAAGAATATATCCCCATGTTTCTAATTTATAAGAACTAAGATGGAACGCTGAAATATACAACACCCGATAAGAAGATGTCCCCAGCTTGAACAGAACTTGACATGGCCAGCGATGAAGAGAAGACTAGATAAACTGCATCAGCTGAAAGTAATAAGAGATTATCTAACAATATCAGTACAATTCTAATATTTCTTTGGTTGTTCCTTGGTGTTCCTTAGTGTTGGGTAAAATCCTTTGTTTGTTCCTTGGTGTCCCTTAGTGTTGGGTAGACAACTTTCGTTCTTCTTTGGTGTCCCTTAGTGTTGGGTAGAATCCTTTGGTTTTTCCTTGATGTCCCTTAGTGTTGGGTAGACTCCTTTCGTTCTTCCTTTGTGTCCCTTAATGTTGGGTAAAATCCTTTGGTTGAGCAACGTCCTTGGTTGCAGGCCCGTTCGTCAATGGCGCATACGTGCAAATGAACGGCTTTCAAGATCGGTGATTAAATAGTTAACTAACCACGTATTCAAGCTGTTGGTTGGCTGGTTTTAAGCCAGGTACCCACACCGAGTCTATAAGTTTAAGTGGTGGACCCCAGCACACCTTATATTACAAAATATTCCAACACCTTTGTATATACTAATCGATCTACCCGCACTTTGCTGCGACATTAATTTTCAATATCGGGTTTTAATCCGCAATCATAACAAAAGAAAATATAAATAAACAAAGAATAAATAAATAAATAAATAGATAAATAAACCGAGTCTGATTGTCTTCGATTTTTGACTTTTGTATGGAAATGCCCACTCCCCAAGAGAACCGCCAAAAGTTCAATGTTCCTCATTTGTTGAGCAGTTCATCATTTCATATATTTTTAATCGATCGGCCTTTCGATACCTTTGATCTAACGAGACCTCAACAAAATACAAATATTAACACAGCTTTTCCTGCAGTCTTTCTTTCTTTTCTAATTAATTTATTCTTCGCTCTCTTTTTCTTTCTTTTATTATTATTATTTTTTTGTTTACTGTATTTTCCCCTTTCACTCATTCCGAACGAAAATGACATTACTCTTCCCGCCTTTTATTATTTTCCCGCCAATATGGCTATCTTTTATTTATTTTTCTTTCGCTTTGGTGCATTAAACACTATGTGCCAGCGCCATCTTTTTTTTTTGTTGCTACAAACCTTTATTCAGCGTCCTATTTTAGATTCCACCACCCATTGATGAGATTGTCAATATTAATGTTCCTCTTTTTGCCTCGGTCGATAATGTACGCATTATTTATGTTTAATACATCATTTTTTTTATTTTTGTGTCAGTTTCGTTTCGCTCAGTCGATTCGTGTCAAGAATCTGGTTTTTAAATAAACCACTTTGATCACAACCGTAAATCAGTGACTAGTGATTGGCAAGGTTCGATTCCTTTTATTTATTTTATTTCTATTAAACTAGCAGTTGCCGATTTGGCACAAGTGTCAGCGACACACAACAGAAAGCATCACTGATTTATGTGTCCATTTTTTAAATTCAGGGTCGATTTGATTCGTCAGCGCAACGTAAAGACACACATTGTGACGGACACACACTAATCACCATCCTATTACTCTTCAATTTCTTGGCTTACGGTGAAACTTTTGCTTTTGAACAAAAGACATTTCATTTCTCTGAACTTTTGAGATGAGACTTGATAATTAGTATTATTTTGATTATTCGGACTATTGCCTTCATCTTTATCGTCATCTGTACAAAGTTTCGGCCGATGTGCCCTCTGGCCTTCTTCTGCAGGTTCAATCCTGGTCAGGGGCAACAGTAACATAGAATAATATTTAACATAGCTTAACACCTGTACCGCAGCTATGGTTAGCGGAATGAGAACAGGGTACCCCCAATATATATCTATAACCATATTAAAAAAAAAATGTATGTATGTTTGTTTGTACAACGATCGAGCGTACGTCTTTTTATAAAGGAAAATTGGTGAAGACCAGCAAAGACCAAAGTTTAATAAAATCCACACCCTACTTTTGTCGGAAAAGGGTTTTAAAAACTGTTACTCCTTTTTTCCCATTAGAAGAGCTGAATCAAGATATAATCAAAAGGAAGATTATGTAAGTACTTATGTATATCTGTATGTTTATTTGTACAATGACCAAGCACACGTCTTTTCATAAAGGAAAATTGGTGGAGACCAGCAAAGACCAAAGTTTAATAAAATCTACACCATATTTTTTGTTAGAAAGGGGATTTAAAAAACCCTTTTACCCGTTATTTTACATAAGAAAAACTAAATAAAAATATAAGGGAACAAATCAATGATATATTGAAAAAAAATTTCAAAACCGATTAAAAAAACAAATTAATAAATTATCAAATATAATAAAAAGTAAATAAAAGAAAACTAAAAGAAAAATACAAACAAGAAGAATAAGAAAAATAATCTTAAAAACAAGAATATATATTGGAATATTTTGGCTTTATAAGGTGTGCTGGAGACCACCATGTAATTTTATAGACTATTCGTGGCCGCGTGGATTCAATTGACCAATCAAGATGCTTGAATACGTGGTTGGTTAACTATTCAATAGCTTTCATGGAAAGGCGTTCAGTTGCTCGTGCTTAACACGGACGAACGGATCAACAACACAAGGATTTTGTTTAACACTACTTAAGACAGCACATAGCATTCTTATGTAACTCCCATTTTAATTATTCTCTAGTTGCTTTGTTAGGGTCCAACTGGTGCAGCCGTACAGTAGATGTACAAGCACGGCTTTAAGAATTACCGCTTTTACCGGTCAGTGAGATCAGACTACCATATGTTCAAAAATTGTCGGCAAAAAGCCATATCAAATAAACACATTGTTTATTTACTCACTCTCATACTGTCGTGTAGCAAGTCAATAAAAAGTGGAATATAAATAAGTTCAAAACATACGAAGAATCTGGGAATGGCCAGCTGGTATAGTGGTTAGAATCTCCGCCTGTCAGCTTGGCAGTCGAGATTTCGAGTCACACACGGAGCAGTCTCCCATGTCTATAACCTTGCTGATGAGACCTAATAGGTCGAAATATACATTCAGGGATTGACATTTTCTTGATTTGTTTAGCCTTATATTTGAACATATATGCCCGCCTAAAATTCATTAATTATTAACTAATTAATTTTCAAAATTAGGTATGACTTCAATTAAGCACATATTCTCCCAAAATTGTCGGCTAAAAGCCATATCAAATAAACACATTGTTTATTTACTTACTCTCATATATATATATATATATATATATATATATACATTTTCTAAACTTTGTCTTTATATATATATATATATATATATATATATATATAATATATAAGACAAAGTTTAGAAAATGTATTGCATAGGTGGTTCAGATTGTACTGATGAAGGTTTGTATTAAAAGAAAGAATGAAAGATATAAAAGTACCCCCATATATATATATATATATATATTATATATATATATATATGAGGAGTGAAAGATTGAATAAATCCAACAAAATGTGATTGAAAATAGAGGAAAAAGTGTATATAGCAAAGCTTTGCTAAATACCGAGGCGAAATATCAATTGAATTTAGTTGCTGTGTTGTTATATCCACTTTTCTTTCTATTTTCAGCCACATATCTATATATTGAGAGAGAGAGAGAGAGAGAGAGAGAGAGAGAGAGAGAGAGAGAGAGAGAGAGAGAGAGAGAGAGAGAGAGAGAAATACATTATATTTATATTTAGGCAGTTTTTTTTTGATCACATAATTTCAATGCTGTAAATTTTGGTATTAAATAATGCCTAATAGTATGCGTTTTGATTGTATCATGTTCCACTAGAAATAATAATGTCCTCGTATCTTTTAGTCGAAAGTTAACTTTTATAAATAGTTGGTTGGGGGATACTGCGTATCCTGTCTGTCAATTCAAATTCGAGAAAGAATATCGGTTATGAAGTTTATGACTAAAAGCATTGTTCTAAACGGCTCTCAGCTATGAGGTAACTTTTAAATTTAAATTTATAAAGACTAAATGAAAAATAAAAACTGTTGTAAATTTAACAAGATGTTTTAGACCTCCAGCTGTTATACAATCTTCAATACAGATTATTCAGTCTCATTTACCAGAGGGCAATTTACGCCCCAAGTGGATTTACGCAATCATAGATTACAAACTAATCCTGAATTAGAAATACACACACTTCTATATACAACAGAGGTGCGTAGTGAAATGGTTAACGTCGTAGGAATTGGACACGGTGACCTGAGTTCAAATCCTGGACGATGTTATTTGCATTTCACATACTGCTTTTGATGACCGATAGTTGTTTGTGTTGGCGTATCTATGGTACAAGATGTACGCAAACACGCCACTTCTATTTATGAACTTTCCCAACAACAGCTGGCACTTTCGATAAAATCATCCAATGAGAGATGATGACAGAAAGCATTTAAGATCGTTTTTAACTGTTCTCCATTCGCTTGAACTGTCTGCCTGCAAGATCTATCTTTTGGATTAACACCGGAGGAAAACTTGGACTTAAATATTACAGAGGAAAACTACAAATTAGGAATAAGCAAATGGATTCCTTGAACTACAGAACAACTGAACCTCTACAATGGTGACAAGGATGCTGACAGTTTGACCATTATTTCCAGAAGGAACCGGGGACTAATGGCAATGAAGGAGTACTCCACATTCCCTAGATCTCCAGAACTAGAGCCCCAGTAGATGTAGTTTAGTCTTAAACTCAGGGCATCCATTTTTGGAGGTTGGTTGGTTGGTTTGGTCGGATTTTATGGCATGTCAACCCTTGTTGAGTTATTTCATGCATACTATTGTTGTTGGCACGTTTCCCTCCACTAAAGACGATGGCGTAGTGTCCAAAAATAAATAAATCATCTGCATCTGCTCATGTGTCTGTGCACGCCTATCTCTGAGTGACAGCTTTTGGTTTACTGACTGCACATAAACCGTGATGCTCTCTGGCTCTCTTTGCTGTCGAGGCTACTCTTCTCCCATTTCACTCCTCGTCGTGCCTTGCTTAACGTTAAGGCGCCAGGCCGCTCGATTTTCTGCATCTACCTCCACGTGTTTGTGTCAATGTGGCAAATTATATTATATGCATGTCATACAATGATATAAATATAAATAGTTATGATTATACTCAAACTTTTAGAAATGAATCAGATTTAAGTATTAAATAACCCACAAAGTGTTGATATGCCCTTAAACAAGGCAGACCAATCGTCACGAGCCATAAAATGTGATCCACGTCACAACTTACAAAAGTAAACCCTATCTAATGGTAAAAGTAAAATAATAAATCTTTAGAAAACAAAGAAAATAAAAAACAAAGAAAATAATTTACAAAAAAAAATAATACAAGTGTGGTTAAATCCTACTTAACGGACATAAATTCCACCGTCGTATGTCACCCCACCGAAAGAAAAAATACTAAAAATCAAGGAGTCAACCGAATTTAATGAAATTTTCAGTGTTGATATATTAATGAATAAAAGATATAATGCACCAGTTATTTTGTTCATAAACCTTTACAATTTTCAGGTCAATTAACTTTGAATCCCGTATGTTTGTGAATCTGTATTACGCCTCAATATACATGGTTCAAAGTTAACTGATCTGAAAAAATGTAAGAGTTTTCAAATAAAATAACTGGTGCATTATATTGTTTATTCATTAATGTATCAACACTGAAAATTTCATTAAATTCGATTAATTCCTTGATTTTTAGTATTTTGGCGGGGTGACATACGATGGTGGAATTTATGTCCGTTAAGTAGGATTTAGCCACAAATGTGTACATTGGAATATCTTGTGTCTATGTTAGTTCTGTCTTATAATAAAAAGCCGAGAAAATATGTCTACAAATGTCGCATGACTACTTTCTTCTTTTTTTAAAATATCGTCATTTTTCAGACATAATATTTCTCTTGTACATTAAAGGCTATTATCATTCACATTACGAATTCATATTTAGGAGACATCTCCACACTCGATTCACCCGCCAAAATCTAAAAATACAAGAATTAATCGAATTTAATGAAATTTCAGTGTTGATACATTAATGAATAAACAATATAATGCACCAGTTATTTTATTTGAAAACTCTTACATTTTTTCAGATCAGTTAACTTTGAACCATGTATATTGAGGCGTAATACAGATTCACAAACATACGGGATTCAAAGTTAATTGACCTGAAATTGTAAAGTTTATGAACAAAATAACTGGTGCATTATACTTTTATTCATTAATGTATCAACACTGAAAATTTCATTTAAATTCGGTTGACTCCTTGATTTTTAGTATTTTTTCTTTCGGTGGGGTGACATACGACGGTGGAATTTATGTCCGTTAAGTAGGATTTAACCAACTTGTATTATTTTTTTTTGTAAATTTATTTTTTTCTTTGTTTTCTAAAGATTTTATTATTTACTTTTACCATTAGATAGGTTTACTTTAGTAAGTTGTGACGTGGGTCACATTTTATGGCTCGTGACGATTGGTCTGCCTTGTTTAAGGGCATATCAACTCTTTGTGGGTTATTTAATACTTAAATCTGATTCATTTCTAAAAGTTTGAGTATAATCATAACTATTTATATTTATATCATTGTATGACATGCATATAATATAATCTGCCACATTGACACAAACACGTGAAGGTAGATGCAGAAAATCGAGCGGCCTGGCGCCTTAATGTTAAGCAAGGCACGACGAGAAGTGAAATGGTGAGAAGAGTAGCCTCGACAGCAAAGAGAGCCAGAGAGCATCACGGTTTATGTGCAGTCAGTAAACCAAAAGCTGTCACTCAGAGATAGGCGTGCACAGACACATGAGCAGATGCAGATGATTTATTTATTTTTGGACACTACGCCATCGTCTTTAGTGGAGGGAAACATGCCAACAACAATAGTATGCATGAAATAACTCAACAAGGGTTGACATGCCATAAAATCCGACCAACCAACCAACCAACCTCCAAAAATGGATGCCCTGAGTTTAAGACTAAACTACATCTACTGGGGCTCTAGTTCTGGAGATCTAGGGAATGTGGAGTACTCCTTCATTGCCATTTATCCCCGGTTCCTTCTGGAAATAATGGTCAAACTGTCAGCATCCTTGTCACCATTGTAGAGGTTCAGTTGTTCTGTAGTTCAAGAATCCATTTGCTTATTCCTAATTTGTAGTTTTCCTCTGTAATATTTAAGTCCAAGTTTTCCTCCGGTGTTAATCCAAAAGATAGATCTTGCAGGCAGACAGTTCAAGCGAATGGAGAACAGTTAAAAACGATCTTAAATGCTTTCTGTCATCATCTCTCATTGGATGATTTTATCGAAAGTGCCAGCTGTTGTTGGGAAAGTTCATAAATAGAAGTGGCGTGTTTGCGTACATCTTGTACCATAGATACGCCAACACAAACAACTATCGGTCATCAAAAGCAGTATGTGAAATGCAAATAACATCGTCCAGGATTTGAACTCAGGTCACCGTGTCCAATTCCTACGACGTTAACCATTTCACTACGCACCTCTGTTGTATATAGAAGTGTGTGTATTTCTAATTCAGGATTAGTTTGTAATCTATGATTGCGTAAATCACTTGGGGCATAAATTGCCCTCTGGTAAATGAGACTGAATAATCTGTATTGAAGATTGTATAACAGCTGGAGGTCTAAAACATCTTGTTAAATTTACAACAGTTTTTATTTTTCATTTAGTCTTTATAAATTTAAATTTAAAAGTTACCTCATAGCTGAGAGCCGTTTAGAACAATGCTTTTAGTCATAAACTTCATAACCGATATTCTTTCTCGAATTTGAATTGACAGACAGGATACGCAGTATCCCCCAACCAACTATTTATAAAAGTTAACTTTCGACTAAAAGATACGAGGACATTATTATTTCTAGTGGAACATGATACAATCAAAACGCATACTATTAGGCATTATTTAATACCAAAATTTACAGCATTGAAATTATGTGATCAAAAATAAACTGCCTAAATATAAATATAATGTATTTTTCTTCTCTCTCTCTCTCTCTCTCTCTCTCTCTCTCTCTCTCTCTCTCTCTCTCTCTCTCTCTCTCTCAATATATAGATATGTGGCTGAAAATAGAAAGAAAAGTGGATATAACAACACAGCAACTAAATTCAATTGATATTTCGCCTCGGTATTTAGCAAAGCTTTGCTATATACACTTTTTCCTCTATTTTCAATCACATTTTGTTGGATTTATTCAATCTTTCACTCCTCATATATATATATATATATATATATATATATATATATATATATATGGGGGTACTTTTATATCTTTCATTCTTTCTTTTAATACAAACCTTCATCAGTACAATCTGAACCACCTATGCAATACATTTTCTAAACTTTGTCTTTATATATATATATATATATATATATATATATATATATATATAAAGACAAAGTTTAGAAAATGTATATATATATATATTAGAGTGAGTAAATAAACAATGTGTTTATTTGATATGGCTTTTAGCCGACAATTTTGGGAGAATATGTGCTTAATTGAAGTCATACCTAATTTTGAAAATTAATTAGTTAATAATTAATGAATTTTAGGCGGGCGTATATGTTCAAATGTAAGGCTAAAGAAATCAAGAAAATGTCAATCCCTGAATGTACATTTCGACCTATTAGGTCTCATCAGCAAGGTTTTAGACATGGGAGACTGCTCCGTGTGTGACTCGAAATCTCGACTGCCAAGCAGACAGGCGGAGATTCTAACCACTATACCAGCTGGCCATTCCCAGATTCTTCGTATGTTTTGAACTTATTTATATTCCACTTTTTATTGACTTGCTACACGACAGTATGAGAGTGAGTAAATAAACAATGTGTTTATTTGATATGGCTTTTCGCCGACAATTTTTGAACATATGGTAGTCTGATCTCACTGACCGGTAAAAGCGGTAATTCTTAAAGCCGTGCTTGTACATCTACTGTACGGCTGCACCAGTTGGACCCTAACAAAGCAACTAGAGAATAATTAAAATGGGAGTTACATAAGAAGCTATGTGCTGTCTTAAGTAGTGTTAAACAAAATCCTTGTGTTGTTGATCCGTTCGTCCGTGTTAAGCACGAGCAACTGAACGCCTTTCCATGAAAGCTATTGAATAGTTAACCAACCACGTATTCAAGCATCTTGATTGGTCAATTGAATCCACGCGGCCACGAATAGTCTATAAAATTACATGGTGGTCTCCAGCACACCTTATAAAGCCAAAATATTCCAATATATATTCTTGTTTTTTAAGATTATTTTTCTTATTCTTCTTGTTTGTATTTTTCTTTAGTTTTCTTTTATTTACTTTTTATTATTTGATCATTTATTAATTTGTTTTTTTAATCGGTTTTGAAATTTTTTTTTCAATATATCATTGATTTGTTCCCTTATATTTTTATTTAGTTTTTCTTATGTAAAATAACGGGTAAAAGGGTTTTTTAAATCCCTTTCTAACAAAATATGGTGTAGATTTTATTAAACTTTGGTCTTTGCTGGTCTCCACCAATTTTCCTTTATGAAAAGACGCGCTTGGTCATAGTACAAATAAACATACAGATATACATAAGTACTTACATAATCTTCCTTTTGATTATATCTTGATTCAGCTCTTCTAATGGGAAATAAGAAGTAAAAGTTTTAAAACCCTTTTCCGACAAAAGTAGGGTGTGGATTTTATTAAACTTTGGTCTTTGCTGGTCTTCACCAATTTTCCTTTATAAAAAGACGTACGCTCGATCGTTGTACAAACAAACATACATACATTTTTTTTTTAATATGGTTATAGATATATATTGGGGGTACCCTGTTCTCATTCCGCTAACCATAGCTGCGGTACAGGTGTTAAGCTATGTTAAATATTATTCTATGTTACTGTTGCCCCTGACCAGGATTGAACCTGCAGAAGAAGGCCAGAGGGCACATCGGCCGAAACTTTGTACAGATGACGATAAAGATGAAGGCAATAGTCCGAATAATCAAAATAATACTAATTATCAAGTCTCATCTCAAAAGTTCAGAGAAATGAAATGTCTTTTGTTCAAAAGCAAAAGTTTCACCGTAAGCCCAAGAAATTGAAGAGTAATAGGATGGTGATTAGTGTGTGTCCGTCACAATGTGTGTCTTTACGTTGCGCTGACGAATCAAATCGACCCTGAATTTAAAAAATGGACACATAAATCAGTGATGCTTTCTGTTGTGTGTCGCTGACACTTGTGCCAAATCGGCAACTGCTAGTTTAATAGAAATAAAATAAATAAAAGGAATCGAACCTTGCCAATCACTAGTCACTGATTTACGGTTGTGATCAAAGTGGTTTATTTAAAAACCAGATTCTTGACACGAATCGACTGAGCGAAACGAAACTGACACAAAAAATAAAAAAAATGATGTATTAAACATAAATAATGCGTACATTATCGACCGAGGCAAAAAGAGGAACATTAATATTGACAATCTCATCAATGGGTGGTGGAATCTAAAATAGGACGCTGAATAAAGGTTTGTAGCAACAAAAAAAAAAGATGGCGCTGGCACATAGTGTTTAATGCACCAAAGCGAAAGAAAAATAAATAAAAGATAGCCATATTGGCGGGAAAATAATAAAAGGCGGGAAGAGTAATGTCATTTCGTCGTTACAGCGTGGGAAATGAAAAAGAGGAGAATGAGTGAAAGGGGAAAATACAGTAAACAAAAAAATAATAATAATAAAAGAAAGAAAAAGAGAGCGAAGAATAAATTAATTAGAAAAGAAAGAAAGACTGCAGGAAAAGCTGTGTTAATATTTGTATTTTGTTGAGGTCTCGTTAGATCAAAGGTATCGAAAGGCCGATCGATTAAAAATATATGAAATGATGAACTGCTCAACAAATGAGGAACATTGAACTTTTGGCGGTTCTCTTGGGGTGGGCATTTCCATACAAAAGTCAAAAATCGAAGACAATCAGACTCGTTTATTTATCTATTTATTTATTTATTTATTCTTTGTTTATTTATATTTTCTTTTGTTATGATTGCGGATTAAAACCCGATATTGAAAATTAATGTCGCAGCAAAGTGCGGGTAGATCGATTAGTATATACAAAGGTGTTGGAATATTTTGTAATATAAGGTGTGCTGGGGTCCACCACTTAAACTTATAGACTCGGTGTGGGTACCTGGCTTAAAACCAGCCAACCAACAGCTTGAATACGTGGTTAGTTAACTATTTAATCACCGATCTTGAAAGCCGTTCATTTGCACGTATGCGCCATTGACGAACGGGCCTGCAACCAAGGACGTTGCTCAACCAAAGGATTTTACCCAACATTAAGGGACACAAAGGAAGAACGAAGGAGTCTACCCAACACTAAGGGACATCAAGGAAAACCAAAGGATTCTACCCAACACTAAGGGACACCAAAGAAGAACGAAAGTTGTCTACCCAACACTAAGGGACACCAAGGAACAAACAAAGGATTTTACCCAACACTAAGGAACACCAAGGAACAACCAAAGAATATTAGAATTGTACTGATATTGTTAGATAATCTCTTATTACTTTCAGCTGATGCAGTTTATCTAGTCTTCTCTTCATCGCTGGCCATGTCAAGTTCTGTTCAAGCTGGGGACATCTTCTTATCGGGTGTTGTATATTTCAGCGTTCCATCTTAGTTCTTATAAATTAGAAACATGGGGATATATTCTTTTTGGTGTACACATAACTTTATTTCCTCGATAACCACAACTCACGCACGCGAGAGAGACAAGCTGCACATACCGCTATATGCGTCTGACAACTACGGCTGCTTGCTTGATTCTCAATCTATTAGTAATGGAGATTCGCTTCCGGTTTTTGTCTGTAACAAAAATTACGTCACTGCTTACGTCACATTACCCAAATTCGTCATAACAAATAGAATAAATACACTCAAAATTTGAACATGCAACATTAGACAGTCCTCATTGTTTTTTTTAAAACAAGCTTTAATAAATACATGACTGGTATTATATATCTATATATAGTTTGTTTTATTTTAATACATATTTAAAGTTTACATTTCAAATTGTTTTATTTTTTAATACTTTAATGAATTTGATGATTTTACTTAGGGTACAAACTCACTGACATTGAATTTTTTACTCCCACCCCTCAGGCAATATGTTTCAAAAATCTATTTTTACATCGCCCGGAGGTTGTTTTTTTATTTTGTACTAGTAATTCTAACTAACCTTCCCATGAGTTGGCCGTTTCACGTGACTTCCTGGTGATTTTCTATAAGTTGACGTCTAAATTCAAATCCTGGCTACACTTCACTATGACTCTTTATTATGTAACACTACCGCGCTAAAACTAAGCACAGCGGATACTTGTCAGGGCTTGAACAGCTACGCTCAATTATGTTGGGTGGCAAGAGGTTTAACGTTTTAGGTTTAAAAGGTAGCTTGTTATTCTTGGTGAGTGTTTCTAGGGTTTGCTTTTTCACCCCATCTTATTTGTTGGTCGCGCTGAAAAAGAAGGAATCCAAGGAGAGAAAAAGAAAGAGACAAATACGAAAGATAGTTTTATGATTTAGGCTTTATTCGCGGGTCATAGACTCCAGATGGCAAGGATATTTTTTTCCTGGTCCGTAATAGTGTCTTGCCCCAGTTAAGGCCTAAACTCGAATGGCGCAGAGATTCTCTGAGGGGTTAGAAGTGGGTCTTTTTTTCCCGCACATGCTCGGGGGTTCTTCCAGTGAAGGCACATGAGAGTTTGTTATTTTTTATTTGAATTTTATTTGAATTTCATTTAAATCCCTTTGCGTAATACACTTGTCATAAACTAGCACGGAGCAAAATAGTGCAAAACTTTTGACTCAACCTCGTATTTCTGTAAAAGTCTTTTGATGGTTATTTCTAAGCAATAAACGGAGGTACAGACTGCGGTTCATAGCCACCACGTGACAAGGAAATTTCTCCCTGGCCAGTAGTAGTGTCTTGCCCCAGTTAAGGCCTAAACTCGAATGGTCCAGAGATTCTCTGAGGGGTCGGAAGTGGGTCTTTTTTCCCGCACATGCTCGGAGGGTTCTTCCAGTGAAGGCTCATGGGAGTTTGTTATTATTTTTTATTTGAATTTTATTTGAATAGCAAAATAGTGCAAAACTTTTGACTCAACCTCGTATTTCTTTAAACGTCTTTTGATGTTTATTTCTAAGCAATGAACGGAAGTACAGACTTCGTTGATCTTTCATGAGAACGACAAGAATCAAGAGAGGAAATAAATTCTATTTCATCTCTTTTTAAAGAGCATTTATACCAAGAGGAAGGAAGTAATTTTTTATGACGATATCTAAATATTCAATTACTATATACAAGTTATGTTTTATCTTTTGCAAAGATTATACAACGTTGTTCTACAGCGGCTAAATAATAAATAATAAATAACACTAATAAATAGTCATTTACGATAGTTATAATTTACAAAGCTCAGTCTGGAACAAGACCTGTGTTATATATACTAGCAACAGAAAACACCCTCTGAGCGTCGTAAAAATTATTTTTTGAAAGACATTGCCTGAGAGGGTGGGAGTTAAAAATTCAATGTCAGAGAGTTCGTATCATAAATAAGACAAATCCTCATAGTTATTAAAGGAGTAAAAAAAATAATAAAACAATTTGAAATGAAAACTGATATTAAAATGTTGTATGCATGTAATAATCAAACAATTATTTTGAATATTTTCCACGTCAATTTTCCACAAAATCGTTGGTATTTATTTATTTGTAAACTTTTTAGTTAACTTCTAGTTACTGTAAAAAAAAAGGTCGAGAGAAAAACAATTTTTAAAATTGCTTACTCGAATCTGATCTAAACTAACTATCACGTGTCTGTCATGGCACGTGAAATCCGCGCCTCTAAGGGTCAAGGGTAACCAACAGTCCCCGGCAATTTTCCATGGACTCCCTGATTCTAAATCGACAGACCTCAATTTAAATTCTAGCTACAGGGTGTGTTCACAATTCATATAGACAAATATCTGGACCTTGCCAGAGAATTGAAAAAGCTGTGGAATATAAGGGTCAAAATGATACCAATTGTAGTTGCTGCACTTGGAACGGTTCTCAAAAGCTTAGAAAAGCGATTAGAGGAACTAGAAATAAGAGGAAGCATTGAGACGTCCAGAGAACAGCATTCTTGAAATCGGCAAGAATACTCAGGAGAGTCCTGGAAAGCTGAGGAGACATGTTGTCTCGCAGAATCCAGTGAAAAGCCACCAACTAACGCTGATGTTAAACACAATGCCATTAGAACAAACTATATAAAGGCAAAAATAGATAAGACGCAGCAGAATAGCAAGTGCAGAATTTGTGGAAATAGAGACGAAACAGTAAATCACATTATAAGCGAATGCAGCAAACTAGCACAAAGAGAATACAAGACTAGGCACGACTCTGTGGGAAAGGTGATTCCCTGGGAACTGTGCAAGAAATTCACTTTTCACTATACAACCAAAAGGTACATGCACAAACCTAAACCTGTCCAAGAGAACGAGATGCATCAAACTCTCTGGTACCTCGAGGTACAGACGGATCACCTAATCCCGGCCTCTCTCTCTCTTTCCACACACGCGCGCGCGTATATATATATATACATATATACATATATATATATACACATATACATATATATATATACATATATAATATATATATATATATATATATATATATATATATATATATATATATATATATATATATATATATATATATATTATATATATATATATATATATATATAAGTGAATTTCTTGCTGTTAAAATGAAAATATTTTATATCATATTCATAGCTAATATTGAACAATATTTCGATTTATAAAAATCATCTTCAGAGCTTGTTTTTACTCCGGATTCATCGAGAGAGAGCTAAAAAAGTAAGTCCGGAGTCCGGAGTAAAAACAAGTTCTGAAGATGATTTTTATAAATCGAAATATTGTTCAATATTAGCTATGAATATGACATGATATATTTTCATTTTAACAGCATTCTGTGTTTCATATCCTTTTATCTATACTTATACCGTCTGATTCATTTCCTTTCTCTTAAAGTATATATATTATATATATATATATATATATATATATATATATATATATATATATAGCTCGCTCACTCGCTATCCCTTCCTGTAGGTCATTGTCCTGCACATTTTCTGCACAAACCTGATTGATGTAGGTTTTTGTTGATGAAATAATTTTATTCTATACTTCCTATTTTAACTAAATAGTTAAATTAAGAAAATTTAGCAATGAAATATTTTTGTTTCAAATCTTTTTGACTGCATTCTTATTTCGTTTCATTAGCCTTTCTAATTTAATATGATATTTTATTGCATTAAAACTTAAATACTTGCATCCGGTGAGTGTATATATTTGCTAGTAATTATAAATTTGACAAGTTTTCGCACTTGGTATCTATTAAAAAAATTATTTTCTTGTAAAATCAGCGGGAATTGGTTATTCCAACATAGAAGAGAAATTGATTTCACATATTCGTTTTCTTTTTCATTTCATTTTTTTTTTAAACAAAAGATTGGCCCAGGGATAGCATGGCCGATTTGAGTCTCAATTTGAAATAATTATATTCTTACGATACTGATTAAAATGAACGGATTTGGTAAAATACCGGTGAAATGCCCAGGTTTTATCGCAGAAATCTCGAAAGGATATTAGAATCTATGATTTAATTTTCGATCAGTATGGATTCGAATCGATTCTGCTCTGGGAAATCTCTTGAAAAAGTAGACCAATAATTTCCGCATCTCAGTTGGAGTTTAATTGGATTGGGTCGGAAGAAACGATTAATCTTCAAGATTTTTGCAATCAATAATCTAATGGAATGTTCAGAAACCATTGAATCGAATAGATAAATATAAATATACACTTGTTAACGAGGTAGTTAGATTTTAGAGTAAGTAGTAGCCATATTGAAACCAGAATGATAATATGAACTGATGAGGATTTTCAATGAATATATATATATATATATATATATATATATATATATATATAATATATAATAATGGAGATTCGATCTCTATTTGTCTGTAACCAGAACTACATCACTGCCTACTTACCAAAATCTTCAATACATAGAATTAAAAAAAATAGTATTAATAAATTTTATTTTTTTTTACTCTCACCGTTTTTTTTGCTAGAAGAAGTTAACTTAAAGTTACAAATAAATAAATACTTACGATTTCGTATAAAATGTATGTGTAAAATATTCAAAATAATTATTTATTTAATGATTAATAGATGCGCGCAAAATTTTTTTTGAGGGGGACAGAATTAAGTTGCCATTTCAAATTGTTTATTCTTTCTAATCCTTTAATAAATTTGATTTGATTTTAACCCTCCGACACTGAATTTTTAATTCCACCCCACTCAGACAATATCTTTCAAAAATATTTTTTTTTTAGAAAGATTAATTTATTTTCATTCTAACCAAATAATATTTTAAAGATAGGACCATAATTACTCGAGAAAAAAGAATTTGATTTTACGTTAAAATTTAGTCTGAAAAAAATCATACTCCGTATTATCGGCCGAAGCAGTAAAAAATAATTCAATGGATAAAAACACATAAAAATGACATATTTAAAAAGTTATATATATATATATGTAAGAAAGTTTTAGAGAAAAAACAATAAGATGTTAAAAATTTTTGCTGACAGAAATCTGTTTCGACATTATGAATATGTCTTTATCAAGCAACATTGTAAGTAGAAAAACGAAATGAATATATCAGTAATTACGAGACACAGAACGCTCTCGATCAGTACCGGAATTTAAAAAAAAATTTTTTAATAATATATATATATAACTTAATACAACGAAAGTTTCTTGTTAATTTGTTGTCACTTTGTGTGATTGCCATATCCACGCTGATGCAGTTAAAGCCTTATCTTGGATAATTTTATGTATTTTCTCTTTCTGATGGAGGAATGTGGCAGTTGAATTGGAAATGAAACTTCGGGATCCGACTTCGATAGGAAATACATTCGTTATCCAACCATTTCTGAACATTGTTAATATATGGGCCAGGTTAGCTCAGTCGGTAGAGCGTTCAGCTAGAAACCACAAGGTTCCTAGTTCGATACCGGTCCTCGCCAACTCAGCGTATGAGTAGCACAGGGATCTGTGCGGTAAAGTAAGGAACTGATGGTAGGTGTGGCGCTCCACCTCAGTTGCTAAAAATAATCTCCTTGGTCTAGCGCTATTGAAAAGGGGATAGACTCCCTCACTGACTGGCTGATATCGACTTTAGGCCGCCCCGTCGACTTTTATATATATATATTATTTAAGGAGGTGTTGTTTAAGACCATGGAATATTTCTTCATTACAATTTTCCTGTGTAGGCGTTCAAGTCATCATGTCTTTTTTTGTACATCAGGAAGCAGATGGTAGGAAAAATGACCCATATTTTTTTTTACCCAAGGGCTTTCATTCGTTTGATTGGTCGTCCCCAAGAGGATTGCTCATTGTACTGATTGATTGTTTGGTGCGCGTTTTATTCATTTGGAAGTTTATCTTTTATTCATTTATTGTGGTTTGTTCAGTTAGGATAGTCTATTGTAGGAGGGTTGTTAGGTTTAAGGTATATATATATATATATATATATAGTCATCCACAGACACGTGTTTCGACTTATCAAGTCTCCTCTGTGTGGCTAGACATTTGTAAGCTACCTACAGCCGGGATTGAAATCCGATCCGTTCAGCATCACAGACGCCTTAACCACTAGGCTATAGTCACCTACAGAATGCCAAGGAGATTTTAACTGTTTTTAATACACGCATCCCTATGTATGTAAAGGCCGCCATATAGTGCTCCATCCCTTAAATAGGGGAGCGTTGCGTTTAAAATATTCCGCACACAGAGAAGATTCGACCTTCATCAGAGTGAAATTTTATTTTATTCATTCAAATAAAATGATGGAGTTCGAATCTTCTCTGTGTGCGGAATATTTTTCACACAGATGAACTGACCGAAACACATGTGTAAGTGATATTGATTAAATTCATCTTTTATTATCTATTCTGTTCTATCTTTTCTTTATTCATTCTTCCTCATATTGTCGGATTCATTTCCAATTTCCATTTTTACACACACACACACACACACACACACACACACACATATATATATATATATATATATATATATATATGTAAAAATGGAAATATATATATATATATATATATATATATATATATATGTGTGTGTCAGTGGAGGATATAATTTTTGTTTACGACAGTGATTGGGAGCTATATTTTTTGTGTTTACGACAGTATCTGTGAGTAATATCATTTTTGTGTCGAACTGAATAATAACTAATGTACTTTCATCAAGTATTCTATGCAATCTATTCATATAATCTTTTTTTGGATTTGTCCATTGGTTTCTATTTCTGATAATCCTCAGAGTGTTACAAATGTTTCAAAAGATCATTTTCCCAACACCGGACTTTCA